>CAXKVI010000004.1:84154275-84754275 GCA_964058755.1 Campiglossa producta | reverse complement strand
ATCACTTTCTTTTATATATATAGATAACAAAAATTCATACCATACAAAATGTATGGGAAAAATTGTTTTTTTTTTTTGGGAATTTTTCGGGAATTTTTTTGGATATTCTCCTATTCTGGCCAAAGAGCAATCTGAATTGGTGTCCATCATCCAAATCGGTGCAGGCGTTCTTGAGTTATAAGTGTTTGAACTAACATCACTTTCTTTTATATATATAGATAACAAAAATTCATACCATACAAAATGTATGGGAAAAATTTTTTTTTTTTTTTTTGGGAATTTTTTTGGATATTCTCCTATTCTGGCCAAAGAGCAATCTGAATTGGTGTCCATCATCCAAATCGGTGCAGGCGTTCTTGAGTTATAAGTGTTTGAACTAACATCACTTTCTTTTATATATATAGATAACAAAAATTCATACCATACAAAATGTATGGGAAAAATTTTTTTTTTTTTTTGGGAATTTTTCGGGAATTTTTTTGGATATTCTCCTATTCTGGCCAAAGAGCAATCTGAATTGGTGTCCATCATCCAAATCGGTGCAGGCGTTCTTGAGTTATAAGTGTTTGAACTAACATCACTTTCTTTTATATATATAGAAGATAACAAAAATTCATACCATACAAAATGTATGGGAAAAATTTTTTTTTTTTTTTTGGGAATTTTTCGGGAATTTTTTTGGATATTCTCCTATTCTGGCCAAAGAGCAATCTGAATTGGTGTCCATCATCCAAATCGGTGCAGGCGTTCTTGAGTTATAAGTGTTTGAACTAACATCACTTTCTTTTATATATATAGATAACAAAAATTCATACCATACAAAATGTATAGGAAAAATTTTTTTTTTTTTTTTTGGGAATTTTTCGGGAATTTTTTTGGATATTCTCCTATTCTGGCCAAAGAGCAATCTGAATTGGTGTCCATCATCCAAATCGGTGCAGGCGTTCTTGAGTTATAAGTGTTTGAACTAACATCACTTTCTTTTATATATATAGATAACAAAAATTCATACCATACAAAATGTATGGGAAAATTTTTTTTTTTTTTTTTGGGAATTTTTCGGGAATTTTTTTGGATATTCTCCTATTCTGGCCAAAGAGCAATCTGAATTGGTGTCCATCATCCAAATCGGTGCAGGCGTTCTTGAGTTATAAGTGTTTGAACTAACATCACTTTCTTTTATATATGTATATAGATAACAAAAATTCATACCATACAAAATGTATGGGAAAAATTTTTTTTTTTTTTTGGGAATTTTTCGGGAATTTTTTTGGATATTCTCCTATTCTGGCCAAAGAGCAATCTGAATTGGTGTCCATCATCCAAATCGGTGCAGGCGTTCTTGAGTTATAAGTGTTTGAACTAACATCACTTTCTTTTATATATATAGATAACAAAAATTCATACCATACAAAATGTATGGGAAAAATTTTTTTTTTTTTTTTTGGGAATTTTTCGGGAATTTTTTTGGATATTCTCCTATTCTGGCCAAAGAGCAATCTGAATTGGTGTCCATCATCCAAATCGGTGCAGGCGTTCTTGAGTTATAAGTGTTTGAACTAACATCACTTTCTTTTATATATATAGATAACAAAAATTCATACCATACAAAATGTATGGGAAAATTTTTTTTTTTTTTTTGGTAATTTTTCGGGAATTTTTTTGGATATTCTCCTATTCTGGCCAAAGAGCAATCTGAATTGGTGTCCATCATCCAAATCGGTGCAGGCGTTCTTGAGTTATAAGTGTTTGAACTAACATCACTTTCTTTTATATATATAGAAGATAACAAAAATTCATACCATACAAAATGTATGGGAAAAATTTTTTTTTTTTTTTTGGGAATTTTTCGGGAATTTTTTTGGATATTCTCCTATTCTGGCCAAAGAGCAATCTGAATTGGTGTCCATCATCCAAATCGGTGCAGGCGTTCTTGAGTTATAAGTGTTTGAACTAACATCACTTTCTTTTATATATATAGATAACAAAAATTCATACCATACAAAATGTATAGGAAAAATTTTTTTTTTTTTTTTTGGGAATTTTTCGGGAATTTTTTTGGATATTCTCCTATTCTGGCCAAAGAGCAATCTGAATTGGTGTCCATCATCCAAATCGGTGCAGGCGTTCTTGAGTTATAAGTGTTTGAACTAACATCACTTTCTTTTATATATATAGATATAGATAACAAAAATTCATACCATACAAAATGTATGGGAAAAATTTTTTTTTTTTTTTGGGAATTTTTCGGGAATTTTTTTGGATATTCTCCTATTCTGGCCAAAGAGCAATCTGAATTGGTGTCCATCATCCAAATCGGTGCAGGCGTTCTTGAGTTATAAGTGTTTGAACTAACATCACTTTCTTTTATATATATAGATAACAAAAATTCATACCATACAAAATGTATGGGAAAAATTTTTTTTTTTTTTTTGGGAATTTTTCGGGAATTTTTTTTGGATATTCTCCTATTCTGGCCAAAGAGCAATCTGAATTGGTGTCCATCATCCAAATCGGTGCAGGCGTTCTTGAGTTATAAGTGTTTGAACTAACATCACTTTCTTTTATATATATAGATAGATAGATGTTCTGTTCTTTTATACATATGTATGTCTACGTAGTATCTAATGCTAGACTACTTTTTTTGTAAATAAATAAATAAATAAATAAATAAATAAATAAATTGACTTATCTCGGCAGCTGAAATGGCTAAAATGATATAATTTTATAGGTGAATCCCTCTGGTCATCCTCTTATGATTTTTCCATAAATTGTTTATAGTGGGCGTGGCACCGCCCACTTTTAAGGGAGGCATTTTTGAAAATTTTACTGGTCGTAACTCTTAAACTGATTATGATAGAATGATGGAATTCGGCACAAAGCATACTAGTATCGTTGGCAGTATACCTGATGAAGCTGGATAAAATCGCCCTTCAACCACGCCCACTTTCGATATCGAAAATTTCGAAAATCACACAAATTGGCATATCTCGGCAGCTGAAATGGCTAAAATGATATAATTTTATAGGTGAATCCCCCTGGTGATTCTCTTAAGATTTTTTTCTAAACTTTTTATAATGGGCGTGGCACCGCCCAATTTTAAGGGAGACGTTTTTGAAAATTTTAATGGTTATAACTTTTAAACTGATTAGGATAGAACGATGGAATTTGGCACAAATCATACTTGTATTGTTGGGAGTATACCTGATGAAACTGGAAAAAATCGCTTTCCAACCACGCCCACTTTCGATATCGAAATTCACATAAATTGAAATAATTCGGCAACGGAAATTAAGTAAATCCTCCTAATGATTGTTATCCTTTTCTAAAAATTACCGCTGGGTATTAAATGTTCGGTTCACCCGAACTTAGACTTCCTTACTTGTTTTATTTATTTTTATCTTCGATTTTAAATGAAAACAAAAAAAAATCATAGAAAACTCTTGTTTTGCGATCGAAATTTAAAAATTGAAAAATAACTTTTATTTTTAACTTTTACGAAAAATACGCAAAAAAAAAATTATTTTACTAATCGATAACGATAGTTATAAAAAACTTTTCTGTGTTCTTATGTCAGTAGCACTACCCCTTCATAATGATTTTTTTGGTCAAAATTTGCTTGATAACTCTTATTTGCGGTCCCTGGTTTTAGTAGGTACTGTGTAGCGTCGGAGCTATTATTAAACAGTCGCGGTACGTAGACCCGGCTGGCGTGGGAATGTGACAGTCTTCTAGCTTAACAACTGTGGTTCGCGAATACACCATATAAACTGTTGTGCCTCTTTCGTTATTAACCGTGAAATTACACTACTAAAAATTGTAAGGGCCACTTGCACTACTTTTTTTAACTCAGAGTTCATAAGAAAATTTGTTAAAAAAGGATGAGTTTAAGCCCTCATTTGACGTAGATTCAGAGTTAACTTATTGTCGTGCAAGTACTTAGACCTAGATATGAATTACAACTGTTTACAATGAAACAAAACTGTTCTAACTTATTTAATATTATTTTTTTTTTAGACCGAGTACGTCTGCTAATGAAAATCTACCACTTCCTTACTATCAAGCCGAATCGGATGGATCTTATGGTATTTGCGATTATTATGCGGAAACGTGTGAGGAAAATCCATTAGATTTAATTTCAGCTCCACTTGGAGAAATTTTCGATGAACTTATGGGCAAATAAACAGATAAAATAAAAAAATAATATCTCGCATGATTGTTTTTGAATTTGGTAATAGATTAGCTGGAGAGAATTATCTCGATCAACGATGCTCTGTTAAGATCGCAACTCACGTTATAGGGCTGATATATTAGCGCAAATACCGAATTAACTCCGCTTTTGGGAGTTAACTTGAGCATAATCTTCATTATAAACTCCCAAAAATGGAGAAGATTTGAGCAGATTTCAGGAAACGAAATTACGATTTGACGGCTACTGTCACCGATAAATAAATAAAAATAGCAAGAACAACTACCAAAACTACGATTTTACCGCTACTGGACACTAGAGTCACCAAAAAATAAACGATCCTCAGCGACATTTAGTTTTAAATAGCAAGTATCACAACCAAAGCAAAAGATGGCGCCGATTGTTAATCTTCGATTTTGTGTGTGTCAGGGTAAAATTTGGATCTGATTAAAGAAGATTTATTGGAGATAATCTCCGTGTGTGTATCCATAGCATAATAGGGCTGATACATTAGCGCTAATTCCGAATTGACTCCGCTTTTGGGAGTTAACTTGAGCATAATCTTCATTATAAAATTTGAGCAGATTTCAGGAAACGAAATTACGATTTGACCGCCACTGTCACCGATAAATAAATAAAAATAGCAAGAACAACTACCAAAACTACGATTTTACCGCTAATGGGCAATAGAGTCACCAAAAAATATACAATCCTCAGCGGCATCTAGTTTTAAACCGCAAGTAATTCAACCAAAGCATTAGATACATATCTGAGACTGGATCTTTAATTATGAACATTGTTTATTAAACAAAGGACTTAAGAAACGAACTGGAAAAATTAAAAATCGAGTATGGAGCTTGTCAGGTTGTTATATCTTTATTAGAATGGGCCAAATAATTTTTTATTTATTTATTAAATTATATTGATGATATTTTACAGAATGCTACACGGTTAAAAATTTGAACCTAAATTTTAAACTTTTTTGGACTACATATATGACCAAACCAAATTTGATTTCAAATTCAATCTAGACCAGTTTTCATGAAAATTGGCTAAATGAAACGGGTTTCAATTATAAACCAGAAATGTTTTCACAATTTTTTAGAGATAAAATAAATTTTTTGTCCGTTGGGGGGAACTCGAACCAAGACTCCCCGCAGCATGCCCGTCTGCTCTACCACTGAGCTACATCGCACACATAAATTTTGTTCGCAAAATTCAATCTTGAATAAGCTTTCAAAAATAAATTTGAATTTTCAAACCCAAAAATTTAAGTTTTAGACCGAAAAGTTTTAAGAATAAAATAGAAGTAAAAAAATGTGGCAGCTGGCAGGATTCGAACGAAAACGCTGCGGAGTCACAGCCGACTGCTCTATCGCTGAGCTATGACGCACATGAAGTTTTTGTGGGCAAAATTCAATTACATTCAAACAAACCAAAAATAAAAATTTAGACTGCTTTTTCATTTAGATTTTAAATCGAAACCAAAAGAAATTGAAAATCTTTGTAGGTATTTGGACGGTTTGAAATATTGTACAAAAAAGTTTGAAAAATTGATTAAACTTTATACGGGTTTAAAATTTAGGTTCATTTTTTTAGCCGTGTAGAACAATACGGTAAGAAACACGGATCTTAATTTTAGTTTCGGTTTTGTTTTAAAGCACCCTAGTTTTTAAAGGTCTATCATTGCTGGTTTCTATATTTTAGAATTTAGAATCTGGAATCTAAATAATAGGCGATTTTGCACTTTCAATGACGTACGCTTCATGTTTATTGAATTTGGAATGTATTGCAAAAATTAACATCATTATCATAGTCGGCATCGCCAGGTGCTAGTAAATTATTTGCATCTTCGGAACAACTTGACGGTCCCATCATTGCATAGTATTCATAGCATTCTTGCAACCTTAGCAGTAATTCTGAAGGCAAATTATCTAATGGAATATTTTGAAGCATATCAAGGACATCCATATCCAACATGGAACTATCTTCAAAGTCAAAACTTTCGTCATCCGCGTAATCGTCATTGCTAAATCTTTGTAAATCATTCTGAAATTTTTTTTGGAAATTGTAAATGATGATTAAGGTAAGAAAAGATATCACTAACCTTGTCTTTTATAACAAAGTCTTCAAATCTAGATTCAACCACCATAATAAATACAGCTACCAATAAAATGCTATAAAAATACATTTTCGGATCTGTAAATATGGGACTGAGTTGTGTCGCATTTGCAGTCTGAAGTTGTGCTGTTTTTAGTTATCTTTCATCAAACAAAAATTTAAATGTTGATGGGTATCGACATTTCAATGTTTTTAATTGGGCTGACCTTTCATTATGTTAAATCGATCTTCATGCCTCAGTTGAGCTCATTTACTCCATGCTTATCTGTAAATCTAAATACAATTTTTGGCCACTATTTTTGTATTTATAACTGTGCTGAATAGGCAACTGCAAAGTGAAGCCCTATCTCGAATAACAAAGGTCATCTTGATGAGAAAACTTCTCCAGAAGAGGTATGGTTTCTCTTGCCATGTCAACGGTAAATTTAAAGATGAGCACATCTGACCATAGTGAAGAGATTTGGAACCCAACGGCTCCACTGGCTTGGTTACGTTATGCGAATAAATAAAGAAGCGTCAACCCCGAATGTTGTCCAATCGTCACGCGGATTCGACAGCAGAGGAAATGGGAGGCTTCGACTGAGATTAAAAAAAAAAACAAGTGGAAGGATGTCTTGACCTCAGTTTGAGTTTCCAATTGTCGTCATCTATTGCTAAAATAGGATGACTGGAGTACTTTAATACGCAACGGCCGAAATTAGCTACGCGGTTAAGCACAGGCTCGGTGCCGACTAAGGCAAACGTACCAATGGCCATAATTTGAGGACATGTATCTGAAATATCATGACCCTTAATAGGACAAGTGCCCCATACCGAGTACTACAATCGCCATGTAAAAAGTTAAATGGGCGCCCAGAATTCAGTTTAAGTAACTAACATCTCGCATTGTGAGGTGGCTGATTGGGTTCACCGCAGCTCGATATACCAAGCTACCTGCCCGTAGCGAAGGAGATATAGAAAAGTTCGGCTCCCCGTTGGTGCATCCTGGGTAACGCCAAATGACCTAGATAGTCTTTACGGCTAGTTTTTCGTATTGCCGGTTCTACGAGAACGGTACCAGTACTTGCGCTGACCAATCGTGCCGAAACGACCCGGGCCGTTTTTTTATATCGACTCGGCTAAGAGCAATTCACGAGGCGTGACCCTGTCTGACATTTGGGCAGGGCTACACCTCGTTACAATAACAACAACAAGGAGATATACATAGACAGTCTTTTGAGAAAGTAATACCAAGGGGAAGATACAGATGGAGATATGGATGGATATGGAAATAATGGTGGAGATGAAGCTGTATTTGGATGCTGAGATCGATAAGGTGGTGGAACGGGATAAAGAGGTAGTATAGAGATCGCTACACCATCGCCAAGTTTCACCTTTTACTTGCATAAAAAGTTACCCCTTTTTACCCCCAGCCCATAACTATAACTATGAACGTACGTTGAGGGATTACTAATATTTGTAGTTTCTTAGTATCTCCAGTTGGAAGCAATAATTATAATCAAATAAATAATATAGATAAATTCACTTATTTAATAAAAAATGTACTACTAATTTTAATACATATTCAATTTCATAAAAAGTAGACAAGCAACAAAGATTTAAGCCAACAGAAGTCTGCATGACTTTACGCCATTGGCAGCGGCACGTGCGGTAGTGGATTACATTGTTGAGCAAACTCCTTAGCCACATTGCAATTGTAGTCGTTTTTCCACATTTTCTCCGAGCAATGAAGGAAGGATTCAGCATTCACACAACCATACATAAAACTGGCAAATGGCGAGCAACCCATCGGTAGCTTAGCGAATGCTTCGATACCAGCAGTTTTCATGTGGCCCTTAACTGTGAGGCGAGAGAGAGAGAGGAAAAAAGTAAAAGTAAAAGGTGTTATTAGTTGCGAAGAAACCGATAAATTAGTTAGATGCTAATATACAGTTTGATTTTTTATGTAGGGTGAGACAAATTTAAAAAATCTTATTGTCTAGGTCTTAAGGGTCAGTTACATAAAGCTTTATTCTGACTTTACCTCAAACTTTGACTTTGACAGAAAAGTGCAGTATACGTATTTAAAAGAAGCATGGCATATTGGAGACCTCAAAGTTTAAGCAAGGTTAAAATTTGGCAAACTCTCAAATTTTGCTTGCTTTGACAATCAGATGTTGATGACTTTGCTTTAATTAAAGAATAAAAAGTTGGAGGAAATAATAATTAAATCATTTTTTCTCTCTTAAATTTATAAATTAACCAAAACACTATGAATGCAAATAAATAAATAACGAAAACAAATGTATAAAAGAGAAGCGTCAAGGCGTTCATTGTAGCATACTTCTCAAGTTGGACGCAAAGTTTTGAGGTAGCAAATGTCAGGCGATGTTAACAAAGCTTTATGTATTCGACCCTTTACCCCTTCAAAAGTTAGTAATTAATGAGAAAATAAACCAAAAACAAAGTTGACGTTATCAACTAAACAAGGCACTACACGAGCGCCAAAACATTTGTATTTTTTTTATTATCTATTTTGAACAAAAAAATTAAAAATATTAACTGACTAAAAAGGCATTTGCGTTTTATTTCTCTTGCAAAAAATAAGCGTTGCAACTTAACCCTTACAGGTCGCCACTTTTTATACCTTTCATGAACATGAAATGGTATTATAACTTTGGTCCGATGTTTGTCAGTATGAGAAGAAGAAGTAATGGACCCATCAATAAGCATACCGAAATGTTCAGGAAGACGAGATGAGTTGATTTAGCCATGTCCGTCTGTCTGTCTGTCTGTTTGAACGGATTTGGGGGATTTTTGAAGTTAACTTCTTAGGCGGCGATATGAAGTTTTGATTGAGAGTAAAATTTGAGAAAATGGATGACGATGACGTATATATCTCTGGAACCGCTTTACCGATTTGGATAAAATTTAGCATTATAGATAGTATGATTCATTCTAAGATTATATGCGTGGGTGTTGCTACTTCGGGTAGTTCACAGGGTTGCCACTTATCTCAATTTTTTTTAAATATTGAGCAAGATATGCCAATATTGGTATGAAATAATAGGTATTTTCGACCGTATTCCAAATATGTAAATCTCAAGCAGGGTTGCCACCTAGGGTTGCCACCTAACCTCATTTAATTTATTTTTCTCTATATCTTGGGAACCGCTCTACCGATTTGGATAAAGTTTGACATTATAGATAGTATGATTCATTCTAAGTTTATGGGCGTGGGTGTTGTCACTTGGGGCGGTTCACAGGGTTGCCACCTATCTCAATTTTTTTTTGAAATATTGAGCAAGATATGCCAATATGGGTATCAAGTGAAAGGTATTTTCGACCGTATTCCAAATATGTAAATATCAAGAAGGGTTGCCACCTACGGTTGCCTCCTAACCGCATTTTATTTATTTTTCTCTTTATCTCGGGAACCGCTCGACCGATTTGGATAAAGTGTCGCATTATAGATAGCATGAATCATACTAAGATTATATGCGTGGGTGTTTCCCACTATCTTATTTTTTTTTTAAATATTGAGCAATATATGCAAATATGGGCATCAAATGAAAGGTATTTTCGGTCGCATTTCAAGTCTTCCTATCTTTCTTCGTACAACTCTCTTTCCTATTTCCCTCCCTTTTGATCTTCATTCCTTATTTCCTTCTACCACGCCCCTCTTCCTCTATATCCCATTCGTATTGGCCCCTGTTAATTTAGGCTTAATTCTAACCATGTACCAAATTTTAAGGAAAACGCACCATATATAAGATATTTTCGAATGGATCGTTTTCCTGGTCCACTTCCCGAAAGTAAGATATTGTGAATCTAAACCATTCTCGAATACATCTTATTCATATTTCGTTATTTCCAAGGACTGAAACCGGAAACGAAACCGTGACCGTAACCGATAAAAACCGATTAGTTTTTCAAAACCGAAACCGAAACCGTAACCGTTATTTTGATCTGGAAAAGAACGAAACCGAAAACGTTTCAAAAGCCGGAACCGGTTCCAAAGGGGTTTGATATGTTTTAGTGTCCTACTTCTTTTAGTGTGCACATACATATGTAGGTATTTTCTTTTATAAAAAGGTACCTGAAAAAATTTCATGGAAGATTATCGAGCAAGGTTAAAAAATACACGTTTTGACATCAGTATCGAAATTCTGAAAGTGGAAATTTGACTATAGTAGAATAAAGCCATCGAATAAAATTTACAAGATCCGATAAAAAAAATTATGAAAATTCAGACCTATTTTGAAGTTACATACTTGAGTTTTTTGTGTTCGTGTTTTTATTTGGAAACCGAAACCGGAACGAAACCGTAACCGAAATAAATGTTGAGAAACGAAACCGAAACATGTTACAAAACCGAAACCGAAACGTTATTTTAATCGGTTTCATACCTTGGTTATTTCTGAACTTAAGAAGTTAACTTCTTTCACGTGTACTGGCTACACGCTGTTTTTTTAATCTTTTCGGACCATTTCTTGATTTCTTCCTGATCATATCGAGATAATATCGGGACTTGAAAAAAAATTACCCTGAAAGTACTCCCGAAATTACCCCAAACTAAGTGCTGAAGTTATCCCGAAAAAAAGGCCGTAAATATTCCAAGAAAACCAAAAATCCCGAAAAATAATTGAGAAATTATCCCAAAGAAAGTCCCGAAGAGGTCTTCGAAATTTACCCAAACAATGCTAGTCGCCAATTGACCTCAACCAAGAACTGAAATGATCCCCAAAATAATTACTCAATCATCCAAAAAAAAAAATGATTTACCTGATCTCGAAAGCAATCAGGAAATTATCCTAAAGAAGTCCCGAAAAGATCTCGGAAATAATCCCGAAATTACCCAAAAAAAGTTAAGGTGTAGGCCCAATGCACGCTTGCCTTGTTTTCCTTTGGAAGCGTTTTATAGCCAAACAGAAGCATCCAAAGCTGTCAAAAATACAACGATGAGACAAGACAACAAGACAACAGCGAGACAAATAGTGAAGCGTGAATAGCGCTGTCAAAAAGATTTCGGGGCTTTAAAGCGATTTAAGCTAGCAAAGTAAGGCTGCCAATTGGCCAGCTTTCATACATTTCAGTAGAGTTCAAAAGAATTTTAACATTTCTCGAGGCAAAGCCAGCAAAGCAAGTGTGGATTAAGTCAAAGCGTTTAAGAAATTATCCCGGTACCGCAGTGATCTCACAATATCTAATGAGTTGGGCGTCCCTTTTTTATGTTACGAATAGGAAGCCAACATCGTATCCGATCCTTTGGACCTTAATGTATTTTTTTAATAATTATAATTATCACCTAGTACAGGGTGGCCCTCAGAGTCCGGCTTCGCCCAAGAGCAGCTTTATCCTTAATGATCACGTCCAAAAAAAAAAAAATTTATCGCAACCGATTCTAACCTCATTCTGGCAACTATATAGCACTGCCCTGCAATTATGTATGTCCAAGCTCCATAAGGATCATAAATTTTTTAACAATTATATTTTCCTAAAAGAGAGTGCCATGTTCAGCATTTACATATAACTATTCAAATGCTACTTACTATTGTCCAGACAAGTCTCAAAGGATTGCGCAATCTGCGGCACAACATCCTTGTCTCGTTTGTTGACATTTTTGTTAAGAAATTTTTTGACATTTTCCATATTAAATTCATTTTCCATCATAGATATCGTCTCACGGTAGATACAATCCGGATAGCACTGCAATGATGAGGGAATTGAAATCAATTTATATGTAAATGTAACTAGGTATGTAAATGTATACTAAATCACTGCAATAAAACCAAGTAGCTGTAAACTAACCCGGGTAGAAAATCTGTTCAATTTAGCCTAGGGCCTGACTAGATTTGCCCTTTTAAAACCATGGGCCTGCCTATGAAAGTTTACGCAGGCCCTTATATGTTTGTTAATGCTTTTTAATAAAGGGCCTGTGGGGTAATGCAAATCTAGGCTCTGCCTAGTTTTTCCAAGGCAATGCCAGCTAAGAAATAAAATATTTCATTGCCTTTCACGCAGCATTGAACCCGGGCACCTTTACATCACATTCGTCCTCTCTGTCCAATGGGCTATTCCAATCATTGAAATATTTTCGGCAAATGAACAACTTGAATTAAATTTCTTCACATACATTTAATAATCAATTAAAAAAATTCATTGCCCCTGAGCCAGCATTGAACCCAGGCACCGTCATATTACAGTCATCACCTCGGCTGTTACAACTCATGAAATTTGTTCGGCAAATGAACAACTTTAATTAAATTTTATAATCGTGGAAAAACTATCCTGGCGCTGGTTTGGAAAAACTAGGCCGCCCCAATATAGAAAAAATAATCAGGTCCTGGAGTGGAAAAACTGAGCAGGTGCAAGGTATGCAAAACTAGGCAGCTCCCTTAAAGAATATACCATAAATTGCCCGTAAATTTAAAAAATACGCCTTCCATTTCAGAGCCCTGGCAGGCCCAAGGCAGAATTGTCTATTGTAGGAAAATATAGCCAGCGCCTAGATTAAGAATAGATTTGCCTAGATTATTTTCTACCCGGGAACTCACAACTAGTCTGAAGGGCAAGTCTAACTAGTCAATAGAAGAAACTGCTACGCTTGACATGGGCATGTTATACAAGTAGGGAGTGACTATTAGAATAAAAATTGTTCAAATAAAATTTCTTTAATCGGCGGGTATTCGTAAATCGAATAATATGTTGTCGAACAATTTATCTGTAATTTTTATTGCTCTCCAACTCTGATACTCCATTATTCGCTAAAACTTCGGACTTGTAGTTGATACAAGCTCTATCTTTTTTTGGACTAGTCCAATTACATACAAAGAAAATTTTTTACTGGTACTCTGGGACTGTTTTGTGCCTAGTTAGATGTTTAACTGCAGAGATGGAATGCTATAGCGTACGTTTGTATTTAAGTTAGGGCATAGGATGAAGGACCTACAATGTGAGCAAAAGCCGGATAGTCGCCTTGTTGTTCATTTGGTTGTTGGCTTAGTTCGTTCATAGTTTTGTTGCTATTGCTAATTCCATTCATATTTATTGCCTGTGCTTTAAGCGTATTTATATAAGCATTGCACTTTGCTGGAGCTTCACCCAAATCTATTTCAGGCATACGGCAGCAACTCTGAATATCCTGCGGGAGAAAAGACAAAAACAAAAACAAAAGGACGTTTGTTGAATGCAAAATTCGATTCATAGGATTTTGTGTTTATGTTTATAAATAAACATATTCACCACACAACAATGCTGTTGTGGCTCAACCCAAAAATACTTACAAAAAAACCCAAATTCGGTGGTTCAGAGCAATTGAAGCTTGCAGCATGGGAATTAGCCTGAAAAAGTTAAAATAAAATCAAATTGAAATGCAGCGGGAATAAAGCACATTATTTAGTTATATTGAGCTTAGTATTCAATTGGCATTAATTCTGAACGATTGAATATGAAAGTGATCAGATTGGACAATTGGTTTCACGTGGTTGTATAAATTACAATCATTCATTTTTGTTTGAGATGTCCAATTTGAGGTGAGTGGTCAATGAATTTTTTAGAATATGTAGTTTTAGTTCACAAAGTACTTAAGGTGGAGCTGAAATCTATAGTAATTAACTTTGCAACGTTAGTTAGAGAGTAATCATTATCGAATAAGTAAAATGTTTAATTTCCCGATAAATAACATTTTTTAGTTATAAGATAATTCGAGGCACTTTTCAGAATACTGAGTAATCATTAACTGATCATTAAAAAAATTGTAATTTTTAGAAAATCTCGAATTTTAGAAAAAAGCTGCTCTCCGAATTTTATTAGTTCAGTAAAACACCTGATCAGTGCTGCGCAGGCCCTTATTTTTTATTTAATTTTTTTTTATTTAATTTATTTTTATTTCAGTTTTGACCGTCAGAATAATTTTCGCTAAATTATTCTTATAATTTTTTGCGAACAAGTTGAAAAAGTTCCAACAATTACAAACTACGATGATTGTACAATTTCGGCCTTGCCTAAGGGCCTTGTCAAACCGCGTCGTTTGTGCGATGGCCAGCAAAAAGGTGATACAAATTTCTAATCAAACGAAGTGGTTTTACAAGACCTCTAAGCAAGGCTTTTTCTATTTTATTTTCTCTTTGAGATTTAAAAAATATAGAAATTTCCCTGACCGTTAAGAATTTAGAAATCGGTTGGAAATTTGTTTTTGGAAAAGTTTTTTTTACGAACAAACTGAAAAACAGGTTTTTGGACCACAAAACCCGATTTTGGATGTGTTACAAATTTGTTGAAGGGTGTTTAGTGTATAATTAGACCAGATGAACAATCTCCACGAGGTCGCTTCAAAAGTGTTAGCACTGTGTTATTATTGCATTGATCTAAGTGGACGATATACGCATTTGGCACACTCACGAATAAAAACGTGGATAGTAAAGTCAAAATGATGCCGTGTTCCATATTCGCTTTTAAACTTTTAAGGAATTAAAGTCCACTGCTACTGCACGCGTACAATCGTAGGTAATACAATTTTGATTTGAGGTTTAAATTTTGTTGGTTTACTAAACGTTTTCCACTTTGATTGCAATGTAGACTAAAAACAATTTTTTAAGCAATGCTTTATATAAACAAAATTGTTACGCAGACTGTATTGGTTTAATGAAAATGAAAATGCACGCGAATTAAATATGTTTATTAGGGTGGGTAGACACAAAATTCTTATTTGACATTTTGAGATGGACCACTCTATTTTGGAATAAAGACTAATCGTTCCAAAAAATTATGTTTGGTCCGAAAACCTAAAAATCTTTTCTTTTTTTAAACAAAAAGGAAAGTGAATTTAATTTTGTTTATTAAATATTTAAAATTTGATTAACCTCTGAGTTTTCAATTCCTAGGGATAATCTACAAATACTAGAACACATAATACAATTTTTTAATTAAATTCTACGAAACATAAAAACCAAACTCGGCAACTTTCGAAAAGCTTTTGTTAATTTATGTTGCTTTTTTTGGTACAATCCTAATGTATGCATATTATTTAGATGTGAAATTTATGTATTCTTTTGTTATGCATTAAAACATTAAAGTACTATCTACCTACCCGCCTACATGTGTTACATACACATGTCTGCTTTATGTATCTATTTAATATCTCTAAGCCTGACTGATTATCATTGTTAGAATTGCCTTGAAGCTCATTCCAGGTATTTGCTGTGGTTTTAACGAATTCATCAAAATGTATAGATAATAATAATATATAATAATGGATATTTGATGTGCAATCATTTGTTTTAACCAAATGCTGCTAATGTTATTACATACATACATACCCACATACCCATCTGTTCATATACCTACATATCTACATCATAGGCCGGCAATTACTTTCCTGGGAGGAAAACTCTAATGCTTTAACATATCAAGTTTTCTCTCCGTGCCGACTACTGATCTACATGCATACATATTTATGATTATATTTCGCAACCAATATTGTATTTCCATATTATAACAGTCGCCCAAGCTTTTACAAAAACGCCTAAATCGTCATAATCGGGGAAATATAAGGTTTGTTTATTGGGCTGCTCTAGCTTACGCCAGATTGAGATATTTCATAAAATTGTGTTTAACGAACACTTTTCTTGCTCTAGGTTGCTCTATCTTTTGTTTCATGAGTACGCTCAAAACAAAACTAGAGTAATCCATATCACAAATTTCTGCTCTAGCTTTTTTTATGGAGTAAGTTAGAGCAGAGAAGCAATTGTCAGTCAGGAAAAAATAAATTTTTGAAAACTTCAAAAAAATTAGCTTGCAAGAAAATCAATGTTTTTGTATACGTGAATGTGCATTAATTTTGAAGATTTAAACAAAAAAAGAAACTATCGAGATTCAAGTGTTCCATGGCATTTCTGCTCTGAGTTCCTCTAAGTTGCTATATTTCTATTTTGACAGCTGCCCTGCTCTGCTCTGCTCTAACCTGCTCTGAACTTTTTTTTGGTCAGTAAACAAACCTATAATTTGTCAACCAACACTGATTTCGGATAATCGAACACCATCACAGCGAATCGCCTGAGAAGCATTCCTAGAAGTAAGTATGCAATCTTAAAATAACAGAATAATTTATAATGTATGTATGTAACTAATAATATGTGCTACCTGGGTGACCGAGCTTGCTCGGATTCCTCGAAGTTGTCACCAAATCTTAGCTACCACAGTATAAGCTTTCCAAAAGAGATATTCATAAAAACAAAATAGGCAAGTGGCAACACCCAGGTGGAAAAAATTAGAATGAATCGTACTAGCCCTGTAATAAAATATTATCCAAATGGGTCAAAAAGCAACCGAAATAGTGGTCGAAATAAGAAAGAATAAATAAAATGCGATTAGTTGGTAACCCTAGGTTTCAGCCCTGCTTAAATATGCCATCGTTGGAATACGGCGAAACTACCTTTCATTTTATACCCATATTGGAATATCTTGCTCAATATTTAAAAAATATTGAGATAGGTGGAAACCACCCCAAGGGGCAACACCCTTTTATATAATCTTAAAGTGAATCATACTATCTTTTTGTCAAATTTTATACAAATCGGTCAAGCGGCTCCCGAGATATAAGGAAAGTTAAATAAAATGCGGTCAGGTGGCAACCCTAGGTAGCCCTGCTTGAAATTTTCACATTTGGAATACGGTCGAAAATATATTTCATTTGATATAGATATTGGCATATTTTGCTCAATATTAGAAAAAAATCTAGATAGATGGCAGACCTGTAAACCGCCCCAAGTGGCAACACCCATGTATATAATCTAAAAATGAATCAAATTATCTATATGCCAAATCCAAATCGGTCAAGCAGTTCCTGAGATATACGAAAAAGTAAATAAATTGCGGTTAGGTGGCAACCCTAAGTGGCAACCCTGCGTGAAATGAATATATTTGGAATACGGCCGAAAATGAATTTCATTTGATACCCATATTTGCATATCTTGCTCTATATTTAGAAAAAAATTGGATAGGTGGCAACCCTATAAACCGCCCTAAGTGGCAGCATCATAAAATAAATCATACTATCTTTAAGTAAAATTTTATCCGAATCGGTCAAGCAGTACCCGAGATATAGAGAAAAATAAATAAATTGCGGTTAGGTGGCAACCCGGCTTGAAATTGTCATATTTGGAGTACGTCCGAAAATACCTTTCATTTGATAGCCATTTAGTCATATCTTGCTCCGTTACTAAAAAAATGAGATAGGTGGCAACCCTGTAAACCACCCCAAGTGGCAACCTGCTGGATAGTCTTAGAATAAGATGAATGTATGTGTAGCATATTTAAACTCATAGGCGCATATTCACAGTCAAAATAAAGTAGGCACTAAAGTTAGCGTCAAAATGCTGAGGTTATCTATAGTGCCTACTTTATTTTGACTATGAATATGCCCCAATAAATGTTTTATAATGTTTTAACGTAAAAACCAATTTTCGAAAATACGTCATACAAAAGATCTATACAATTTTATTTCATTATACTCGTATACGCGGTTTTGCAATCGTTCGATATGTGGTTTTACAAAGTCATTGATGACACAGAGATAGCTAGTGCGCGCACTTCCACTAAAACCATGAAACAATTGTTATGGTAACGAAGTGGGTATGGGGTTTTCCAAATATCTTCCTGTTACTGTTGCCTTTAGTGTGTTTTTGACATAACTGGGCACTAAGTTGTATTTTCACTCAAATTAAATATATATTAATCCAGAACTGTATCGCAATATAGTGATACCAATTCCTTTGTCAACTATTAAACAGGTAAAAGCTTCGAAGCAGCTCTGAAAGGTCTAGGATCACCCGTCTTTTCAAATGTTTCATGAAACAAAACTTTCTAACGGCAATCTGAGTATGGTCCACCCCTATTACATTTTTGAGTGTCTTAGGACTCCCTTGGAGTTTTCCTCCCAGGAAAGGAATTGCCGGCCTATGCTTTAGAAGATTGTTATGCCAATTCATGGAAGAAAAAAGTCATACTGAGTAAATAGTGTCTCTGATTGTTCATGTGACGAAACCATTCTTTTGACAGGAAGAGAACCGTGCAAGAAATTCTGACAACTTCTAGAAATTAAAGTGCACTATGCCCACCTATGTTATTCGAGAACTTTGGCCTATTGAATCAGCATTTGACTTAATGACAGCGTTATTGTTGACCCTATTAATGCTGTCAACAGCATAACTTTTTGTTTATTTTCTAATTCCGTTTCAATGCCAGCCAACTTAATGACACCGATGTTGGCATAGAACAACAAAGTAATGAATAAATAAACTTGAACTAATTTGAACCCATGCAAATTTTTGTTTGCCTATTTCGATTGGTATCATTCATAAACAAGTAAGGAAAGCTGTCTTTGACTGTGCTGAAGGCTAAATACCTTTCATGAATAAGCGTCACGATTTTCACTGTTTGATCCTAGTGCAGCCTGTGTGAATTTAACTTTAGCTCATACCGAAATTATCGGAACTATCGATTATATGGAGGCGATTTGTTATATTGGTCCAATCTCATTGATTTTTAACATCGACATTCCGCATTCTAAAATAGCAACAGTTACGAAATTTCACGTTCCTACCGATATAATTACATGAGTTATCTACCAAAATCCGTTTATCGGAACAATCGATTGTATGGGGGCTATGTGAAATATTTATCCCATCTCAATGATTTTCAACATCGATAGTTTACATATAAAAATAGCGATGCTTCCAAAATTTCACGGTCCTACGTGTTTAATAAAATAGTCTAAATTGTTTGTATCTAAACATTAATAGTATATTATGCAATAAAATTGAATTGGAGAGGGTCATTGAAATAAAAAATCCAGCTATAATTTTATGTGCTGAAACGTGTACAATAAATGACATCACAAATCAAGAGTTAGAAATAAAAGCTTTCAAATTAGTACGATGTGACTCTCACAGTAGGCATACTGGTGGCGTGCTGATTTATATTCACAATACTATTGAATATAGCGTTAAATTTAATAAAGAAATCAATAAAAATATATGGTGTACCGTTATAAAACTGAAGCACTTTAACCCAAAATGGCAAATAGGGGTGGTTTACCACTCACCTAGCACAAGTGATGCAGATTTTTTGAATTATTTACGTAATGTTTTAGGCAGTACTTGTGAAATGTCCGAAAGTAACATTATTGTAGGTGATTTTAATATTAATTTGAATAATCAAACAACATATAGCGCAAAACTCATTGATCTCTTTAGGTCATACGCTATGCATCAGAAGGTCAATTTTGATACTCGCATAACAAGTACATCCCAAACAAAAATAGATTTGCTTTTCTCTAACTCAAATGATATAGTGTGTGAAAAGTTAGGAGAACATCAAATTTCAGATCATGAAACAATTCAATTTAATATTAAAGGAAACCCCAAATTTAAGATGAGGAGCATTAAAAAAATAACTTCATGGGAGTATTATAATGAGGAAGCACTTGTTCACCAACTGCGCTATTGCGATTTTAGTAATTTTATGAATATTGATCTTGATAACAAGGTGTTTTAAATAAACAACTATGTTTTAAATGCCATGCAAAATCTGACTCATGAAAAAGTAGTGCAAGTAAAATTAATTAATAAATGGTACGACAGTGAGCTAGCCAACATGAATAAATATAAGTTCGATCTTTATAAGCGTGCCCAACTATCGGGAGAATGGGACGAATACAGAATGGTTAAAAAAGAATACAAAAATCTAGTAAAATCTAAAAGAGCTAGTTATATGGAATATAATATTGATATCAACAGTCATGATAGTAAAATGATGTGGAAATATCTGAAACAGGCTATATGTATTACCAAAGAGAGTAATACCATCAAAAAACTTATAATTAACGGTCAGTTATACAACAATGAATTTGAAATCGCAAACAACCTAAATAAATATTTCGTAGATAGCATATCAGAAATTTGCAACAACATAGAGGTATTTGATAGAAGAGTTAACTCATTTAGTCAGGAAAACTCTGTCTTTAAATTTTCCAAAGTGAATACAGTTGATATATTAGAAATTGGTAGCAAGTTCAAAGCCAAGAGAGGTGGTAAAAAATTAATGTCTGATGGTGTAGTTAAGGACGCAATTCCATATCTAGGTTTTTTCTATTCTGAAATAATTAACGAAAGTTTGAGTAATGGCATAATTCCTGCAGTGTGGAAAACCTCAACAATTGTCCCAATAGAGAAAGGCAAAAATACTAATAAAACAGAGGAATTACGGCCAATTAATACATTACCGAGTGATGAAAAAATCTTAGAAATTGTGGTAAAAAATCAATTAGTTCCGTACTTAGAGAATAATAAGATACTTATACCTCAGCAATCAGGGTTTAGGAAAAAACATTCTTGTGAAACCGCCTTGAACATGGTCATAGCGGAATGGAAAGATGAACTTAATAATAAAAATTCGATCATAGCAGTTTTCGTAGATCTCAAAAGAGCGTTTGAAACCATTGATACAAAAATATTACTGGAGAAATTAGAATGCATTGGTATAAAAGATGTAGAGTTAGATTGGTTTCGGAACTTTCTAACAGGTCGGAAGCAAAAAACAATTATTGGCTCGTCAACATCTGACGAAGTGGACGTTAAGATTGGCCTACCCCAAGGCTCTGTTCTTGCTCCAATATTATTTAATATTTATATTAATGATATTAGTACAATTTTGAAATTCAGTTCTATTAAATTATTTGCGGACGATGCACTTATCTCTATTAGTGGAAAAACCGTAAATGATATTAGAGAAAAATTACAAAGTGACTTAAATGCTCTTTATATTTGGTTATGTGCTAATCGTCTTAAAATTAATATCGAAAAAACTAAATTCATGCTAATAAATAAAAATATTGCTAATATAGATACTATTAAAATAAATAACGTAGAAATTGAAAACGTACAGATGATTAAATACCTCGGTATTATCATAGATTGCAAATTAAAATTTGATGCTCATATTGATTACACGATAAACAAGGTAGCTACAAAATTATGGTTCATTCAAAGAACGTGTAAAAGCCTGAATAATAGTTACAAAATAAAAGTATATAGATCCATAGTTGAGCCGTATTTTATCTATAGCGCTACTATTCTTTTCATAATGAAAGATTCGCAAATTGAAAAACTGCAAAAAATGCAGAATAAAGCTATGCGCTTTATCCTGTGCAAACGTTATGATACTCCTATAAAGGATATGCTTCTTAATCTAAATTGGATGAGTATAAAACAACAAATATTTTATTATACTATGAAGTTTATTTATAATATAAAAAACGGTAATCTGCCGGATTATCTAAAAACAAGCATTAAATTTAACTATGACGTTCATAACATAAATACAAGAAGGAGAAATGATTTTAAATTACCTAACTACAAAACTGAATCTGAAAAAAATAGCCTTTTCTATAAGGGACTAAAATGTTTCAATGAACTACCGGAAACAGTTAAAAATTGTGATAATAATTTATTCAAAACAAGGTTATATGATTACGAGAAATCTATGAATATAAAATAGATTCTCTGATTTGAATGGATTTGTGGTACATGTTTCAATTAAATTCGATTCAAATACTTAAGGCAATAACTGCTATCTCAAGAATGTGTTACTGTTAATTATTACTATATATTAATGCAATAATTTACATATTTATTTATTTTTTTTTTTCCTTTTTATTATACTTGTATGTGTAAACTAGGCTCTAAGAGTCGTAATAAATAAATAAAATAAATAAAAAATTACAGGAGTTATAGCCCAAAATCCGTTTATCGGAATAATCGGTTGTATGGGAGCTATATGTAATACCGATCCGATCTTGCTGGTTCCGACAAATGATTTCTATATTGGAAAATGGTGGCCGCATACCAAATTTCAGTCAAATATCTCAAAAACTGAGGGACTAGTTTGCGTTCAAACAGACAGACGGACAGACGGACATGGCTAAATCAACTCATCTCGTCATCCTGATCATTACGGTATACTTATACTTATTATCTCTTCTTCTTCTCATATTTACAAACATCGGACCAAAGTTATAATACCATTTCATGTTCGTGAAAGGTATAAAAATGTGGCAAAACACCCGGAGAGTTAGGGGTAAAATTTACAGCAAGAGAAGGAGAAAGAATTAAAAACGCATAAGAAAAGAAAACGCCAAGTAAAACAGGTCAATGTTTGCTTATTGCAATAGGAACATATACTTTAAACGGAAAGGTAACTCGGTCTGGACTAGGGATTCCAATCCGGGGTCCCGGGATCCCGTTGTTTTTTAAGTCCCGAAAATCCCGGGATTACTAGACCTAAATCCCGGGTTCACCGAAAATAAATTTTTAAATACATTTAAGTTATCTTGTATATATGTACTTTAAGTAGAACATGATTCTGAATGATTCTAAACTTCTACCAAAAACATCCCCCTTTGAGAGAAAAATAACTACTAGTACAAAATTTGCAACACCGCCATTTTACGCCTTTTTAAATAATCCGAGTAATATATGTATATGATTTTAAAGTATACATTTTCTAAAGAAATTAGCTAATCAGTCATTGGGAAGGAGCTCAAGAGCAACCTTCGTAATACAGAAAACATGCTTCATAACGAAAACCATACTAATATTACCGACGAAGTGGTTGAAGTTGACAAGCGTCCCACAATAGAAAAGAAAATGAATTAAAAAAAGGTTTGGGGAAAGAATTGATATTTTTTGCAATGAGCGCAACAAAGGCTATTACCTTCAGAAAGCATTTGACTTTTTGTCAACTTTTGTGTTGAGGCAGAGACCTGGTTAAGAGATGGCACTATAGATGCAATAATTTCTTTAAGATCACGCTTCAGACTTCAGAAAAAGTATTTTTCTCTAAGTCAAATGGCATTCATTATTATTTTTATCTACAATGAAAATTTTATTATTACTATGCATACCTGATTTGTCGGAGACCAAATGGAAAAAAATTAAAGTAAAGTAAAGTGGTGTAGCGGTTAAGTGTTCGGCCTTCTACACCAAGTCGTGTCGGTTCGATGCCCGGCAAAAGTAACATCAAAAATTATTTAGAAAAAGAATTTTTCTAAACGGGGTCGCCCCTCGGCAGTAGTTTGGCAAACTCTCCGGGTGTATTTCTGCCATGAGAAGCTTCTCAGCAAAAAATTCAGTTGCTTTGCAAGTGCCGTTCGGAGTCGGCAAAAAACTGTAGGTCCCGCCAACTTGTAGGAAAAACTCAAAAGCAACACACCACAAGTTGGAAAGAGAAGCTCGGCTAAAAATCTCGTTAGAGGTTATGATGACCTGTTGGTATATCGCCGCCATTAGTTTTTTTTTTTTTTTTTTTTTTCATGAGACTTTTATCTTTCGGAGCTGATGTTATTATGTATCCATAACCTTCCCTCACCTGCTTGTGCCAAATATTAAAATCACATTACGGGATACAGAAAATATTTCACTCAACCGATAGACACCTTTCGTTTTTATTTTTTCTTATGTTTATACATATGTATATTAGACTGTCCCAAAATTTCAAAGTTATTTTATTTAAACGCATAATCCCTAATTTTGACCATTGTGCATCAAAAAGTAACCTGACGAAATTTTATGCAATTCGGACCACGGCAACCCTCGTCGACTTGCAGTTTTTTCTCATATTGCTGTATCGCTACCCTCTAAGCACTTCGTAATAAGTAAATCGGTATTTTTTTCTCTACCAGATGCTTAGAATATCCTTTAAAGGACCAAAGATTGTAGGACCAGAAAAATTTCAACAAAAGGTATATATGTATGTATGTGGTTACTTATTTGAAGGATAATTGAAATATGGAAAAAATATAACTTTTTTTCAATTATCTTTCAAGGACATGGAATTATTGTCCTTTAAAATTGTTTTCCTTCACCTTTTCCGATACCCTATGAGTTTTCAAAATTGTATTATAATAATAGTTCTGAAAATGTGTATACAAATATTTAAGGATGCACAGGAGATGAGCAGGACATACCCCCGAAATTGATTTTACAATAAGGGTATCAAATGAATAGTGTTCATGAAGGCCTGAAAATAGTGTAAGTTTTATTTCGATTGTTATGCAATCTACTAAAACACTTTTGAAATTCCAATGTCCTTTTCTCGTAAATAAGTTTTTTCAACATCCTTGCAAAGAATCCTTTTAAAAGTTCAAAGGTGGAGATTTGTTGCACAGTCTTTTAAATATGAGGCAAATATTGAAATTATGGAATTTTCGAAGCCTTATTGGACTATTTTGCAAACTTAGTCTATGCTGCTAGCAAGAACTTTAACTCATAATCGGCACAGGTTGCCGTTATCCTAGAACAATAAAACTCAGTCAAATTTCGAACCTTCAGTTTTTCCATACATTTTTGGGACAGTCTATTCCATAGTAACACAAGTTAAATGTAAGTTATCGTACTCTTTAAAGATTCATCAAAATTGTAAATCATTGTTTATAAAGGCGCCCACTTCGCGGAGACTCTTCTTCCTTTCACATAATGATATGGTCGTGTCTCTGTGGTTTCCTACATCTTGTTGGTTTTCGCGTTAACCTTTACCACCCACTCTATGCTGGTCATTAGACTTAAAACTCGTGTTGTCGTTAGGTTTCTTGGCAACATTAATATGGGTAATTTAAGTTTTGAAATATTAACCTAACCGAAGAATGTAAGTAGGTAATATGACAACTTTGGTTCACTGCATTGGCCTAACAGTATGACTTGGCTGAAATGTTGCTGACGACGATGGATGTTGGGCAATTATTTAGATGTTTTGAATAAAAAGTTAATGTACAAATAAGCTTGCTAATGTTGCTGTTGTGGTAGCCGCCCTTAAATCTGCATAAACGTCACTTCTATTTATAAATTGACAACGAGGTTATCAAGCACCAGACCGAGAAAATGTTCTGTTTTCTCAGGATGTGTATGACTGTAGTAGGGAAGATCCCGAATGGTGATTGCCTACCAACAACTAATGACTATGTTGGGAGTAGCTTGACAAAGCATAGCAGGACTGGATCTAGCCAGTTTGAAGTATGACCCGATACTATCCTCTCGATAGGAATGCAAATCCCTACGTCCTTACATTACATTAAAGCATGGGTCGGCAAATTGGTAAATGCAGGTGTACAAGTGAGAGCGCTTATACACGCGCTGTGATCGTCCAAACTATATTTTTAACATTCGCTGACCAAACAAGCGACACCCCCACGCGATGCGGTTTCCCCCCTTGCTCAGCGACGACTAAATCATTTGGTAAACAAAGAGCGAAACGTGTCTGTGTGATGAGTCCAACATGTTTGACTGATCTTAAGATCTATGGGGCGCCGATGCTTGCATTAAAGTACTTTGTTTAATTCTGTAAAAGGCATTTTTAATTTTTCGTTTGACTTTATATATGCCTGCTCTTATCACTCTTATTACACCCACAAACATACCTACACAGTCATACATGATCCATCTTTATGACCATACTCTCTTTCTGCCTGCCGTTCACATTGACACTTAAGTTCAATTTCTGTCAGCTCATCAAACAATTAAATCTCTACTTGCAGCCATGCTGTCTACTTAATTGGGGATACGCAGTGTATGTGAGATATTGACAGGATATGAGAAACGCAAGGCAAAGAAGAGGTAGCAATGTTAAACGAGCCACGAAAATGAATTAAACTGTCATTTACATACACAAAATCAAAGGAGTTTGGAAAGGAAGAAACGGAACAGGCAGCTTGTGCAAATATTCCCATGTTGGAACAGTAATGAGAGTTGCAATTATTTGGCATGAAAGAAAGTCAAGAATGTAGGTCTGAAATGTAAACATGGCTGTACATGTGTAAGGATGCCAGAATCCTCCTTTGGGTACAAAGCTGAACTAATGAGAAGTTAATTACATTTAAAAGAGTACTTTTCATCATACATTTTTTAATCAGTTCTTGCTGTTTACACTTTGAAAGAGCTTTTTTTTCAGCCTAAATCGCTTTGTTCTTTTTCAAGGACATTTCAAGGACATGAAATTTCTGCGATTGTGAGTTTTTGTATATTTCCAATTGAGCTAATAAAGTTTAATTGAGTTTAGTTGAATTTTTAAAGGAGATATATCTGTGGTTTTATGAAAAATACTTGTGTCTTCTTTTGTAATTTTACAGGTGTGAACATATAAATAAGACTAGTCGAGTGAAATGTGTGTCTGTCGTTAATTGTTGTCTCACTCGTTCCTCTCTTTTCTTTGTGCCAATATCTGATAACATTCACTGTACTTTTATAATCACATCTCTTTATAGTATCAAGTCGAATTCTTGCTAAAAAAATATTCTTTTGGCGGCTTTATATATTTCTCCGAACCTGTAAGTGTGCCTTCAGACAGGGCGACTCCCTTTCGTGCGATTTCTTCAACCTGATGCTGGAGAAGATAATTCGAGCAGCAGAGCTAAACCGCAATGGTACAATCTTTTACAAGAGCGTGCAATTGCTGGCGTATGCCGATGATATTGATATCATTGGCCTTAACAACCGCGCCGTAAGCGCTGCCTTCTCTGGACTGGATAAAGAAGCGAAAAAAGTGGGTCTTGCGGTCAACGAGGACAAGACGAAGTATTTGCTGTCATCAAAGAAAGAATCGGCGCACCTGCGCCTTGGCAGCCACGTCACTGTTGATAGTTACAAATTTGAAACTGTGAGGGACTTCGTCTATTTGGGAACCAGCATTAACACCGAAAATAATATCAGTCTAGAAATCCAACGGAGAATCACTCTTGCGAACAAGTGCTACTTTGGACTGAGTAGGCAATTGAGAAGTAAAGTCCTCTCTCGAAGAACAAAGATCGCGCTCTATAAGTCTCTCATCATACCTGTCCTGATGTATGGCTCAGATTCATGGACAATGTCAAGAGAAGATGAGATGGCCCTTGGAGTATTTGAGAGAAAAATTCTCCGGAAGATTTATGGTCCTTCCCGTGATGCCGACGGCGAGTATCGAAGGAGATTTAACGATGAGCTGTACGAGCTTTACGCAGATCTGACCATAGTCCAGCGAATTAAAGCCCAAAGGCTCCGCTGGCTGGGTCACGTCATGCGAATGGACAAAGAAGCTCCAGCCCAGAAGGTTTTCCAATCGTCACCCGAATTCGGCAGCAGAGGAAGGGGGAGGCCTCGACTGAGATGGAAACAACAGGTGGAGGATGACTTGAACTCCCTTGGGGTTTCTAATTGGCGTCAGTTATCGCTAAAAAGGAATGACTGGCGTGCTTTGATAGGCGACGGCCAAAATCGCTTAGGCGGTAAGCGCCAATAAATGATGATGATGATGTAAGTGTGCCTATAAATAATTCAAAAGAGCTGTGCTTATACATAGGTACATGTCTTGCCTATATGCTGCTGCCGTATTTAAAGTCGACAAATCGAAAAACTTTTTCTTTAAACGAGCGCTGTTTTTGAGTTTTCTTACCACAATTCAAATGAAATGCACACAAAAAGTAACCGCAAACAAGTGACCACACATTCCTGGCTTCATATATGGTCATACTAGGGATGCCCATCCAGGGCTAATGATTTTTGGATACAAAATTTGAGCCTTAGCTTAAACTGGCTGGGCTACATATACGACCCAAACTTTTTTGGTTTTGAATTAAAACTAGTCCAGTTGAGAGTGATAAAAAGGGTTTAAATTTCAAATCTGAAGTCTTTAGGCTAGGTTAGGTTCAAGTAGCTTCAAAGACGCAAGTTGGAAAAGCTACGCAATTTATTACAAATCACGAAAATTCCGTATCGAGAGAGTCAGGAAGTTAGCAGCCCTAATAAGAACATATGTACATACTCACGAAAGCTTACATCCATATGCATAGAGGAAAAGGAAAGGTATATGTACGACAAACCTGCGTTTCGTGCCATAAAAAAATTTCTATCTTTTTGTATTTACTTATTGTTTTTGTTGTTTTAGTTTTTCTCAAACAATGATTTCTCTAGCTTTTATTTGTTTTTTTTTTCTGATTCGTTAAGATTGCTTCAGGTGTTGTTTTACATTCTAGATTTACTTACATGTGGAGATACTAATGAAATTTCGAAGCATGTTTTGAAAACGTTGGAGGGTAGATGGGTTTAAATGGTCAACCACTGCCGGGTCTGTGAGAAAGCTTCGAAAGGGCGACGGCAAGTCGTCTAAAGAAATGATATATCAAACATTCAGGCTGCCGATATCAAACTTTTGTTGGTTCCCAGAAATATATGCGTCGTTCGTTTCCTTGCACACTTGCAAATATGACGCATCGATGGGTTTTCTTCATTCACCTTATTTTTTTTTTACATATCCAGCAGCTTCCTGGTTTTACAAACTCACTGCTAATGCTTTTGTGTTTTGCTTTATGTGGTTTAGCTTCTAGTCAGGGCATGACCTTTTTTGAAGTTTTTTCTGATTTTTTGTTGGCTGTGGCTTTTAGCAACAACTGAAGGTAATGGCAAAGCAGAAAAACAATACAAATAATTAATAAGGAAATTGTGGGCGCAGTGAATCGAAAATTACATTTCTAAATACAAATGTGTGTTTTTGTGATCTTATGTACCTAAATAACCACACACATTTACAACTTAAGGGGAAATCGTTTTAGTTAAATTAAAAGAGCAATCGAGGAAATTAAAACTTTCGAAACGAAGAATAAAGAATAAAGAAAGGGTCATTGAGCAGTTTTCTTAAAAAAAATGTATGCAATTTTTTTAATGGAACAAGGCAACGCGCAAACGTTTAACTTTTTATTATACCAATTAAGAGCATATTTACATAGGGTTAGAATCTCAAAAAAAGTGGGATATGTTTAAGATTAAAATTTTACCATCTGCCTAACCAAATAATGTATACAGTTAGCGAACGTACCATGTTTGAAAATATTTAAAGTTGTATATAAAAATTCAGAGAAGCTTCCGCAAAATGGCAAAAAACTCAACCCCTGATAGAGATAAATAAGTACCATACTTAGTTTATCTTCACAAGTACAGGAGTATATAGAACTCACATAAAAATTCAAGTGCGAACGAATCATTTGTGAAATGTTACTCATACGCCACGTGTGTAGGTGTAGATTTAACGATGAGAAAATGTTTTCAGGCTGATGTTCCGAATATTCATTCGTACATGCGTATTTATGTTGATAATATATGTAATTATATACAAAAGTGACTTAAACGACTTACTACTTCAAACATTCATATGCCATATATTAAGGTGGCCCTTTAAGTAGGGAAATAGTCAATCAAAAATTGTGTATCTGTTTGGAAACGGCTCAGGAGTATAGCACGGGATAAAAAGTTCTAGAGTACCCTATGGAGACTCAAAAAGTGAAAATAATTTTTCTCTTTACGTAATCAAGTGAAGTTTCCCGTTATTTTTTGGGCACATAATAACAGGATAAGGAAAATATAATATCAATCTGAACCCAAAAGAGATATTTCATTACCCAATTTTTAAGGAGCTTACTTTCCAAAATAATATACATATGTATCAGGGGCGGATCCACGGGGATGGTTTTCAGATAGGAAGATATTTTTTTTTTGAAAAACAAGCATAAAAGTCCAGTTTGGAGAAATTATGAATGAAAAATGTCCTCGAAATTAAAAAAAAAAATTTGAGCTCCCCCCTTCCCAAAATCTTGAATCCGCCACTGATATGTATATCTTATTTTCAAATCTAGTGATAAACTCTGTTGGTAGGCTGTAATAAGCCTTCCCTACTACTTCGCATGTATCACTGAGCTGTACAAGTATTTAGATATGAACACTTTTCTACGCTGTTGGCTTTAATATGATCCAATATTGAAACCGAAAAAACCCTCTTAAAATAACAACAACAAAAAACCTATAGGTAATCCATCAGAACGATGGATAACAATATTGACGTAACATTTCAAAAGTCTTCATACCTACATAATCCATGTATATAAAATTCAAATTATGTACCTATAGACGAAGTTGGCTTCTAAACGAATGAGCCGGGATGGTCACAACCTAAAAAATATTTTGATATATATAGGGGACATGGCACCTCCCATACAAATGGAATTTTACATTGTCCGTATCTCTGGAAGTATTCGGGTTAGACTACTGAAATTTGGTGAGGGTTTGTACGAGATCGATCCCTACCACCTCCAAAAAAAGGGGCATGTCACCTCCCATACAAATGGAATTTTTCGTTGCCCGTATCTCTGGAATTATTTATGTTAGACCAGTGAAATTTGGTGAGGGGCTGTATGAGACGAGCACTACCACCTCCAAAAACTGGGGCGTGGTTCCTTTTATACGATGGAGATAGGGATATGGATTCAAATAGATATAGGGATAGGGTTAGAGAAACATACAAGGAAATAAATTTGTGGCAGGACAACGTCTGCCGGGTCAGCTAGTTATTTATAAATTTCATATTATCTGAATTTGTATATACATTTCCATATCCTCAGAGGTATTAGTTCAATGTTGTGTGCAAATTCTGTAAAAGCTAATAATCAACCGTCTGTAGATGACATTCAAGAATGCCGTCGCATCGACGTAGCGGTTGATGTAAGGAAGCGAAAACAAAAATATCAAACCTTTTTATTTTTTATAATAACTTTCCGAGTATGTGCTACAGGCATTAATTTAAAGGTCAAACTCTACGCTTTAGGTAAAATATAATAACTTTCACATGTTACTGACACCTGTCAAACATGTTTGTGAATTCAATAACGAAGCGAATTGTAACGTTTACAGCAAAACGTTTGAAAGATAGACTCAAAAGTACTTACATATATTTCTATTCACTTTACGGCAATGTTATTCCTTATGTCACATGGCCAGCCTTCTTTTCGAATTTGTGATATGCTGCAACTATTATTATGTCTGAACCCCAAGCACAATACAAATTGTACCTCCTAGTAGGTTAAGGCTGGGTGAATATTTTTGTTGAAGAACTCCTAGATTTGAAAAAGTGGGAAGACAATTGTTGTATTTAATTCATGGGTCGGCAGATTTGTAAATGCAGGTGTATAAGTGAGATCGCTTATACACGCGCTGTGATCGTCCGAACTATATTTTTAACATTCCCTGACCAAACAAGCGACACCCCCACGCGATGTGGTTTCGCCCCTTGCCCAGCGACGACTAAATCATTTGGTAAACAAAGAGCACAACGTGTCTGTGTGATGAATCCAACTTGTTTGATTGATCTTAAGATCTATGGGGCGCCGATGCTTGATTTAATTTAAAAGACACATGGAATTACGGCAAAATAATGTAGGTGCTATAGATTGCAACTCCGCCACTGACTCAACATTATAAATGTTTAGTACTTCTCCTTGAATTTATTGTTGTGTTGTTCAAATTTGCAAGAGCAATACAGCCAACACTTCGGCTATGTAAGTACAAAAGAGACTTTGCCGTTGACACCTAATAATTGCCAACGAGCTTTGTTGTGCGAGTGAGAGTAACGACTACTTAAGTGCCTGCTGAAAGCGAATACAAGTATGAGTAATGCGCGTATTACCCTTTTGTCAATAGCACTGGATGACAATTTGTTTGTTTGTACGAATGTAAGAGTAGATATGTACAAAAATAACAAGACAACAATTTCCCTTTTAACAACAGCCAAGCTTCGTAGCCAAAGAAATAACAATCGAGCGAAGCTCAAATGGGAGCAAAAAATGCGAACAAATTGTCGTTCGGGTGGCTCACAATATTACCGGTTGCTGCTGCTGCAGGGAATATGACTGTTATTTTATCATATAAGTATAGGTGCATTTTCCAATAAAATTCTAACCTCTTCGAACCATCTTTCCATCAAATGATGCTTATTACTTTACTTTCACTGCACTTAAATGCAACCCAGCAATTTCCGGACATTAGTGGTGTCGAACTAAGCAAAACAATTTCTTGTGCAGACGAAGGTGAAGGGCAGACATGTTTTTCATGTCAATATTCAATGTTGATAGCAACATGAAGGTAGTCGCAGTTAGTACGCTTATGGTCAGTACTTTTCGTTTTATTTTCAGTTGCTAAAATGGTTCGTGTCGTTGTGCAAATATTTGAACCTTTGCAAGTTCACATTGCGCAAAAATAATATACACAAAATGTTTGCATTTAGTTGGTAAATAGGTACAGAACATTGCAAACAATTGAGTATAAAGCAGTTTAGATTTGGTTGAGGAATCTCTTTAAGCTAAACCCTTTTCACAAAATGTCCACGGATATGTGGGACATTCTATTTGCTCACCCAAGCATGATTTTTAAACACTGCCAACAATTGCCTACCTACTTGAAATGGGATTTTATTACCTTCATTGAAATCACCGCACACATTCTTTTGCACAATAGTCACTAACAAGAGTGTGTTTTTTGTACGCCAGGCATGTCTAATCCTTCAAATATTTGAAAACTGCGGACTTGTTTATTTTTATTTCTCTGTAGAGGTTTTTGTTTGGGTGCATTTAGGCACGCATACATATGTATGGATGTGTGCATGTATATTAAGCTGTTCCTTATATCAACTTTTTTGGCAAATGTTGGGTTCGCCGGGCGGAATATGATAGATTTTGCTCTAAAAATAAGCTGTGCAAATTTTCACTCGAATTGGATAACTTTTAGAACTTGCACGTTGCATTTGAAAATTTTAAAAACTATTGCATTCAAGGTGCAGCAGATTATATAAAAACATTGATAGCCGTAAATTTGGCCAAAAATCTCCAGCTTTGCTTATCCGATCGAACCCCTCTACTCACCGCATCAAAGGACTTCGATAGCTCTAAAAATCCGTCATATTATGGTTTTCAATCAGACGTCCAGGTTAGAAGCTATTAGCAGATTCATCATCATCATTTATTGGCGCTTAACCGCCTAAGCGATTAATGAGAGAAATAGAGCACTCTTTTAAAGTCACCTCGTAGTATGTATTGATATACAGCGAAAACTAATAACCTTTTTAATTTTATTTTGATACAATGTCAAAGCTCAATCAATTCCAAATCATATTGGTCAAAGCTGTTTGCAAATTAGTTCAGAAATACGAAAGTTATAGCCATTTTAGTATGATTATATAGCTACATTTGGTATATCGATATTCACAATCGAGAAAATTATTTCAAAATCAACAAGTGTTTTGGATGTCAAACCCATGCGAATATTGCTGTGGGTTTTATGTATCAACTTTTCGACTACTTTGCTGTACACAATCGATATGATAAATCTAGCTGTAACAGATTTTTAAATTGGATATAGCTTTGCTACTATTGATCCGATAAGAAAATGTTTAAGATAAATTTTGTTTGAAATTGATTAAGCTTTAAAACGACATAAAAATCAAGGCAAAATAATTGGCCCTTTGCAACGTACTTAACAATTAATGACACTGTGACTTGAAATTTGTAAAATATCTCGACTAAACCTGCTAATAGTTCTTAAACTGGACATCTGATTGAAACCCATTATATGACGGATTTTTAGAGCTATCGAAGACCTTTGATGCGGTGAATAGAGAGGTTCGATCGGATAAGCAAAGCTGGAGATTTTTCGTAAAATACAAAAATGGTGTTTTTCTCTTTTTTAAAAACGATAACTTTGCGAAATCTCAAAACCTATAACGAATTTTTGATTTTTCTCTTCATAATCGGAATCTGCACTTTTTTTACGTAATAAATGTGTACCAAGTTTATGGCTATCAATGTTTTTATATAATCTGCTGCACCCTGAATGCATATGGTTTTGAAAATTTGCAAATGCAACGTGCAAGTTCTAAAAGTTATCCAATTCGAGTGAAATTTTTCACAGCTTATTTTTAGAGCAAGACCTATCATATTCCGCCCGGCGAAGAAATTTTTTTTCTTAAGGGACAGCTTAATGTATATGTTATTGTTTCGCTAAACAAAAACGGCGTGGCTAACCCATTTATCCTCTGCGAATGCCAAAAATTTCAAAAATTTATATTCGTAGTATGGCGTGCTTGGTTTTAAATGTTAAATCGCCTTTTAAGTATTTTAAGCATGAAATGAGTTCTTGGGAGTGCTTTTTGCCTCAAGAAGACACTCACGATTAGTAACAATAAAGTTGTGATAATGCCCTCGACACGCCACGCATGAACACAAAGTTAGAATTCGGGTGGTTGGAGACATATGTCCTCATATGTACCTCATCTATGTTAGTGATGAACGTATGTATGTACAATAGGGTGCCCTGTTAGACAGCTTGATAAAGGCTGCTTTATAGAAAAAGTTCGAAGAGGGTAAAATATGTATCTATAAGATAAAAAAATAAAAGAAAATAATATGAAATAAAATAAAATTAGAAATTTAATAAAATACAATAAATAAAAAAATAAAACAAATTAAAAAAATTAAAATAAAAATAAAATAAAATGAAATAAAGTAAAATATAATAAAATAAAATAAAACAAAGTTGAAATAAAAAAAATAAAATAAAATCAAATAAAATAAAATAAAATAAAATAAAATAAAATATAATAAAATAAAATAAAATAATGTGTTTTTTGAGAAAAATTTTACCTACGCGCTGCAGGAACCAGACAAGCCGAGATATGTTTCGATGATACTGGAGTTACATCTCTTCAAGGACTTTTCTTCCCGGCATTGTGAGAGTCGAACTCACAACACTGTAGTGACTTGTATGCTAGAAGGTCTAGCACCTTAGGCCACTACCCAGCTTGAAGGTAAACCCTTCTCAGTGTCCATTTATGCATATATTTATACTTCCATATAGAACATTTCTTTAATTTCAATGCTAACTTATATAAAGTAAGAAAAAACACATGGCAAATATTAGACAGAATATAAATGCAAGATTGCATGCAGGGCACATGTCTCAAAGCGTTATGACAACGCAATGCCAATGCAGTCTGGTGGGTTCGATGCCAGCCAGACCGAAAAAAAACACTACGTTGTTGTTGTTGTTGTAGCGAGGTGTAGCCTTGCCTAAATGTCAGACAGGGTCACCCCGAGTGTATTGCTCTTGGCCGGGTCGATATAAGAAAACGGCCCGGGTCGTTTCGGCACGATGGGTACAGCACAAGTACTGGTACCGTTCTCGTAGAACCGGCAATACAAGAAACTAGCCGTGGAGGCTATGTAGGTCATTTAGCGTTACCCAGGGTGCACCAACTGAGAGGCGACCTACTTTTACACTACGTCTAAATGCTTGGTCGCATAGAAACTAGTCAGTGAATTACCATTCCGCTGTATACAATTTTGCATTTAATTCTTTCTAATACCTATAACTACAAAAAAATATATATACAAAATATAATAAAGTAAAATAAAATAAAAAAATTTAAAAAAGTTCAAATAAAATAAAGCAAAATAAATAAGACAGAAAAAATAAAATAAAATAAAATAAAATGCGAATAAATAAAATAAAATAAAAGAGAAAAATTTAATAAAGTAAAGTGAAAAAAAAAAACAAATTAAAAAAAAAACAAAAATTAAAATAAAAAATAAAATAAAGTATAATAATAAAATAAAAAATAAAAGAACTAAAAAAAAAATTAATTTAAATAAAACATAATAAAATAAAATAAAATTAAATAAATAAAATAAAATAAGATTAAAAAGTAAAAAAAAACATAGCTAAATACAAAAAATATAAAAAACTAAAAAAAATTAAAACCAAAATAAAAAATAGAGTGAAAAATAATGCAAAAAACATACATAAAAAAGATTTTAAAAAATTTAGTAAATGCAAAGGGCAGTTTTTTCATCTAGCCGGCAGCTCACAATTCATTTCTCGGCCAGCTCATCGTCCTGTTAAAATAAAGGGCAAACGAAGTGGCTTCTAAATTGACAGTGAATTTTAACGTAAAGTCCTAACAGGCTCAAAACCAAAAAAGATGATTTTTACCGCACACTCTAACCCACTTCATGCACAAGAGAAGATGAACATGCGTGAAACTTCAACATTTTATAAAGTATAATGTACATATTTTCTTTGTAGCTATTTTTGTATACATGTAGGCATAACTTTTAATGTGAATTTACATTACAATACAACCAATCAACACACATTTGCTTGGTAAATAACATAGCAAGCAGTTATCTAAATACGGACATTCTCAGCAGATGCACCTGTTGATATCGCTCTCTTCATCAAATTCATTTTGGGCTTATTTTTGCTTTGACATTTTACTCCGAACATTTGTGGAACATGTTAAAAGTTAAACCTCTGCTGTAGAACCAAAGAATGTAAATTTGGTAGAACTGTATCAGTTCTGTTGTAGTCGCATAACAAAGTCGTGGTGGTTTTAAAAGTAATAGAAATGTTAGCCCAACTACATCCTTTTAAGATTTTCACCATTCAACATAAATTTCTATGTTTATTTCTGTGCAAATATGTTACGAAGAGAAGTGGCAATAAAGCCTTGTCCGGAGTAATTTGTTCAGATGTTTTAATTTAAGTTATTTTAGCTTTTTTTCTCAGTCATCTCAATACATTTAACAACTTGATAGTCTTTGAAAACGGAGATAGGTTTAATCAACGTAATGCAGATATAAACCTCAGACTCATACCAGAGAATGTGCACATAGAACATAGAATTAACATTTTTCGGTCTTCCGACAAAAGTGTTAACATTCTCGTCCTGCTGTTAATGTTAAAAAGCACATTTCACCATGCTCTGTTGGGTGCTTGAACATTGCTGTCGCCAACATAACTCCCTGTTACGCTTGTATGTAGTGAAAAACTAACAGTAAATCTCACATCTAACTGTAAACATTTTAACGGTGAAGCGCCATTCACAGGTTTTACAAAATTTCAGTTTACGCTGACTTGTAAACGTGTTCGGTAGCAATGGCAAATTGGCGTGAAAGCTATGGATTTATATTACGGCTTAATACATTAAGAAGTGAAAGTGAAAGTTTAAAATTAACCTAATATCTAAAAAAAAAAAACAAATTGGGTAATGAAAAAAAGTTACAATAGCAGCACGTATTTGCGAGTGCAATAAAAATAAATAAGAAAATGCTAAAAAATACAATTACTTTAATCTGTGCAATGATTTTTAAAGCATATATTTTGGCGCTTAAAGCTCTCATGTAGACGTATTTATCAGTAAAAAGTGTTTGTGTTATGATGAAGTTAAATTAAATTTCTAAAAGTTATCAACAAAAGGTATTTACTTTAAAATAGAGCAAAATGTGTAAAAAATCGATCTACTCATGCTAATTATTCAAATTTATGCAAACACTGCTTGCAGTTTGAATTGATAAGCCAAATTTTGAATCTATTATTAAATCACATGAGGTTGTTATCAGGCACGTGTGAAAATTGTATTATGATTTTAAGGAGCAAAGCAAATAACGATTTATGTTTGTTTATACGAAAATTTTAAATCGAAAAATTTATTTCCGCCCCTCCAAAAGTGGGATTACACAGCAATTCTGTATTGAAAACCGGCTACGCAATATGTAAGGGGGTCCCATAACATCCTCCCTCCTCTCAAGCCCCATTTTTTTGCTGTTAACAATGCATTGCTCTGCTTAGAGTGTATGGTCATTCCGAACGTTAGGCGACCATATGGGTGCAGCATAGTCAAAGACTGGTCGGCCAAAGGCCTTATGTAGTCAGCAAAGTTTCTTTATCTTTTCCCCAAGTACTGCCGGCAAGTGACTTGAGGATCTTGTTGCGACCTCGTACCTTTGAGACCATTGCAGACAAACGACCAGCAAATGAGAAAGTATTATTCAGTGCCACCCCCAGTAACTTTGGGTGGCTGACAGTTGGTAGCTTAGTGCCGTCAACGTAAATGTCTAATTCCTTTCCCACTTGGTGCGTTCATGTGGTAAAGAGTGTCGCCGTGGATTTAGTCGGCGATATTGTCAGATCTCGCACGGTGAAAAACCTGGAAAGGTTGCAGAGGCAACTGTTGATTTTCGCACAGAGTTCATCAGTATAGGGGCCCTTCCCCGTCGCCATTATTGTACAGTCGTCGGCATATGATACGACGGTGACGCCCTCTGGTGGTGGGGGCATCTTTGATAGATATAAGTGAAACAGTGTCAGTGATATGACATCACCCTGTCTAATACGGTCCACCTCTTTAACTCATCAGGGTGTTGTATCTCAAGAAGCTCTTGTATGAGCGTGTACTGAAAAAAAAAAAAAAATCTACAAGAAACGGCCGTCAAATTAACAGTAAAGCCTGTCATTTTTCGTCCAACAGTGGGTAATATCAATTTTGAAAGTGACCCCCTATCATTCTTCGAATTATAGTATATTCGAGTATATTGACATGAATTACTGTAAATTTGAAAGTGGACTCATACCATTAATTGATATTTTTCAAAAATCACTTGTTTTTACTGCCAATTTTACAGTAAATACTGTAATATTTACAGTATTACCATAATCGCTTTGAAAGTGGCTTTGATATGTTACTTTCAATGTGCACTTTCAACCTTTTTATTTCAGTGTGGCGCGATTGACTGTATCAAAGACTTTTCACAAGTCCAGTGCCACTAACACAGTCCTATGATTTGGTTGGGGTTGATTTAGGCCGCTATTTATCTGCATTGTAATGGCATTGAGTGCGGTGGTGGTGCTATGTAGCTTACGGAAGCCATGTTGATGACTAGCCAGGTGCTGATTTGCAGTATAATACGGGAGCAAGATGTAGTCTAGCGTCTTCACTACCGGCGACAAAAGTGATATGGGGCGATATGAATCGCCTATGTTTGCCGGTTTTCTAGGTTTTAATATGGGAACCACTCTCTCCTTTTTCTATATTTCAGGAATGACGAACGTGTTCAGTGAAACTGAAGACTGAACAGAGCCGCTAGGTATTTGTGTCCCTCCTGACCTAGATGTTTCAACATCTTCATGACAATACCGGCTTGACCTCCGAGGGAGTGATGAAAATGGGCGGGTGTTGGTTTTTTACGTTTACCTCTATCTTGAATGCACCTTTTATTAAATTTACTTTTCATAAACAAAATGTTTATCAAATTAAACGAAATACCCATCGAATGGTATAGAAATATTAAAAATTCGATAGTAGTTTTTGAGTATTTAAAATGCTTGATATGAAGTTTGACCTTTAATAAATTTTGATTTTTTTTGTTTCCCCCAAAAATACAGTTTCACTCACCATAACTACATCTGTCGATCCCATACTTTTTTTTTTTTTTGAATCTATGGTTTTCTACATTTAAACCGCTTTTGCTCTAAGCTCTTCATAAAATACAAGTTTAATGTTAAGCATATGTGGTTTTGTGTGTTGTTTTAGTCATCAAGTACACATAAATGTATCTAGGGCGTTTATCTAACTGAGCTGGTACATAAATGTATTAATTTACGCATTTCGTAAAAGTATCTGTTTACGTGAATCCCCCTAATATTTTTATAGCTGATTTAAAATATTTTTTTACGGAGCTGAGTTCATAGAAATATAAATTGGTACACATACTGGTTTATATGTTCAGTAGACCGGGCCAAAAAATTCATTTGCTTTGCAAGTGCCGTTCGGAGTCGGCAAAAAACTGTAGGTCCCGCCAACTTGTAGGAAAAACTCAAGAGCAACACACCACAAGTTGGAAAGAGAAGGTCGGCTAAAATCTCGTTAGAGGTTATGACAACCTGTTGGCAGTGGCGTGCCTACGTGTTTCAATCAAGGCAAGCCCCAGTCTTTATAACCCCAACAAAAGCACATACTGCTGCCAAATAACATTTCAGACGAAGAAGAAGAGTTCAGGATAGATATTTATCGACTTTCGGATCTGCATAATATTATGCTTAAAGTGTTTGGTATTAAATTTTGGGAGAAAAAAATTATCCTGATTTTCACAACTTCGTACAAAAAAACCATTTTTAAAATCAAAATTTTTTCAAAAATCGTAAAAATTCGACAAAATTTCGACTTTGGCCAGCTATTGCTCAGCGATGGTTTGACCTATCACTACATTTTATACGTCGTTAGAATCGTATTTTAATTTTCTTTCGAACAAGCTATTGCTTCCGTTCTTCGCTTTTGTACGTTTGGCGAAACGATTTTTTGAATGAAGTGATACCTAAAAAACACAAAATTACCGATAACTCGAAAACCTGCCCATACAAAATTTTTTTAAAAATATGTTCACAGCTCAGCATACCAGTGCCAATTCACCCATATGTATGAATCTCTTGGTATTTTTTCAAATTAATTATTTGTAAACTAGTGTAATTTTTGAGTAGAGAGCTTTGCACGTTAACATTGTAGATATGTGTATACATATCCAGTTTGGTTTTAAAGCTTATAGTAACAACAGCACGAAGCTGGCTTCGTAGTTGCATACAAAATTTCTTCCAAATTCAAAAAAACAGATGCTTCACAAAGAGATTTTAGTAAGGGATTTGAAAGCCAGGTAAAAGCCAATAAGTAAAAGCGAGATGGCCATCATCGCCTAGGCGGTTCAAGGCTATTTTAAGTAAGAAAGTAAGAGATGGCATCATACGCGCTCAAATATTTGCATGTTAATTGTTATGCTATCAGCCGACAGGTGGCAGGAAGAGCGGTAGGTATATGTTTATGCTATTGGCAGTTAGTGAAACCAAATGTAAACGCTAAAAAAGAAATTGTTACGATACATTTTTGAAACATATTGTAGCTCATAGAGGATTAGCTAGGCAAGCCCGGCTTTTCGGCTTATATGGAAGGCACGCCACTGCCTGTTGGTATATCGCCGCCATTAGTTAATACGTTTGATTATAACAATATTGGTTTTTACCCATAGTTTGGGGATATTGTTTACAAATTTCAGCTACAAAAAGCAAGGATGGGCGTAAAATTCATAGAAGGAAAATAAAATCCTTACATGTTGATAAATCGCTTTATATTGATCGCAATCACTTAAGTGGAATACAAACGAGCTTAGAAAAACTGAAAGAAAAAAGTCAAAATAATTAGATATACGTAAATACTTTTCTAATGAGTACCAAATCACAATAGAATTATTTCCTAAAAAACCCAATTGGTTTAGTTACTAAAGATATGGTATTGGAAAAATGTGCATCGGTTTATCGATAATAAAAACAAGTAAGAAAGTCTAAGTTCGGGTAAACCGAACATTAAATACCCAACGATTTCTACCTTTTTTATCAGGAATATTTCGTATACCACCTTGAAACCTGCTAACCTAAAGTTATGACCAGTCGAATATTCCAAAAAGTTAAACAGAAAATCACAATAGAATGGCCAGGAGGATTTACCGTGGGCGTAGTCGTGAAGCGATCCAACTTCATCAGGTATACTCGATATAATGGTAGTATATCTCGTGCCAAATTTTATGATAATAATCATAAAAGTGGGGAGTGCTACGCCCACTTAACAAATTTTATCAAAAAATAATAATATAATGACCAAGGGTTCACCTATAATATTATATCATTTTATCCATTTCAGCTACCGCGATATGTCAATTTATGTGATTTTCGAAATTCGATATCGAGAAGGGGCTTGGTTATCATCCGATTCCGCCAATTATCAATAGAGAAATACGTGGGCCAAAAAGTAACCTGTATACCAAATCTCATTTTTTACTCAAGTTATCGTGTACACGAACAGAGGGACAGTCAGACGGACATGGCTTAATGAACTCCTCTTTTCAACCTGAGAACTTTCATATATAGAACTCTATATCTATCTCGATTATTTTGTGCCGTTACGTAGTACCGTTATGTGGACAAAATTATACTACCCTTGTACTAGTACTAGGCCATCCGAAATTATACTTCATAAATGCTACCTTTGCTACTTTAGATAGACAAAAAGTGTATATGCTACAGCGTGCTACTATTGCCATTAACTATAACGAAAACATATTTGCCCATAAAAATATTTTGCCTAAAGAAACTGAAATTTTGAGGGTATGCATACCTACTACCAAGCTCTCCAACTGGGTCTGGTACGATATGTCGAAAAAAAAGAAGTCGAAACTAAAAATGTCGAAAAAAAAATGTCGAAAAAAAATTTGCCGAAAACACAAAAGGTCGAAAAAAAATGTCTCGAAAAAAAATGTCGAATGAAAAAATGTCGAAAAAAAAATATATAAGATGTAGAAACAATGTAATGAATGATGTGTAAAATTCGCGCATTTTGCATTTTTTCGACATTTTTTTTCGGTCAAAAATCTCTTCGGTATTTTAAAATTTTTTTAAATTCGGTCTTGGAAATTCGACAATTTTTTTTTCGACATATCGTACGGGACCCCTCCAACTTAATACCGACTGATTTGTATACTCGACTATCTAATAGCTTCACTATTTACCGAGAGAGGGGATGTTAAAAATTTAAAATGCCTAGGCGTATATGGGAGAGGCAGACAGTTTTTCGAGTTTTTTGAAGATTGTGGTGTGCGCTATGATATGTGCATAAAGTTTCAATGGTGGTCGACTTTCTATTTTTTCAATGTATGTGGCTGAAACACTGTGCGTTGTACTGAACGAAAATATTCAGTGTCAGCTATTTTGAGCTCAATAATTCTACGTGGATTTCACTTTCCACTTATTTGTTGACCAAATCAAAATTAAAGTGTTGTGAATCGCAAATATTCGAGGCAAAACGCTTTCAAACAATCTTCTCAAGTGACAAGCAAAAAATAAATTGTATTTGAAACACTACCGCAATGCTTACCTCTCACGTTTCTACTCTTACATTACACTGAGTTCAAGCGAATGACCTACGGAAATATAAAGTGAGCGTATACATTTCTTCCTTGCATCAAAATTTATTGCTTCTATCAGAACGTCAGCTGACAAACATTGTAGATTGCTTAGATACAACACAGAAATCTCAATAGTTTAGCCGGTCAATAAATAAAATTTTCCTTAGGTTCTGCATAATTCATTGGTTTAAGATAGCGTCATCGCTTTCTCTGCTGCAAATCAAAATTTATGTCTTTCGTGTTATAATTAAACGTGTTTGTGTGTGTGTGTGCAAACGCTCATACTTACAAGCGCAATCTGACTCGTTGTTCGTAGTTGGCGCCCACGTAGCAATGTACTTAATTGCCGTCACGTATACGCCATGTGTGCCACCAATATTATCTACCATTACTACTTCGACCGGTATCTACCTCAACCGCAACATAAAGTGGCCAAGCAGACCACAAATTCATGAACGAAAAGACACAAACAGCTGTGGTTATATTTTGAAATCTTTGTTCATTAAAGCGCAAAGGTATAATTTCCTGTTGCCCCCACTCCCGCTCGATAAGCGTTTTTATTGGGTAGGATGGGTAAAGAACCCGAAAATTTAAGGGGAGATGTTCTAAAAATATAACGAATGTGCTGTAAAGGGTATTCCAAATAAATTACTAGCCAGTTGAGGCAACTAGAAAACTACGTTCTATAAAAGCGATGCGTTGCAATTAATGTAAACGAGATGGGTAGCGCATTATAATGCATGATTTCTCGAAATTTTTACATTTGTTCGATGATGTTAAAGAGATGTGTATATAGTTTAATACATATGTATAGTTGAAATTTCTGTATTTTTTTTGGTAGAGTTCCTGTTTAGAAACAAAATGCGACTACTTGACTTGACTTGATTACACGGTTAAAAATTTTAGCCTAAATTTTAAACTTCTTTTGAACTACATACATATATGACCAAAGCAAATTTGGTTTCAAATTAAATCTAGACCAGTTTTCAAGAAAATTGGCTAAATGAATGGGATTTAAATTGTAAACAAGAAATGTTTTAACAATTTTTAAAGACAAAATACGTTTTTTGTCGGTTGGCTGGGTCTCGAACCAAGACTCCCCGCAGCATGCCCGTCTGCTCTACCATTCGCATACATAAATGTTGTGGGAAAAATTCGATCTTAAATAAGCTTTCAAAAAAAAATGAAAACAAAAAAAAAATTGTAAACCGAAAAGGTTTTAATTTTATACCGAAAAGTTTAAATTTTAAACCAAAAAGATGTAAAAATAAAATAAAATTAAACAAGTAAGGAAGTCTAAGTTCGGGTGAAACCGAACATTACATACCCAGCTGTGCACATAAAGTGGGCGTGATCGTTCACCGATTTTTCTTATTTTCTGTGGTAGTACTCTACATAAACATAACATGCCTGGTACCTAGTTTCGTAAATCTATCTCACACCGTTCTGAAGTTGTTAACAGTCGAATTTAAAAATTGCTTGACTCATAAGTGGGCGGTGCCACGCCCACTTTCCAAAATTTTGAAAAAATTATGTAAAGAATATGAAAGTTGATGTATGTACCAAATTATATTATTATAGCGAAATCAGTTAATTAGATATGGACTTTTCAATATTTCCACCTCCTTTCAATATAACTTTTATGAAAAAGTAGGCGTGGTCGCGAAGCGATTTCGTTTATTTTCTATAGCTGAATTTACCACAACAATAGTATGTCCTCTACGAAATTTCGTTATACTAGCATAAACTGTTCTGAAGTTATTAAGAGTCAAAATTTTAAAATTTCTTCAAATATACGTGGGCGGTACCACGCCCCCTTTTCAAAAATTTTTATAAAATCGGCCTTAGAACATCTAAATCAATACATATTGCAAATTTTATCATTGTAGCTGCTTCTAATATTGAATTAACCCATTTTATACGTTTTTCGAAATTTTCGATATCGAAAAAGGGGCGTGGTTATGGTCCGATTTTACCCATTTTCAATAGAAATCTATTCTGAACCCAAATAAGTACGCATGCCAAATTTGGTGAAGATATCTCATTATTTGCTCAAGTTATCGTGTTAACGGACAGACGGACGGACGGACAGACGGACGGACATGGCTCAATCAAATTTTTTTTCGATCCTGATCATATTGATATATGGAAGTCTATATCTATCTCGATTCCTTTATACCTGTACAACCAACCGTTATCCTAACAAAGTTATAATACCCTGTGTACAAGTACAGCTGGGTATAAAAAATGTGGTACTTGGCAGGATTCGAACGGAAGCGCTCAGGAGTCACAACCGACTGCTTTTTCATTTAGATCTTAAATCGAAAAAAAAACTGAAAATCTTTGTAGGTATTTAGAAAGTTTAACATATTCCAAAAAAATAGTTTAAAAAATCGCTTAAACTTTAAACGGATATGAAATTTAGGCTAACTTTTTATGTACTTGGTTTGACTTGATTAGAATGTCTCCCTTCCCACCACTAGCTTCTTATTCGTGTGCCCTTCGTCTCTCCATGCGTTCCCTTCCTCTACCTTTATTTGCTGTCCCTTATACTTCTCAGCCAGCTTATAAAATTGGGGGTTTCGCAGAAAAATGAAGTGGTTTCAAGCCGCCCCAAATAATAAGTACAAGTTAAAAATAATTTAAATAATTAAACCCGTTCTTTAAATAGACAGAATTATTTAAAAAAAAAATAATAACCGTTATTTAAAAGAAAATAATAATTTAATATTATTAACAGTCTGGCATCCCCGTATGTGCTTCCTAACCTAATAATATAATTAAAAAAAAGAAAAAAGGGTTTACTATGGTACAGGTGATAGAAGTTAACTTCTTACTTCCGGAATAATTATAACGAAATATCTTAAAAATCCAAGTAATAAGAAAAGAGCCAAATATCTCTTATTCCCTTATTATTATTTTGTACTTCCTGGGTTGTGTACTAGTTGGCATATATTGCTCAATATTTAAAAAAAATTAGATATGGCACCATATAAACCTTCATTCTAAGTCTATATGACAAATTTGATCTGAAGTGCTTGACCCGTTCCTGAAATATTGAATGGGGTTAGATGATAACCCTGCTTGAAAATATCTACGTTTATATACGGCCGAAAATACCTTTTATTTGGTAGCCAGTTTGGCATATCTTGCTCAATATTAAACTGAGATAAGTGGCAACACCAAAGTCTAAGAATGAAGCATACTTTCTATATACCAAATTTTAAAAGTGCTTATTTCCGTTTGTTTTTTGTTATTTCCGTTGCATATTTCTGTCCCCTTTTTATTTTCTATTCAATTTTGAGTGTCCACAAAAACATTGCAACGCTGCGTAAGAAGTTAACTTCAAAAATTCATGTTTGTTACGTTATTATTATGTGGAGAAATCCGATAATACCGAGATTTTCCATATGGCAGGGTCCCGGAACTGACTTTCCTAGTGTTGGTGGTATCACAACGGGCCTTTTAATACTGGCCTAGGTGTGCTTCTGCGGCAGCCCCTTGAACCTAACCTAACCCTACGTTATTCACATATGACATCAGTCATATGAATAAAACTCGACTATTTTCTCTTTAAAGTGTGACTTCTTTGAAAAATACAACAAAAGTCTTAGCGGTAAGGCAACTATGACAACGAAATGTATTCCTAAATGCAATTTTTGATGTTGACAAATGCACAGTAAAAGTTAATGATGCGCATACCGAAAATAAAATGTATACCATTAAAGTTGGTGATGCATTGTTGCATCTTTATTCGATTGATATATGTTGTGGAAAATTGCAAAAGTTTTTCCTCATATGGGCAAAAGTTATCTTTATATAAAACCACTGCCTAACACACGCTTTCAAATCTTGGTCTTTGGTGTAGGAAGCTAAAAGCTTGAATTAGGCGTATAATTGCCAAGGTGCAAGCGGTGCAAGAATGCTGCTAATTGAAGAAAGAAGGATGAGTTTTCCTTGTTCGCAAGTTTCTAATTGGCTATATTTGGTTGAGAACAAAACGCCGTTAGTTGAGAGATTGAAAACATTAAAAGAGGTTTAAAGTAATCTGAAATTCTGAGCAAAGCTATTTAAATGTTCGATGTTTTAAACTTTCTGCTAATCACAGAAACTGTTTTAGTGGTCGCAAATTTGAAAGGAAGTTGACCACAAAAAGAGTAGAAAAAATTAAAAACAAAACTAATAAAAGTGAAAAAAGCGTCGTTATTTGACGCCAAAATCCACAAAGCGCAGAACGAGTGAAACAGTGTGCTCAAAAAGTGGCGACAAAGTGATTACCATAATTACTAAAAAGTTGCAAAAGTGTGCAGGATAAAGTTAGCCAGTGAGGGCAAACAAAGACAATAAATTGTAAAGTTGTTCGCGTAGAATACCGGCAGGCAAAAAACTGGTGTTTCAACAGCGGAAATAGCTCTCTGCGAATGTGGGGCAAGTGCGAGGAGTGAAAAAATGTGTCAAAATTCGCAGAAACTAACGAGTATGCAAATTCGTATATGTAACATTCGGTGTATTAAATCCCGATTTTTTTTTTAATAGAGTAAAACCTGGATAATTTGGGTCTTTCAGGGGACGAAGGATTTTCTACCATTTGAGAGGTTTATAGTTTTTTACAAAACGACAATAAAGGTAATTTTAATAAATCTTATTTTATTTTATTTTGTTTTATTTTACTTTATTTTTTTATTTCTTTAATTTTTAAAATTTTTGGTTTTTTTTTTTGAATTTTTTTATTTATTTTATTTTATTTTAATTTTATTTTATTTTATTTTATTTTATTTTATTTATCATTTTATTTTATTTTACTTTGTCCTATTTTATTTAATTTTATTTTAATTTAATTTATTTTACTCTATTTTTTTTCTTTTTTTTATTATATTATTTTTTTATACCCAGCTGTACTTGTACACAGGGTATTATAACTTTGTTAGGATAACGGTTGGTTGTACAGGTATAAAGGAATCGAGATAGATATAGACTTCCATATATCAATATGATCAGGATCGAAAAAAAATTTGATTGAGCCATGTCCGTCCGTCTGTCCGTCCGTCCGTCTGTCCGTTAACACGATAACTTGAGCAAATAATGAGATATCTTCACCAAATTTGGCATGCGTACTTATTTGGGTTCAGAATAGATTGCTATTGAAAATGGGTAAAATCGGACCATAACCACGCCCCTTTTTCGATATCGAAAATTTCGAAAAACGTATAAAATGGGTTAATTCAATATTAGAAGCAGCTACAATGATAAAATTTACAATATGTATTGATTTAGATGTTCTAAGGCCGATTTTATAAAAATTTTTGAAAAGGGGGCGTGGTACCGCCCACGTATATTTGAAGAAATTTTAAAATTTTGACTCTTAATAACTTCAGAACAGTTTATGCTAGTATAACGAAATTTCGTAGAGGACATACTATTGTTGTGGTAAATTCAGCTATAGAAAATAAACGAAATCGCTTCGCGACCACGCCTACTTTTTCATAAAAGTTATATTGAAAGGAGGTGGAAATATTGAAAAGTCCATATCTAATTAACTGATTTCGCTATAATAATATAATTTGGTACATACATCAACTTTCATATTCTTTACATAATTTTTTCAAAATTTTGGAAAGTGGGCGTGGCACCGCCCACTTATGAGTCAAGCAATTTTTAAATTCGACTGCTAACAACTTCAGAACGGTGTGAGATAGATTTACGAAACTAGGTACCAGGCATGTTATGTTTATGTAGAGTACTACCACAGAAAATAAGAAAAATCGGTGAACGATCACGCCCACTTTATGTGCACAGCTGGGTATGTAATGTTCGGTTTCACCCGAACTTAGACTTCCTTACTTGTTTGTTTTAGTTTATATTATTTTGTTTAATTTTATTTTATTTTTTATTTTTTTTAATTTTATTTTGTTATATTTTATCTTTTTATATATTATTTTATTTTATATGTAATGCTCATAAAATTCTTACTTATATTTAAAAACGTAAATACCACTTTGAAAATTTTTGTGTACCAGTCTTATAATGAGTTTTTGTCGAAAACAAGTTGTAAAAAATGCGACAAACAATACCAACTACGGTTATTGCAGTTCGATCTTGTTGAATGATCTTGTCAAACCGCTCTATTGTATTGCTAGAAACTGAGACAGAGTTTTGGAAACTTCAAAACTCCACTTTAAGGGTGTGTAAAGATTTGTTGAGAAAAGTTTCCATAATTACTGGAAAATTCTTGCTTTTTCTTATACATAAAGTGTTAAGTTACAACGCTAATTTTTTGCAAGGCTTTTTTTCTCAACAATTACTAACTTTTGAGGGGGTCGAAATTTGAAAATCACCCTAATGCACATACATATATCCATAAAACAACAAACCTTGAACAGCGTGAACTATAAATAATTCCGAAAAAGTCAGAAAAAAAGATAAATAAAAGTTAATGGCGTAATCTTCCCTCTATGACCTACAGGTTTTAAACAGGGAATTGTTGCCGCAATGCAAATACCCATACTTTTAGTATGCACCAAAATGGCCAGTGCTGTAAGCTGTGTGTGAAATAAGTAATAAGAACAACATCGTGTAAAATAACTGGTCAGATGATCTGGTAGTCCTAGGAGGGAAATGTAGTGAAAAACTAAATCAAGTTTTGAAAGGTAATCTCCGTGGGGGACTCATGGATGTGCAAGTAAATTTCAGGGCCTATTAGTTATCGAGAAGAAATTGAATAAAATTATTAGAGCAAGCTGCATTTTGTGGGTGGAAAGCAGAGCTGTTAATTTTGATTAGTAATTAGTAATCGATTGATTAGAAGGTTTTTTTAATTGGTAATGATTATTTTAATTGCTTTCAAGAAAAGGCAATTACTTATTGATTACGATTAGAAAAAATAAAAAAAAAAAATAAAAAAAAATTAAAAAAAATTAAAAAAATCCGTTTTTGATTATTTCTGATTTTTTCTTGATTTTTTTATTTTTTTTGATATTTTTTTTATTTTCTTTTGATTTTTTTTTGATTATCTTAAAGTTTTGTTGTTAAAAGTATAAACATCTGTGTATCTTTGTATGTAAATATATACACCTACTTACACTTTGGGGCTCATGGATTTCTAGAATGAACCTTGAACGCTTTTTTGAGAAAAATGCCAGGTTGGATGGTTATATTGGTTGGAGCGTGAATTTGTCCCTTTTATATCTAACCGGGTAGTGTCGGGCATTTCTCGTTTGATACCCTACGGGTACGGATAGTTCTATTTGAACACTTATAAGTATGTTCAAAACATTGATCAATTGATCAAAAATTAAGCGGTTATTATCCATAGAGAGATGTCTGGGATTAATAAATTTCGTCCACAATGGGCGACGTAGTCATTTATGCGCATTTGACATTTGATTTACTATCGTACAGTATACTATTAACCAGTGGCGTGCCTTCCATATAAGCCGAAAAGCCCGGCTTGCCTAGCTAATCCCCTATGATCTACAATATGTTCATTTGGGTTCTTAAAAGGATATCCGGTTTTTATTTCCCTGCCTAATAGTTGTTAATAGCAAAAAAATATACCCACATCTTTTCCTGCCACCAGTCGGCTGATAGCTCATTTACATAAAACTATTTCAGGGCGTGATGGCCATCTCTTACTTACTTACTTAAAACAGCCTTAAACCGCCTAGGCAATGATGACCATCTCGCTTTTTGTTATTGGCTTTTACCGGGCTTTCAAAACCAGTACGAATCTGTGTGCTGAAGCTTCTGGCTGGTGTTACCATAAGCGATAAATGCCAAACTTACGATAAAGCGAAAATGAAATTTGTTTATGTATGTATCTACAATTTTAACATGCAAAGCGCTCTATTCAAAAATTATTGGCGCATATGTATTTTAAAGTGACAAAAAAAGAATTCGATAGTGGTAGGTGCTGTAATTTTTTTATTTGCTATGCACTATAAAATATAAAAAGATTTTTAAGGTTTCTTAGCTTCTGCAATGTACCTAAATGGGAAATAGTGCGAATAAAACTGTTCCCTTGGATTGGAAAAGCTTAAAAAGTCTGCAAACAATAACGTGCCTATTGGCGGAACCTAAATGTTTAACTTTTTCCCCGTGTGCAGAAGTCGATAAATATCCTGAACCCTTTTTTGTCTGAAATGTTCTCTGGCATCAGTAGGTATGTATGTGCTTTTGTTGGAGTTATAGGTAAAGACTGGGGCTTGCCTTGATTGATACACGTAGGCACGCCACTGCTATTAAAAAGTTGTAAATTGCACCGTTACATTCCATATTTATTATCATTGTCATTGCATATTACATATACCTTTTTAAAAATAATAGACTGAATGTGCAAAAGTGCCAGTCTTCTGTTTAGGGTGTAGTTCGACCACTTGTGACGAACTAGTACGAAAGATCTCGAGATTTTTCCTCCAGGGATATTTATGTGCATGAATACATGTATTTATATAAAAGACCTTCTTGCTTCTCATATGCATTTGTATGTTTGTGCAAGTGAATATTTATGAATGTACATATTTTTCTACAACAGTACTGAAAAAAAAATAAAAAAAATGATTACTTTTGATTATTTTTGATTTTTTGATTTTTTTTTAATTTTTTTTGGATTTTTTTTTTAATTTTCTTTTGATTTTTTTTAATCAATTGAAAAATAATCCTTAAAAAATGAAAGTAATTGGTAATCAATCATTAGGTGGCTTCTCAAAAAATAATCAATGAAACTGCTAATCATTACTGATTAGTAATCATTATTAACAGGTCTGGTGGGAAGTCCTTAAATGTGTTGGTATATGAAATATCCATGCAAGTGTTTATACGTACTTAATTAGCAGAGTTAAGTATGATTATCAGTTCAGCCATCAATTGTTAAGGCTTGGAGGCGTCGCCAAAAGCTTTTACATTTCTGGCTTCACTTTTTTGGCTGTCGAAGAAGAATTTATTTCTTTTCGTGTGTCTTTTTTGTGCGGAAGGCAGTTAATTAGCAAAAGGAAATCTTTGATCCTGTCTATTTTTTGTTGGATTTGCCACTCAAGTTGACGGTTCCCACACTACTCCGCTTCACCAGCCGGTAGATAAAAAAATCCAAAACTTTCAGCTTAATTTCAGCACTAATAAGTATTCCTACTGGAAGTTATTCCTTATTGAAACGACAATCGATCTTTATAGTACGTCTGATGGTAACTAAAAGATGCGATAAGCTGAAATCTTCATTTCTTTAAGTCAGTGATGGGTATGTTTATTGTCTGTGGTTAGCTTACAACAATAAATTCAAAATAGAATTTCAAGAAAAAATAAATAATGGAAAATGCTAAAATTTGTTCTTGTTTGAGAATGAAAATAAGAATCCACCTGTGCTAACAAAATGTGTATCTTTTAAGTTTATTTTACCTTTGGTATTTTTATCTTATTTAGTGAAACAAACAAACAAAAAGGCATGCCATATGAAAATAATTTATTTTTATTTTTTGCACATATGTTTATCTAATTCCGTAAGCGTTGTGAGTTAGGTTAGGTTCAAGTGGCTGCCGCAGAGGCACACTTACGCCAGCCTTTCTGCATGCCTACCAATGAGGCAGTGACCGGTTAATACCCCTATCGATATGCAGATTTCCCTCCTAGTTAGGGCATAAATGCGTCTAGACCTTTTAAGATCCCATTTTGGCCAGGTTTGTTTCGATATCCGACACCCTGGGGATTTCAGCCATCTTTCAATGGCTTGACAGAGTGTGTGCTCCTTCAGCATTAGTTTGCATGTGGCAAACGGCATACCTAAGCGCTCTTTATCCTGAAGAACCTGCTTGGTCGTGCCCTGCCTGGCAAGCTCGTCTGCCTTACAGTTTCCCTCAATGTCCCTATGTCCCGGGACCCATATGAGGTTTACGCGGTTCTGTTGGGACATCTCCTGAAGAGATCGACGACAGCTGAGCGTCAGTTCAGAGTTGAACGTGTACGAGCCAAGGGATTTGACGGCCGCTTGGCTATCGCTGAAAATAGCGATATCTTCTCCGATAACACGTTTGCTTAACCAGGCCGCGGCGTCCAGGATTGCCGAGACTTCCGCCTGGAAGACGCTACAATGATCAGGTAGTCTGAAGGAGAGCTCAAGGTCCAAATCCCTTGAATAAACCCCTCCTCCAACTCTGCCGTCCAACTTCGAGCAGTCGGTGTATATGGAAGTGCCACCATTTGTTTCGGGACACCAATCCGTCCTCTCCCAGTCTTCTCTGCTGGGAATGTTTATTTTAAAACAGCTATCCCCGACTGTAGTGGTCGCACAACGATCTGTGCTTAGAGGGAGAAAGCTGTAAGATTCCAGAATACTGGAGTGTCCAATAGTACCCGCACCCCAACTGAAGGTTTCTCTTAGGCGCAGAGCTGATGCCGCCGCTGACCGAAACACTTCCAGATCAAGTGGCAAAATACCCAGAATGACCTGGAGGGCTGCGTTGGGCGTTGTCCTTAGCGCACCGCTTATACAGATCATATTGGATCTATGGACTTTCCGCAACAGAGTCAGGTATGTTGCCTTGCTCAGCGCAGGCCACCATACGACGACTCCATACAGCATGATTGGGCGAATGATGGCCGTGTAGATCCAACTGCATACTCTAGGGCTGAGCACCTATTTTTTGCCAATGGCTCTTTTGCATGTGTAAAGAGCGATGCAAGCTTTCTTCTGGCGGTGAAGAACATTCTCCTTTCAATTCAATTTCCTGTCCAGAACTATGCCTAGAAACTTGGCCTTATCCGACAAGCCCATCTAGTTCTGGTAGTCTTAGTGGCGGTATTTTGTACCGGTTGGTGAAGAGGACATGTTCCACTTTCCCCGGGTTGATACTAAGTCCGCAGCGAGAGGACCACGTCGAAACTTCTCGCAGTGCTACTTGCATCAGGTAACACAGAGTTTGTGGAACTTGCCTCTGAATGCAATAGCTAAATCATCTGCGTATGCCACTATCTTACGCGTTGCAAATTACCAGGTTGGTTGTTAAGAGGTAATCAAACAGAGACTCGCCCCTGGCATTGATATCGGAGCTCCTCCATTGGACATGGTGAGCATTAGCGTCCGCTCCAATAATAAGATTACCCGTGCAGAAATTTGACACCAGGTCTTTCACCTCCGTTTGTGGTAGGGCATATAGACCGACGCCACCGTCAGGCGGGTGCTGTTGACCGTTAGACTGATAGCGGTAGTATCACCATTGGTGTAGTTAGGTAGGAGAAAGGAGTTCAACTCAGACTTGACCAAAATACACGTTCTGACTTTGCTCTCCTAGCTGGCTCGAATGAGCTTGAAGCCCTTAGTCCCCAATCCGCAGATGCTCGAGCTATTGACCTAGGGTTCTTGGATAAGGACCACATTCACTTCGCCTTTAGAAAGACGACTACTTAAAGCAGCCGAGGCCACTTTAGATTTGTGCAGATTAATCTGAAGCACCACCAACATGAGAGCGCGCAGACTTCCCTGCCGTCCCCATATCGTCGAGGTTTGCCCCATCCCGGGGGCTGCCTATCAACGACGAGTTGTTCCGATTAACTGCCCGATATGGCGTTGCGGGAGTCCTGCTGTCTGTAGCGTTAGATGTTAATCGCTCAGCGTTGGCTGCTACCACCGTGACGTCGAGGACTTCCTCGTCCTGTAGGCTGTCCTCCATCTCCGAGTTGTTCACAGCACTATCGCCAAGGGACGTGGCGGATAACATGCTTTCCGCATCGGAATCCTCCGCTTCCTCTTCTGGCAATTCGTTTTCCGGTTCCTCCGGAGCAGCCGAGAAGGCAGCGCGCTGAGCATCACCACGATATACGTGGATAACGATCTGGCCAACGCTGTAGTGTACTAGGCCATTGCACCTTTTGAGGGGCTCGATTGACTCTTTATTCATGGTGAACACCACCTGTCTGTCGGGCCCTACCGCATGCCCGACCAGATTGACACTCCAGGCATGCGTTGTGAGGGACGGATTCATTAGCCGTAGCATCCCGAGAATTATCTCGGGTTCGTTAGGGATGGCCGGAATCCACGCCCTTGCCCTTGGACGAGCTGGAATGTCCTTCCAGTAGACGACCTCTATATTTGCGCCCTTGTAGACTTCACCCAGTTTAGCAGCTGCTGCCTTGTACAGTGCAAGACGGCCATTGCCTCGGTCAAGGACGCCTATAAGGATCCTGTCCTTGGTTACCTCAGCAAAGCTTAGTTTGCCCGCTCCAGGGGTATTATGATCCCGCTTGGGAGGGGAATTTAACTCCAGGTCCGATCTCTGGCGCTTGAAAGAGTTAACTTTTAACCTCTTTGGCATGTAAGAATTTTGGAAATCCGGTATCACAGCTTTCGCTAGCTCTACCGATTTACTGGAATTCGGCGACAGCGATTCCTGCGGTACCCCTTCATACCTCTTCAGGATCTTTGCAGCCAATCTTTTCTCGTGGTATGTGAAGGGCGGGGAGATGTCTCCTGGGAGTGCAGACGCGTAGTTGCCATCGCGGTCGCTCCCTTTGCCGAAATCTCAGTTGCAGCTTCCTTTTCCTTCGAAACTCTGAGGCCAGGTCGTGAGACCGCTGCCACAGACGTAAAGATACTGGTTTTCATATCAGCGGTTGATGGGAGTTTAGCATCCGCCGTTGTCCGCTTAGCTGCGTTGGCAACCGCACTGGTGCTAGCTCCCATCAAGTTAATCTTACTCGATAGAGGGTTGGTTGACCGACTCGTAGTTGCCATCGCTGTCGAACCTCCCCTTGATTGTGGAACGGAGGTTGTCCTCCGGCGTTGTTGTTGCTTTCTCGCTTGCTCCTCCATAGCTCTCCTCTGCTGAGGAGTGAAATTTGGTGTTGTTTGTTTTTTAGGTTTTTCGTTTTTATTTAGGTTATTTGAGTTCATCTTGTTCGTACGACCCATCGCTGGGCAAGGCCAGCTTAGGGTCAAGGGAAGAGTAGGGGAAAATGTGTCGTCCGCCACGGCAGAGCCCCGTACCGCGGTAAGGCCATGCTTACTCTCTGAGGCGACCCGGTATCAGAGAGGCTCCGTTCAAATACAGCCACGATTTGCCTCCCGGCTGCAAACGTCCAATGGGCACGGTTTCGCATAACACCCTGGATTGGGAGGGGGAAGATCTTTGTCGTCGCGCCAGAGAGGCTAGGCTGCTTTCGTGATGAAGTTCCGTACGGAGCAATGATCACAAGGGCAGCCTAGCCCTGTAGCTATCGACTTAAGCCCTCGTACCGCGGCAAGGTATCCACCCTTCACGAGGGAGCGTTGTGAGTGCATTATGCAAATTTTCAATACGAAAAAAAAATTTTATACAAACCAAATGAAGGTAATTTTCCTGGTTTTGTGGCGGCTCTTGCTCTTCAGTGTACTTATTTACATTTTTTATATTCAAAATAGTTTTGATTTTGTATTTTTTATATTTTTTCAACAATTTACAAAAACAAAGTACGCTAGAGAGAAATAATTTGTAACCAGTGGAATTGAAACCCATGCTAAAGTGAATACCCCTATTCTTCTACCTTTAGTTTGTGCTAGTGTGTCTTACTTTTCGTTATTGTTTCCATTTTTTTGAAAAGAATTCTCAAGTTGCAGGTGTTAGAATTACGCTCCGTTGCACATTACACAGTTTTACATTTTTTATTTGCTCAATACTTTGTTGATAAATATTTTGCGCTTTTGTCTGTTTCTTTATTCGCAGTTTCGCCACTATTCAAACACTTGGTTTACTTGTTTAAATACATACCTCGTAGGAATTGGTAGCACACATATAAATATAAGAAGATTTCTTCGGAATTTTCGGTTGCCATATAATTTATTTTGTTCTCGTCGTGTTTTTGAAAATTTAAAAATGTGGCAATAATACCTGTAAAAACTTCCTAGTGGCAACACCTATGTAGATAAAAGAGCTGAAAATGTACCGTTTTACCTATAATCCAAAGTTCATTTAAACGAAACAAGTGGTTTTAGAGATAATCCCTACAATCGGGAGTACTCTATTTCCTATCACAAGAGTATTCCGATTGGAGCATTAGAGTACTCCAAATGTAATCCTTTTTCATATAAAAATTGTGCAATTAGCATTGCGATGTCCTAGGACTGGACCACCTACTCCAACCTTCGCTTTGTTTCTGCTACTCCTTGGAGTATCTACTGTCAGAGCACCTTGCAAACTACTCCAATGTTGTTACCTCCTTGGAGTATATACTGTCAGAGCGATAGTATCGTGATTTTCGTCGATAAGGTACCAGAAATGGTCGGCTTTCAAAGAGCTGAAGGTGGTCCGATGCGGTATACAAAGGATTACTTTTGGAGTACTCCAATATCAAAAAATTGGAACACATAATCCAATGACTTTTGCAGGGATAGCGAATATGCCTAAAAATTAATATAGTGGGGCAACCCTAGGTGGTAACTCCACATAAAAAAACTCTTGTTGAATACGAAGTTGAACCGTTTGATATGCAATCGACAAATTAAAAAAAAAAAAACGGCTGTAATTATTTTAATAGGTCAGATAATAACACATGGCATGCCATTTTAGAAGCTTCAAAGCTTCAACTTTAAGAGTATGTAAAAATATTTTGAAAAAAGTTTCAAAAATTAAAAGAAAATTCACTTAAAAAAATGCAATTTTTCTACATGCAAAATGTTGAATTGAAAAAGCTATTGACATCGTACAATAAGTCTTGGCTGAGCTAAAGCAACCCTGCAGCGAAACCTCAAACCAGTCAGAAAAATACTAGTATACAACTAGAATTTTCTGGCTGAACCCATACTAGTCAGGAAATATCCATTCCATACTGGAATACAACTAAATTTTTCTGTATGAAATCATACCAGTTGAAAAAAACAAAATTCATTCGTTTCGTGTTCTTCTTCTTTCTCTTATAATTCACAGATGCTTTTTCGTGATAGGGTAAATACAAATAGTCGCCGCTTTCTTAAGAATAAACATGAAAATAAAGGCAAATGATAAAATAAAGGGTAAGTCATGAAAATTCTGGTTGAAATCATACTAGTCCAAGTTCAATGTTTATTGGACTAGTATGGGACTAGTATATTTCTACTAGTCCTTTTGGAGTAGTATGCAGACTAGTTTTTTCTTTATTGTAAATCATACTAGTCCAGGTTGAACTAGTATGGGACTGGTATTTTACAACTAGTATAATTCTAGTATATCAGGACTAGTAGATGACTGGTATATTCTGGTCGAAATCTGACAATTGACATTTCGTAGGACATCAACACATAAAAAATACCAGTTCCTTATATGAAAAAAAGACAGAACACTGACTAGTTGGTCCCGGAGTACCTACTAGTTGCAAAGTAGTTTTAAACTAGTTGCTTTCGCTGCAGGGAGGTAAACCACTTCAATAATTTCAGTCAAATGTTACTCATACGACCAGCCGTACCTCGCTGTTGTACCATTCATTCTTGAGTGCCGTTTCACTTAAATAATCTTGGCGCCGGTTATTGCCGAATTAAGCAGGCGGATGACAGGATTTTTTTAAAACATAAAATTCGCACGCTCTGATTATGTATAAAGACATAACTGCGCAATAAATAAATGCGTACTCATATTGTGCAACAAATCATTGGATATTTACGAAACAAAAACCGAATACAAAGATACTGGGAATAAGGTAGGGCAAATGCTCAGTTAACTGCTTGCCAAAGGCCAGAATTTGCAATTTGAATTTTCTTCAATGTGATCTGGGAACTGCAACCAATACTCAATCGCTCGAATGCTTTTTAGTTGTTCTTTGCAGTAGCAGAAACAGACCATGAAGGTTGCAGTGATCGCATCTTTTTCGATATCGAAAAACCATATTTTCGACTACGTCATTAACGTTTTTGGAAAATGGGCGTTACACATCTCACGTATTTATGAGCGAACAAATTCTCCAATTTCTATTGTTGATAGCTTCGGAGGGAATTAAGAAATTACTAGAGAGACAAGATTTAAAAAAAATCTGGGAAAAAGCATCTACTCATTTTTACTGATTTCTTGGCGTTATTGCTTGCTGTAAACCTAGTCAATTAGAAAATCATAACAAAATCTTTAGCTTTCATTTCACTACGGATTTTATGAGTTTATTTATGTACATTAGAGCGTCTCGGCTTACAGGCAAAAAAAAAGTCGGCGGTACCTCCCCTCATATGAAGTGTTTTAGAAAAACAATACAATTTTTTTTTTGTGGCAACCCTAGATGTCGCCCAATTACATTTTTCTTCAAATCTTTGCCATTTGATGTCGGATTTTAAAGTTTGACACATCAATTTTTTCGTCTCAAAGAGGAGTTTTTTTCTCAAGAAAGTTCATTGAGCTCATGCGTTTCGTTGTGGTACCACACTTTAAAATCCGACAATAAATGCCGAAGATATCAAGAAAAATGCAATTGGGCGACATCTAGGGTTGCCAGAAAAAAAATACTATCTATTATATATAAATGCGCAAACATAACAGTTTTCTCCCTTTTTTGCAATAACCACAATTCTAAGGTATATAAGGCAGGGTGTGTGACAACAAACCAAAAATTTAAAAAAATTAATTATAATATGATTTGAAAATCACACCACTACAAGTGCTATACACGCATTCGCTTTATAGAGCCGCTGTTATGGGTGCATGTAGGTATGACCACTTGCATTGTTGTGTCTGCATTCATTGCAGTAGGGTGAGTTGTTTTGTTGGCAGCAATAAGATAACATGAGCCAGCGCGTCAACTTTATTGAGCTTAGGTACAAACAGTGTTTACAAAAACAAAATCTGTGCATGGGGATTCAGAGAAGCAAATGCTTTTGAAAAAAAATCACAAATAAGCTAGATCATGCACAAGGCCCTTCGTGGCTAGACTTAGTGAAATAAAATAAAATGGAAAATTGATAAAATTAAAAAAAAAAGTAAAATCAGAAATAGAAAAGTGATTGAAAGTAAAAAAATAAAATTTGTTGGAAATGAAAGGAAAGGGAATAATATAAAATAAATAAAAGTATTAAATTAAGAAAATAATAGGAAAGGAAAGGGATGGATAAAAGGAAAATAAAGGTAAGTTAAGGTAAGGAACGGAAAATATGACAGAAAAATCAAAGGGAAAGGAAAGGAATGGAAAAGAAAAAAGGAAGGGAAGAAAGGAAATGTAATGTAGGTAATGCAGTGGAAAAGAGAAGCAAAAGGAGAAAGACAAAGAAAGGAAAGAAGAAAAAAAGAAGGGAAAGAAAAGGTAGCGAGGAAGAAGGTTTGGAAAATAAATGAAAATAAAAAGAAAGAAAAATAAAGGAAAGAAAGGTAATGAAAAGCTAAAAAAATAAGTTAAGGAAATGAATGAAAGAAAAAGAAAAGCAAAGGAGTTGCGGAAAGAAACAAAAGAAAGAAAGGAAACGGTAGGAAAGGAAATGTAAGAAAAGGAAAGGTAAGGAAACGAAATGACAGGAAGGGAAATTTAAGAAAAAAAGTGAAAGAAAATAAAGGTAAAAAAAAAAATAAAAGAAAAGAAATGAAATGAAAAAAAAAAATGAATAAAATGAAAGGAAACTAAAGCAACGGAAACGAAAGGAAAGGAAAGAAAAAGAAAATAAAAGGAAAAAAGGAATGTAATGGAAATGGAAAGAAGGATCAGGTAAGAATATAAAAGAAACGAAAAGAAAGAAAAATAAAAGAAAAGAACAGAGAAGAACAGAAAAGAAAGAAAGAAAGAAGGGAAATAAAATGAAATGAAAGAAGAGAAAAGGAAAGAAAAGGAAAGAAGAGAAAATGAAAGAAAATGAAAAGAACGGAGAAGATAAGGAAAGGAAATAAAAGGGAAGAGAAGGAAAGAAAGGCAAAAGAAATAAATTGAAATGAAAGGAGAGGAAAGGAAAGGAAATAAAAGCAAATGAATGCTAAGGTAAGGAAAGGAAAGAAATAGGTATGAAGACGACCTAAGAAGAATAAATAATTATCAACATTGAAACTATATTACTGAATGGTGTAAAGACGGAGGAAAAGGCAAAATGAATAGGAATGTATAGAAACCAAAAATATACAAAATATGGAAAAGAAAGGAAAATTTAAGAAATAGCAAAAAGGTAGGAAGATAAAATAAGGTTTTGTGGTTGAATTTCAACCACTGGGCGAACTCTAGTTTTTTTAAATGATTTTCAAAAACACTTCATATGAGGGGAGGTACAGCCAACTTTTTTTAGTGATACGCTCTAATGTACATACATTATAATTTGTTTCGTGATAATAGTTTTGCTAACGGATATGATTTGATGAAAATAAATCGAACTAGAATTCTGGCATGAAAGAATTTTTCTTTATTTACTATATGATGACAAAACAATATTTTGAGATAAACAAGCAGATTCGGACGTTTCTAACATCCGGTTGTTTGCTTTTCAATTTAGCTTGCAGCTATTTCATGAATTATTTATAACAACCGTTTACTATTATTTAATTTTTGGAAAATCACTTCGATTGAAGCGCTATCTGTTCTGAGAGTATTTATGTAGATATACTTGGAAAAAAGAAATCTCCAAACACACATACTGACATACATATCTAGGTATTTAATCGCTTTGGTAGCATTTCGGTTTTCCATGCGTGAGTATTAAAATAGGTAATTTAAAATTAGCGGAGAGCAAAATAGTAGTAAATTGCCAAATATTTCGTAGTAAAAATAATAACTTCGTAGTGGTCTATGTAAACTTTTTTTAAATCCAGCAAACTTATTTTTTTTTTTAATGTAAATAAGAATGCTAAGTTTTCTGGAGTATCTAAACAAAAACATTCGCCGTAAATTAAATAAAACGAGGATAATTTCTGTCTTCTGTTCCGATTATGCGAGTCCGCTTCCCTGCTAAAATCGAATGACCGATACAAAAAACCATTCACACGAAATCGTGACATTCGGAACAGAATTGATATACTGAAACAAAACAATGATGTTAAGTTGACAAAACAAAAGTAATTTCGCGAATCGAACGCGCCATTTTTAATAATTTTTTTTTTCAGCGGTAAAATCGCAAAAAGTTTTAAGGACAAATTTCATTAAATAAATAGAATTTCAGCAAGAAATTGTAAGGTAACTGTAATATACATATTAATAATACAATCAGGTTTATAGGCAATGAAATTGCAGGGGTAGGTGCATGCTTGCTTTTGTTACAGCAAAATTCGTTTCGTCACAGTTGTTGGTTGGTGCTCTTGTGTGGCGTGGGGGCCATCAACGCCACGTTGAAAATAAATGGTAAGTGTTAAAATATGCTTGGAAATATTGATATTAATAATCCCCTACTGTTTACAGATTCCGCTGGTGCTACGCGTGACATTTGCCCTTGCAATTTCAAAGCGCAACATTCTTCTACCGTGACAAAGACAGGGGCGCTGATTTGGAATCGGATGTATCTGAATTTGTTAAGGCGCTGTTTTTGGAAATTGGAGTCAAGGATGAGAATACTTTTTGCACCTAATTAGCCGCGTGCTTTTGTTGGGCTCGATATGGACTCGCGTAGTAATCGACGGCGTTGTGTGGGACGTGTCACAAAATTGTTTGCCGATATATCCCTACACGCCGGGCTCGTGAATGATATTTTTAACTTGTATCACAACGCTTGTAAAACTTTGCGTGCTATCTATCGGTAATGTATTATGGATGGGCGCTTACGGGGAAGGCTTATGTTCGGCGTCCATAATATTTGTGGACCAATCCACATTTGGGCTATAATGGTCAATGCATCGAAGCGCATCATTACAGGAGGGTGAGTTTGAAATTTGTTAAAAAAAACAGCTTTTTTAAACTTTGTTTTCTATCCCTAAAGGTACATCACCGCTGCGCTTTTGCTAGCGATAGATTGATGAAACAGTATGCTACATCTGCAGGAAAATAACCACAGTAGAATTGCATGAAGTCACTAAATTTGCTATCGAGGCATTCTTTCAACGTATTGCAATCCAAACAACAACAAGGCAATCCAAATTCTGATTAGACTAAGACCTACTGTCTAATGTTGGTAAAAGTTTCTGGTTATCTGCCTTTTGCCCTATCCAATGCAGGTTGTTGATAATGCGGCATGAACTTTGCTACAATCTGTACATCTAGCACGCCGCTACGGCTTAGGACACTCGAAATATGACCGATCTCTTTGCAATTATAACATTTTATTTGCGATTTTGTTGTATGCTCTGACTCTTGTTCCTGAACAGTTACTGCTGAATCCGAATCTGAAGTCAGATTTTTCGGGTCACCGTAGGTTTTATCCTCAGGGGGTAGTTTGCTCAGAGATCGGTAGTATTAAAAAAATTCATTGTTTTTAAATTTTTTTTTTTGATAACTTACTGTACCCCAATTTTTTGCACTATGGAAATGTCGCTAATTTTAAAACCCAAATTAAATTAGGGTTCCTTGACCCCAGCAAAATTGTTAAATTATTAAAAAAAATGTTTACAACTACCGATCTCTTTACAAACCCCCTCGGGAGAGAAAACCTATGGTGACCCGAAAAATCCGACTTCAAATTCGGATTCAGCACACCCAAAAACCTTAGAAATCGTTGAGAAACCCGGTGGGGTTTTCAAAAACTTTAATTTGTGTGTACTGTGTTATTATGGCTTTATTTTTATTTTTTGGCTCAGATAATAATTATTAGAGCCTGATATTTTTTTTCTTAAAATAAAACTCTAAACGCCATATCTCCTGAACTATTGGGAATTTCGGTTTGAAAATTTATACGTTATCTGAAGTATTTGACTCATTATATCAGTTATTGAAAAATGCGCTATCGGTATTGAAAAAATTCAAACTATAGTTGAAATAATTAAAAATTTAAATTTCCAATAATAACATATATGTATATTGTCATTGGGCAGGGGCGTCGCGAATGTCCCGATCGTGGGGGGTGAATCTTACTGATATGCCGACTGATCTCGAAAATTTGCCGACATTTTTTATAGGTATAATAATGGATTTAAAGAAAAAAATAAATAGGTGAAATACACTTGTGAAAATGCGCAATATGTTACCGAATGAATTAAAAATTACAGTGTTTGTTTACTCTTTCTTTATTTTCATCGTATATAATGTTTTACAAAATTAAATACATACTAAAAAGATACCCTTTTCACAAAAATCAAAATAATTTTACAAAGAAACATTTTTTTGAGAAAAATTTAAGAATTAAATTCAAATTTTGACTCTGCGATGTTTTAGTAAGGACCATTTTTGAACAACTTCACAAAGGTCAATTTCATCTACTTTATCTTTTGAAGAGAAAAGCAACATCAACGAATTTAAACGATCATCTCCCATTGTTGTGCGCAAATGATCGAAAACTATTTTCAATTTACTGAAGGAACGTTCACACGATGCTGACGTGACAGGAGCAGTCAAAATATAACGAACCAGTTTATATGCTAAGGGAGTAACTCGTTTTAACTTGAATGCTACCGTGGAAATATCTTCGAATGATTTACTACTTTGACATGAGTCAAAAAGAATTTGTAACTCACAAAGCAAACATTCGACTTCTTCCTTGAAAAATTCGGGTTCCAATTGTACAATAGAGTTTATCAAATCAATCGTAACATTATTTCTGTCTAGTGGAATTCTAAACATTTCCTGAATGGGTTTGAAAGTTGACAAACTTTCTTGTAACTTTTCTTGGATGCAACTTGTAAAAACTTGAAGAACAATTTTGAATTCTTTTCTATAAAATGTTTCAAAATCGAAAATTGTAGCAGATTCCGGATTTTCGTCAATTTTTTTTGGCACTCGTCGCGTTCTGTGATGCTTTGAAAAGTCGTTTTCGGGGCTTATCTCCCACTTCCGAGCAAAGGAAACCGAGCTCGCAATCAAATCGTTTATTTGAATATCATCGTTCATTTGCTGAAATGACTGTGATGTGCTTTGAATCAATAATAAAGCATCGATGATGTTAAGTTCTTCAGCTTCCAAATTTTCTGTCATATTTTTAACTTTGAACATTATATTTTTGCAAAAAAATAAAGAGCTTTTAAAATCGAGTCCAAAATTTATTTTAACAAGCCTGAAGCTTGTGTACGTGAATTGCTGTCAAAATTTTCGGAATCTTTCTTTATAGTTTCAAGAGCATGAATGCTGCCTTCGAAAGAAATCCATACAGCTTTGACTGTTTCTGCCCGAGCAGTCCATCGTGTTTTTGACAAATTCTTCAACTGCAATGAATTTTCAATATTACCTAACTCTTCACGCAAACTCAAGAAACGTTTCGTACTTCCAGAAAAAAAAACATACAAAGCTTCTAAACCATTAAAAAATTCTTTAATCAAACAGCTTGCATTGCATGAAGCTTCAACAAATACATATGTTGATTCTATGAGCATGACATGGAATATAGGGAATACGTTTTTCGCATTTTTCCGCTAATTTTTGCTGCGTGCCTTTAAACTTTCCAGACATGTTTTTTGCAAAATCATAAGATTGGAAAACAATGTTTTTTATGGAAATTCCCATCGACTGAAGAGCTGTTACAATTTTTCCAGCCAGCTCTTCTCCTGATTTTTTAGTCAGGACGATATCCATCTTCAAAAGCCGTTCAACAGGTACAATTCCTTCATTTGTTTGATGCGCATACCGAATATTTACAGCTAATCGATCTTGATGTGACAGGTCTGGAGTAGTATCAGCCATTACAGAAAATATTCCCGCTTGGTTAACTTCGCTGACGATGGCCTTTTCAGTTTCATTCCCTTATAAATGGATGAATTCATTTTGAGTCACGGAACTGAGGTAAGTAACATGATATGGTCTTTCGGAGATTTCGTCCAACCATTTTTTAACCAGAGGACAATGCCGGGCAATTAAATTAACAATCTGTCGAAAATTTCCATCATTGTTTACTGGTGAATCTTTGTGACCACGTAAATCGAGACCTTGCCTTCCCAGAGTCCTCGCAACATCGAACAAAACTCGTAAAACCCTTGAATGATACTCTTTTTCTTGTACTTCTTTAATCTTGTTGTCCCTGATGGATCTATCTATTAATATATCAACATGGGCCCCATCGTGGATAAAATTGGAGTAATCATATAGAGCTGCCTTGTGAGATTCGGAAGTGAAGTGCTGAAGTAGTTTGCCTTTTTTCTCTCGACCACGACGCTTCATTTTATGCCGCTCGCGGACTCCTACTGATACCCATTCTGAACTAGCGAAACATCTTCCTAGCCCTTCAGGAAATAAAATGCAAGCAAGACAAAAAACTGCATCTTTATGGGGACTATATTCCAAACAAGAAAATTCTCCATAGCAAGCTGGATTAAATCGACGTTGTTTGTTTGTGGGAATATTTGTATTGATCTGATAAATGTCAAGTTTCGGTTGATACGGACCGAGGGAACACAAATATTTACGTTCATTACTGGATGATATTTTATTTCGTCGACCGGGGTCATGATCGATTAGAACGTCATTCCCAATAGCCATATTGAAATTGGTAGACGACGGTTTTTCGTATTCTTTTTTAGCAAATAACAATAGCTCACCACTTTCTTGGTGAATGTTTGTTAAACAGTCGATCACATCGACGAACAATGCTTTTAAATTCGGCACTGCCAAAGAGAATATATCAACAAGAGCCACCACTCGTTATGAAAGCAACGAACAAGATGGATGCCGTTTTCTTGCAATGCTTTTAAATTCGGCACTGCCTCGTTTTTTACTCTATCTAAAACGTCATTCGCTCGTTAGAAATTCTTCAGGAATTCAGCAACCTTGCCGGAAATTTCAAAAATACCGACTACATATGAGCCGTTCAGTGCACACAGTGACTAAGTCCATTCGAGTTGAAGTTGAGAAATCCGTTGATTTAATTTACATTGCATTTTAAAATTCCCTGTGTAATTGAAACTAAAATATTAGATGTAGGATGCATAAATACGGATAAAGCTTACATTTGACAGTATATTTTGTATTTTTTTGGTATTGTTGCGAGCTACAAGGAGCCAGATATTGGCTGCATTAAATCGTGGAGTTAATCAGAATGGCTTCTGAAAAAAAAGCCCCCCCCCCCCCCCACTCGCGACGCCCCTGTCATTGGGTCATATTTGAGTCGATAAATATCATATCGCTCATTTGCTGCAACATCGTCATAACTCAAAAAGCCCAAATTTTGAGTTAACATCACAAATATATCAGAAATAATATGTTTGATCAACTGGGAAAGTTTTATATCTGAGGTTTTAACATTTCACGCATATGTATATTAGTCCCTTGCTTATAGCACATACGAAAACAAATACGTAATTTAAATTTTTCAAAATTATGTCACGACGGACTTAAGCTGGTTTGATATGTATCTACCATATAGGCCTGGTTTTTCAGTGCAATTTTAAACAAAATTGCCCGTTTAAATTAAGTTTTAGCTCGCACTGACGCTTATACTTGCACTGAAAAGTCGGACCATTATTAGTGTAGAATGAAATTCTCGCAGTTTTTATTCCTTATCTCGAGTTTATATTTCATGGTTAAATAGAGTCAATGCATATCAAACCAGTCTTTCCTAAGATTTTTTTAGAAATTTAAGTTATTTGATTTCGCAAGTGCTATGCACTAAGGGCCTAAGCAACTTTGCTATTATCGACTCATTTATCAAAAAAAAAAATCTTTTACTTTTTCTGAAATTTTGAGTGTTTTTTTATACAAATCTATGAAAAAATTCTGGAAATTAGAGAAAAAGCAAATACTTTTTTTTATGAATATAACCCATCAGATGCTTTTATAATAGCAATTTAAATTTAAGTCATTTTTCAAAACATGTACTGTTTATTAGGTGTTCATATTGGAAAAATTACGGTCATAAAATTGGTAAAAATACGGTAAAGATGACGTAAAATTTCGATGAAAATGTCAGGAATATAACCAAAAAGTTTACGCCAAAAGACGTGTGCGAGCGGGACAGTGTTATGCTCATAACCCATAAGTGGGAGAGGTGTGCACAATAACATAAATAGGAACGAAACGGAAAACTGGTCACAAAATTTAAGAAAGAAATGACCGCTGGCCGGTGGTCACGATGACCATAAAATGTCTAGTCAAATGACGTGGAGCGTTTTAACAGGGTTATCTTAAGTACCTGGGTGACCGAGCTTGCTCGGCAATATAAATTTAGCGATAACTTAACTTACCCAAAATGACCCTAAAATAATCCTAAAATGATCCCAAAAAGTTTCTTAAATGTTCCCAATACGATCCGAACTTGAACCCAAAATGACCCAAAACAAATTGTATATATAGTCTTAGAATCAATCATACTATCTATATGCCAAATTTCATCCCAATCGGTCAAGCGGTTCTCGAGATAGTACCGGACCTACAAATATATAAATATACAAATATACAAGTTTAGCTCGTTTAAAGTTATTAGATATTTTACTAATAAATAGTAGCTTTCTAAATTTTTGAAAAAATGTAAAAAACTACTACTATTGTAGCAATGTTCCAGCACTGATTTGTGCCATTAAAGGCTAAAGGCAGCTTAGAGTTTTAAATTTCCTACAATAGATTTTTGCATAAGTAAATAATTTCCATTCTGGCGATTTTAGGAAGCTACGATGATTTTACTTTTTTTATTCATGGACTTGACAATACATTAATACATACAAAAACACAAACAAGCATATGAGCGCTGTGATAGTAAATCTGTATTGAGGAAGTTCTGCAAAAATCAAAAGCAACACAAAAATACACAAAAAAAAACCGTAAAAATTCTATTTGTATTTTAATTTTATACAGAAACACTTTCGAATGTTGCCGCTGGCAGTACTTTTTTCATTTGCTGCGAATTCACAAAACTTTTCTTATGCATATAGCTGTATACATATATAAATTCGTACCATGCATGTATGTGATGATGGCATTGCGTCCTTTCCAGCATAAAATTGCTAATTAAAATTCAAAGAATTTTTATTTAATCTTTTTGTATGTATTACGGCCAGTTTTATTGAGTTCATGAGAGCAGCGAAACTTTTAAGACAAAGACATTATTGCAATTTTAAACGAAAATTTTGGCCAATTTTACATTGGAGGTAGACATTTTTTTATTGCTTTTGAAAGTATGCAAATGGGACTTTTCATGCTTTTATGATGCAGTTGAAAAAGTAATTCAAAGAGTTGTAATATTTTCTGGGTTGTTTTTAACCAAAGATGGGCATAATGGAAAGGGTTAAAAAAAAAATAAAGGATGTGTAGGGAGAGTTCGAATTACATGGGAGAAAAAGTAAAAACAGGTGACATATTTAGGTGGCCGCTGTGGTGTAGAGGTAGTGTGTCGGGGATCACAACCCCGTAAAATCAACAGTTTTTCTAAACGGGCTCTCGAAGCTCGGCACAAAAATCTCTTCACAGGTTATAAACATAAGCTGCAGGTATGTAGGTATATCATCGCCATAATTCTTTTTTATATCCTGCGTATTAGTACTAGTACAAGGGTATTATAATTTTGTCCACATAACGGTACTATGTAACGGCACAAAATAATCGACATAGATATAGAGTTCCATATATGAAAATTCTTAGGTTGAAAAGAGGAGTTCGTTAAGGCATGTCCGTCTGTCTGTCCGTGTACACGATAACTTGAGTAAAAATTGAGGTATTTGCATAAAATTTTGTATACAGGTTACTTTCTGCCCAAGGTAGGTTGCTATTGAAAATGGGCGAAATCGGATGATAACCACGCCCCCTTTTTCGATATCGAAAATTTCGAAAATCACATAAATTGGCATAATTCGGTAACGGAAATGACTAAAATGATATAATTTTATAGGTGAATCCCCTTGGTAATTTTCTTATGATTTTTTCATAAATTTTTTATAGTGGGCGTGGCACCGCCCACTTTTAAGGAAGGCAGTTTTGAAAATTCGAATGTTCGCAACTTTCAAACTGATTACGGTAGAACGAGGAAATTGGTACAAGTTATACTAGCTAAATAGGGAGTATACCTGATGTAATTGGACGAAATCGCTTCCCAACCATGCCTACCTCTGAAATGGAATATTTCGAAAATCATACTCGTATGAAAACTACCGCTGGGTATTTAATGTTCGGTTTACCCGAACTTAAACTTCCTTACTTGTTTTTTGTTTAGGTGGTACTTAATAATATCTTTATTGAAATACGTCGGAAAATACCTTTCATTTGATGTGCATATTGGAATATTTCATATATGAAGGGCTCAGAACCAAAAGGATCTAAGTGACATTTTTTTAAAATTGAGTTATACCTATATTTGTATAGTTAAATATAGTGTCTATTTGTTGACAATGCGACCCAAGCCTTTTGGGACATTTTAGTGCCATATATTTTTCAGGCCAAAAACGTACTAAATTTAATTGCAATAATGATTGGAGCTAAAATGGTCTAAGTGCGCTCCTCCAAGCATTAAAGTTCAATTGCTCGGTCTAAAGAAATGCAGAACTTTTTCAAGTATGCAGTTTTGTAACCCGTTTAATTTTAGTCTAACAAAGTGCTAAACTTAAGTTCTAAGCGCACTTAGACCGTTCTGGTTCCGAGAATTCTTGTAATAAAATTTCGAACGTTGATTGCTCGGCCAAGAGAACATGTAGAATTTTTTCGAGTATGCAGTTTTGTAGCCCCGTTAATTATACCTTTCATGAACATGAAATGGTATTATAACTTTGGCCCGATGTTTGTAAGTATGAGAAGAAGAAGATATAGACCCACTAATAAGTATACCGTTATGATCAGGACGATGAATTGATTCGATTTAGCCATGTCCGTCTGTCCGTCCGTCCGTCTGTTTGTACGCAAACTAGTCCCTTAATTTTAGAGATATCTCGATGAAATTTGGTATGGAGGCGTTATTTTATATGAGAATAATCATTCGTCGGAACCAGCAAGATCGGACCAAAACTACTTATAGCTCCCATACAATCGATTGTTCCGATAAACGGATTTTGGGCTAGAACTTCTGTAATTAGAGAGCTAGTAACGTGAAATTTTTTAGATATTGATGTTTTTATATGTGAAATATCGATGTTGAAAATCATTGAGATGAGATAAATATTTCACATAGCCCCCATACAATCGATTGTTCCGATAAACGTATTTTGGGCTATAACTCTTATAATTATAAAGGTAGGGTCGTGAAATTTCGTAACTATTGCTCTGTTAGAAAGTGGAATGTCGATGTTAAAAATTAATGAGATTGGACCAACAAAACACATCGCCCCCATATAATCGATAGTTCCGATAATTTCGGTATGAGCTAAAGTTAAATTCACACAGGCTGTACTGTATATAGCCTTCGGCTCAGCCGAAGACAGCTTTCCTTACTTATTTTAGTCTAACAAAGTGCTAAACTTAAGTTCGTAGGAAATCTCGCTGATTTTTGGCAATTTTTTTTCTGAATCCAAGCGCACTTGGACCGTTCTGGTTCCGAGAATTCTTATAATAAAATTTCGAACGTTGATTGCTCGGCCAAGAGAACATGTAGAATTTTTTCGAGCATGAAGTTTTGTAGCCCCTTTAATTTTAGTCTGACAAAGTGCTAAACTTAAGTCCGTAGGAAGTCACGCTGATTTTTCTGGAAATTTTATTGCAATAAGTTTGGAAATTTTTGCAATAATTTTTGGAAATTTACAGTTATTTTCCATCTGCAGTGAGCATAATTTTAATTAGTTGATTAACCTGCATTCATTTAGACACGAATCATTTTGAAAGCATTTACCCAGAATTTACAATAAGTTATTTACTTTAACCTTAATTATCTCAATTCAACGTCGATGTTACTTAGATCCGTTTGGTTCTAAGCCCTTCATATGCAAATCAAAAGAAAACGAAGATAGGTGAAATCTCCTCTAAAACATCCCAACTGGCAACACTTTAGTTAGAACTTGATTTGTTGCAAAATTTTTTAAAAAGTAATTTAGATGGCTATTTCAACTAAATAACTACATACGGCGGCCGCCGTGGTGTAGAGGTTAAGTGTTCGGCCTTCTACACCAAGTCGTGGCGGTTCGATGCCCGGAAAAAGTACCATCAAAAATTATTTAGAAAAAGAATTTTTGTAAACGGGGTCGCCCCGGGTGTATTTCTGCCATGAGAAGCTTCTCAGCAAAAAATTCATTTGCTTTGCAAGTGCCGTTCGGAGTCGGAAAAAAACTGTAGGTCCCGCCAACTTGTAGAAAAAACTCAAAAGCAACACACCACAAGTTGGAAAGAGAAGTTCGGCTAAAAATCTCGTTAGTGGTTATGATAACCTGTTGGTATATCGCCGCCCTTAGTTTTTTTTTTTTTTTATTCGAAATAATTGCGAATATAAATAAAATTCCTTTAGGCGAGATTTCAACAAACCAGAACTATATTCGGACCAGAATACTCGGGCTAATTCGGTAGATAGCTATGTATGCCGGCGGGTTTGCCCCGTAGCTTCTGGTCGCATTGAGAAGTAATGGGAGCTGGGTTCTCACATAGAACTGTCATGTTAGGATCTTTACTAAGGACCTATGAATAGTTTATTGATAACAATACGAACTCTGACTCAACGTTTTTGAGCTAATCATTTAAAAATTTGATCCAGTACACAATCAGGCCTCAGAATAAAATAAATAAACAAAATCCAAACTAGATTCAATCATTTTTTCTAGAGTAAAATAATCGTTTCCATTTAAAATTATTAAGTAATGTAATGTTTCCGCATATACCTAACCTTGCTTAAGGTTTCATTATAATTTCCAAATAAAAAAGAAGGCAATAGAAACTCTCAATTCTATACAAAAATATTTTCATTATTTTATTTTCGTGTCCCTTTGAAAAACATAAAAGAGAGATCTGCACAAAAAAAAGTGTAAGTAAGAAGTTAATTCATTCCTATTTAAACTGTAATATAAATGGCAAAGACTTTTGTCGGCATGAGGGGACAAAGGTCATGGGGTAACTGAAAGTCACAATACAAACAATTCATACACATACTAATACTTACATAAGCATTCGCAACCAGATAAATAACACTAAAAATAGGAAAAATGAAGTAAAAGAAATCGCGTATGAAATGGACAATCGTCATGGTCACAGCAGCGGAAATGTATGCTCATTGTGTGCTTTATTTTATGTCGCTCAGGCGACCAAATGAAAATCAAATAGCGACCACAATGTTTTTGGCATTTTCTTTGGCAATACATACTTGGATACGAATATTTATGTATTGTTCATTTCTTTCCTTAACCGCAACTCTGCGGAAGTAGATTACAAAAACCTACTTAAATTTTCAGAAAAAATCGAGACCCTTTGTGAGTATTTTTTGGGTTCAGTAAAGTGAACTGTAGTTGTTGATGAGAAAAATTTCTGGTGACAATTTATATTAGTGGTGGACAGAGGTTAAGGTTGTATTTATACCGAAACCAGGGAAACCGGAAAATCTGCCATCGTCATATCGACCAATAAGTCTCAGTTCCTTTTTCCTAAAGGGAATGGAGAAAATTTTAGATCAGCACATTAGGGAAGTAAACTTAAGTAATGCATGAAGAAACATTATCCGATCGCATGCAACAAGCCATGCGCATCATTACGAGATGGTGTGCTCACAAAGGATTTTCTATTAACCCAACTAAAACATGCTTGGTTTCTTTCACGAGGCGAAGAAAGCTGTCTATGTTAGAGCCGTCCCTAGGAGGCAGCCGAATAGGTTTTCGACGGAAGCAAAATACCTAGGAGTAACATTGGGCAATACCCTCACATGGAATGCCCATTTGGAGACTACCATAAACAAAGCAACGAGGGCCTTTTTCTCCTGCACTAGACTTTATGGCAAAATATGGGGGCTGTCTCCCAAAATGACGTACTGGTCATTTACTACAGTAGTAAAGGCAATAGGCGGCCGCGGTGGTGTAGCGGTTAAGTGTTCGGCCTTCTACACCAAGTCCTGGCGGATCAATGCCCGACAAAAGTAACACCAAAAAAATTATTTAGAACAAGTAAGGAAGTCTAAGTTCGGGTGAACCGAACATTATATACCCAGCGGTAATTTTCGGAACGGGATAACAAAGATGTAGGCAATAGGAAGATTTACCTAATGTTTTTACTATCTTAGCTATTACCCTTACCGAATTATGTGAATTTATGTGATTTTCGAAATTTTCCATATCGAAAGTGGGCGTGGTCGGGAAGAGATCTCGTCCAATTTCATCACCTATATTGCTAGTATATGTTGTGCCAAATTTCATGAGTCTGAAGTAATAAGTTTACAAGTTTTGACCAGTCGAATATTCCAAATGCCTCCCTTAAAGGTGGGCGTTGCCACGCCCACATCTAAACATTAACCAAAAATCATAATAGATTGATTGAGGGGTTCATCCTACCAACCTATATCATTTTAGCCATTTTCGTCACCGAATTATGTCAATTTATTAGATTTTCGAAATGTTCCATATCGAAAGTGGGCGTGGTCGGAAATCGATTTCGCCCAATTACATCAGGTATGCTCCCTATTATGCTAGTATACCTTGTACCAATTTCATCGTTTTACCGTAATCAGTTTAAAAGTTATGACCCGTGAAATTTTCAAATATGCCCCCCTGAAAAGTGGGCGATGCCACGCCTACTTTTAAAAATTTATCAAAAAATCATAATAGAATGACTAGGAGGTTCATCCTACCAAACTATATCATTTTAGCCATTTCCGTTACCGAAGTATGTCAATTTATGTGACTTTCGAAATTTTCAAAAATTCCCCCCTTAAAAGTGGGCGGTGCCACGCCCACTATAAAATTTTTTTGAAAAAAACATAAAAGAATGACCAGGAGCGTTCATCTATAAAATTATATCATTTTAGCCATTTCAGCTGCCGAGATATGCCAATTTGTGAGATTTTCGAAATTTTCGATATCAAAAAAGGGGGCGTGGTTATCATCGCCCATTTTCAATAGCAACCTACCTTGGCCAGAAAGTAACCTGTATACAAAATTTCATGCAAATATCTCAATTTTTACTCAAGTTATCGTGTATACGGACGGACAGACGGACGGACATGCCTTAATCAACTCCTCTTTTAAGCCTAAGAACTTTCATATATGGAACTATATATCTATCTCGATTATTTTGTGCCGTTACAAACAACTGTTATGTGAACAAAATTAATATACCCTTGTACTAGTACTAGTACGCTGGGTATAAAAATAATTTTTCTAAACGGGGTCGCCCCCCGGCAGTAATTTGGCAAACTCTCCGGGTGAATTTCTGCAATGAGAAGCTTCTCAGCGAAAACTCATTTCCTGTGCAAGTGCCAATAGTCATCTACGCTTGTAAGCGTACAAATTTACGTAAATGGGAGCTCAAAAAACTTCGTCGCCGCAAATTTATTCAATTTGTTTACTGATTTCAACTTGTTGGTTCAATGTTACGTATAAAAAAAAAAACTAATGCCGGCGATACACCAACAGGTTATTATACCTCTAACGAGATTTTTTCCGAGCTTCTCTTTCCAACTCGTGGTATGTTGCTTTTGAGTTTTTCGTACAAGTTGGCGGGACCTACAAATTTTTGCCGACTCCGAACGGCACTTGCAAACCAAATGAGTTTTGCTGAGAAGCTTCTCATGGCAGAAATACACCTGGAGAGTTTACCAAACTCCTGCCGAGGGCCGACCCCGTTTAAAAAAATTCTTTTTCTAAATAATTTTTTATGTTACTTTTGCCGGGCATTGATCCGCCACGACTTGTTGTTCGTTCTTTATATCGCACACTAAATCAAAAAGAGTCACAACTCAAAATCAGAGTAACTTTCAGTTAATTGCTTCTGGATCGCATAAACGTCATTCGATTTTTAAAAACTTGGTATCACTGAGCTTTTTAAAGAGTAACGATAATAGTCGAAAATTTGAGTTGTGACAGATTTTGATTTAGGGTGCTAACTAGCTGGTGCCCGCGACTTCATATGCATAGTTTAGGTATTGAAATTAATCAAATAGTTTATGACAGCATTAATAAACACCTTTTGTTTGATACCCATGATGTACTAATACATTTTTGTGGAAATATTCGTCGATACCTCCGAAACCGGTCGAGCTATCGAAATTTCAAGATATCTCCCAAACCATTTCAGATATTTCAATGACATCTCATATTATAGCACTCATTGACATCTTTCGTTTGACAACCATGTTGTACTAAGACATTTTTGGTCACCCCTGGTCCACATATTGGGCGATAACCTCAATAAAAAAAATAATATCTTAAACTTTAAGTTGGGCGTCTAGCAATACAGCGATTCAATTCCATTCAGTACTTTTAGAGTGTTACGACCACAAACATACAGACAGACATGGTCCACATATTGGGCGATAACTCCAAAACCGGTTGAGATATCGAAAAAAGTAATATCTTAAATTTTAAGTTGAGCGTCGAGCAATCCAACGAAAAAAGTTTCATTCAATTCCATTCATTACTTTCAGAGTGATACGGCCACAAACATACGGACAGACAGACAGACAGACACACACAAATTTTTAAAATAGTTGATTTGGAATCTACTCGGTTAATAATGCTTCCCCCAATCAATTTTTTGTTGATGTCTGCCATGTACAGACATCGACCTGTTACAATTTTATTATATGTAGAGATGTAGAGATATTTGGTGTAATTTTTTTCCGCTTTTTTGTATCTGTATTAGTGGTCACTTAGTTGTTTACATGACACCAAATAATGGTAAGTGTTGTCTCGATTTTGGTACACCTTTTTCGTCTTCTGATTACCTATTTGTGGAACTTGATAGCTGATCTATGAATTATGAATCCTTTCATCTCTTTGTCAATATCCTGAAACTTTTAGTAATTTTTTTCCTTATTCTGAAAAATAATATCATTATGATTTCAAAAGAGTATTCAAGAAAGTCATTATTAGTGTATTAAAAGGAGAAATTCCCCAAAAGATTTAGTGACCTTTTAGTTATGACAGAAACAAGTATTAGTTGATGAGCGGGGCGACCTTTATTTGTGAAAATATATTTAAAGGATTTAATTTCAATCGATGTAGGATTTCAAGCCACTTAGTGAAAGGTATGTTGATATGTATACATGTGTTGACAAATCGTTAACACCGAAAACTTATTAAATAGGATGCTAATGTGACAGTTGATCTGTCATGCTCTGCATGCGTAATCAGTCAGCTGCTGTTAACAGTAAACAGCCAGCCGCCTTGCTAGTGTAATATAAATGTAACACTCTTACATATTGTTGTGTAAAAGGGTTCGAAATATAAAACTTGAGGAAAAGAATTTTCAAAGTTTTTGTTGTTTTCCTTAAGTCCTTGATTTTAAATGACTTTGAGCAAAGCTTTTACAACAAAATGTGTGTGGTACGTGTTGAGTTTTTTTATTTGGCACGTGTTACACCTGTACGTTGGATCCACGTATGTAGGGACGTACATATATGCATATTGTCGATGACAGTGCAGAACCGCGTAAGTGACATTTGAATTAATTAATTTTAAGACTTAATGGAAAAAGTGTCGATAAAGATCAATTCTTTGAACACTTTTTCAAGCCAACGTGTAGTTTACGTGAGAATAAATAAATAGATTCTGGAGATAGGAACCTATAAAGTGTTTTAACACAAATGTAGTTTAGGCATATTTACCAAAGTGCGATAACCGGTTTTCCACTTTCGCCGACGATTTGCACGTATTTAGTTTCCGGATGTGCCTGAGTGTTCGACTATTCAGATCCACTTAAACTTGCGCCGCTTGCCATACAGCAATTGTGACATAAGTGAAAAAGTTTTCAAGAAATGTTTGTTTTCTACCCTTCACAAGCTATCGAATCAAATGCTAGTTGCTCTTTTATACCCAGTGTGTAATAAATATATACCAAGTTATTTTGATTTATCAACGCCTCAACTGAAGCTTACATGAAGGGCCAAATTTACTTTTATTTAAAGTGTCTAAAGCTTACATAGCATGGATTTGACTTGAGAAATGTCACACGCAGCAAAACAATTAGAGATAGGTGGCAGCCCGGTAAACCCTCCAAAGTGGAACACCCAAGTAGAAAGTCTATGGCTACGCTCACACTGCAACCGACTTTTTCATCCGACCTCATCAGAGAAATTCGAGCGCGTTCTATTTTATCGGGCGCCTAAAGTTTGTTTACATTCGGGTGCAATCGGATGAAATCGGGTAGCTCATTTAAAGCACATGGGTGCGGATGTGTATTTGCTGCCGGACGACAAAAGTCGGTTGCAGTGTGAGCGTAGCCTAAGAATGAAGCGTACTAAGTATATGACGAATTTTATACGAATTGCTTCACAACATCCCGAGATATTGGTCGACATACAAAGGAATAAATATAGTTGGGTTAGGTGGCAACCCAGAAAATATCTTCGTCGGAATTCGGCCGAAAATACTTCCTCTGATAAACCTATTGGGTGGCAACCCTGCAACCTCCCGAAGTGGAAACACTCGAATAGGAAGTATAATAGTACATTTACACCGCACCAAATTTGGCGAATCCAAATGAGCCAGTTCGGTGCCGTTTACATTGGCAAATTTGCATTTGGCTTCGCCTTCCCTGCAAGAATCTTCAGGACAAAAAGCCACCGAAAGAAAATGCATTACCGTGATGATTTAAACACCTGTAGAGTAATAATAAAAGAAGAGTCAAGAAGGCTTCGGTCTTTTCCTGGTAGAATTGGCTTATTTTCTTAAAAAAAACTAACTGAAATTGTTATTTACAGCTGTGCATAGTTATCACACGTCAATTACCCATTACGGTTCTTGCTGGGCAATTCTAAATGTGGAACACAGGCAGGGTTGCTATTTTGAGGAACAGTGGATTGTATTGTTCGGCGAATGAGGTCAAATGTGATGGAATTCCAAATTTGGAAAATGAAATTTATATGAAAAAACAAACGCCAAATAATAAGAATGAAACATACTATTTGATCCAAATCGCTTAAGCCGTTCCCCAAATATTGGTCGATATACAAACAAGTCGTGATTATTTGATCTAATGGCGGCGATATACCAACAGGGGTGTAAAAGTAGGTCGCCTCCCAGTTGGTGCACCCTGGGTAACGCTAAATGACCTACATAGCCTGCACGGCTAGTTTAGTTTCTTGTATTGCCGGATCTACGAGAACGGTACCAGTACTTGTGCTGTACCCATCGTGCCGAAACGACCCGGACCGTTTTCTTATATCGACCCGGCCAAGAGCAATACACTCGAGGTGACCCTGTCTGACATTTAGGCAGGGCTACACCTCGTTACAACAACAACAACAACCAACAGGTTATCATAACCTCTAACGAGATTTTTGCCGAGCTTCTCTTTCCAACTTGTGGTGTGTTGCTCTTGAGTTTTTCTTACAAGTTGGCGGGACCTACAGTTTTTTGCCGACTCCGAACGGCACTTGCAAAGCAAATGAATTTTTTGCCGAGAAGCTTCTCATGGCAGAAATACACCCGGAGAGTTTGCCAAACTACTGCCGAGTGGCGACACTTTTTAGAAAAATTCTTTTTCTAAATAATTTTTGATGTTACTTTTGCCGGGCATCGAACCGCCACGACTTGGTGTAGAAGGCCGAACACTTAACCGCTACACCACGGCCGTCGCCGGTGATTATCTGATGGAAGCCTTTATTCCGGATGGGTAATAGTCAATAGACCAGAGCGTAGAACGCGACCGCTCTTGGTAGACTCCATATTCGATGGAGCGTAGAGTTGGAGAACAATTTAAGAACCCTGGGTATGTTGAAATGGCGTCAGTTTGCCACTTAAACAAGTTATTTAGTACGCATGGGGTATAAAAAAGCACTTTGTGCTTAGATTGCAACTTTACCAAAACTCTCGAACGTTTACTTTAGTTAATTCATATCTGTTTTTGTGTTCCATTGGTGTTTTTTGTATAAGTTTTAGTGAGAAGATTGCAAAGGATGTTTGTGGTAAATTCAGCGTAGTGTTATCCTATTTCGTGGCAAGCTTACGAGCACAAAATCAATTTATTAGACAAATTTACTGGCAGTGTAATTGAGTGATTTACATAGATAAGTGGTTGTTTGTGAATCGATTTGGGGAAATGCATAGTTTGTTCGTTAGTGTATTCCATTACAACTTAAAGAACTTCTCGAATGCACGGACCTGCGGATAGTTGTGCTTCCATGCATCAAGAGTCAAATGATTTTTTCTGATTCCACATTTTTGGCCACTTACTAAAAAAAGTGGATATATATTTCAATGCTTTAATTCAACGGAGGGCACTTAAAACTTTGAAATCTACTTTTCATTAAGTTCATCTTTGTCCCACAGCCGCGGTATCACAGACCCACAGCCGCGGTATCGCAGACATTAGCGTTACACGCTCGTATTAGAGGAATAAAATAATCGGGTACGCCTATTCGCAAAACATCACGCTAACCTATCATTAGAATCACAAAAAATTTATTCAGCAATTTTATTAGCTCACGTAATTAAACGAAACAGATAACATAACCATAATATAAACGACTTCGTGATATTCATACTTAATCATTTTTATATTCTACTAAAGAGGAGTTATGGTATAATAAAGAACATGAGATATGGGTGTTTCCCAGAAAAAATAAATTTTACAGGAGACATTTTTTTTTTTTATCGCTGTTTATTGGTATAATGAAATAAAATTTGGCATGCGGTTTGATAATTCAGTAATATAAGGGGCTTCTTATATTTTTCTTGAACAAATTTGCAGTTTGCGAATAAATCGTACACTTGTCGCTTACGATAATTTCGCGCTTGATGTTTTATGAGTATGTTTGAAACAAATGCCGCTTACGATAAAATTAAAAAGGGGGTTATATGACAAATTCCAGTGTTTTGTTCTATCCTTTTATATTTTGAATGTATATATGCATTTTATAGGATCCGGAACCATCCAATCGACTTTGTTTTTTTTTCGGAAAGTAGACCAGAGACTGATAAAAGAAGAGAAAAGCTAAAATTTCAAGGTCATAGGCCATTTGAAAGGCAGTACAAAAAATTAAAATCTCAAATATTTGTTATTTTCGGGCCTTTTTATTTCGGGTATAAAAGATACTTTAATTAAAATGAGTGCGTGTTTAAAATATCAAAATAAGTAACGGATTTTGCATCCTAACACGTCTCGTATTTTTTTTTTGTGTATAGAACAATTTTCGTTTTAATTTTTTAAACATCATTGAGTACTGCCTTTCAAATGGCCTACGACCTTTTTAGCTCCTCTTTTATTTTATCAAATATAAAAATATTGGTGACCATTGGCTTTAACATTCAACTTGGATTTTTACCATAGGATTTTAAACTACCCTACTGCTTATATACCTTTCCATTTCTAGGCGCCATCTTCCCCTTTTTCCTCTTTCATATCTTCCTTTTCTCCTAACCCTATCCCTATCCCAGCTACGCGCTTTGCTCCCTTCATCTCCTAATTTTTTTTGAGGTTTACAGATTAATCTCATTTAACTCTTCACCCATTTTCAATATTCTACGATCAGTACTTCCAGAGATATGCACTATGAACAATTCCTTTGGTATGGGAGGTACCACGCCCCTTCTCCGTTCCGCCCTCTTTTTTGAGGTGTTAGATTAAGTTTATTCTCATTAAACTTCTTACCCATTAGCGCAGGCGTTTAGGAAGAGTTTAGTCAGAAAATTCGGAAAGAAGATTTTTATATACATATAAAGCTCGTTCCAAGCTTTAAGATATTGCAAATATAATCGTTTATATGAAGCTTGCAATCCCCTTCACATTTTAGTTTAATGTTGGGAAAGAAATAGTTCATCAAATTACTTGATAGCCATATTCCAAATATTTTTATGTGGGAGATACGATAATTTCAAGAAAAATGTATGAATTGGTCGATACGATAAAAAGTTGATAAAAAAATGTTTAAAGAAAACCTTTATATGAATGCTGTCAAAAATCAGCAGCAAATTTCTCGTTAAACAAAGACATGGTGTCGGTGTCTTTGGTTTTGAAATTTTAGTCATACCAATTGTAATAAATTTTTGAAATTTGAAAATATAAAGGTGGAGTGCACGTTTGCAAACTAATTAATGAGTTGCGCACGCAATCGACGATAGTCCTCAACGAAATTGTTGTGCCCGCAACAACCAGCTAAATTTTAAGTCCCTAGGTTGCCAGAAAATTAGTTAAAGACGATAGTCGATTTCCGAACTTCCATTTCGGCTCTAAGACTACGTTCACGCTGGGCCATAAAGTCAAGTTTATGGGGCATTTTTTGAGTTAATTCATATTGTTGTTGTCTATAAACTCGAGTTTGTGGCTGAACGTGAACGTAATATAAGAAATTGTTTGCCTTAGTTTGCAAACATGCACTCCACCTTTATATTTTCAAATTTCAAAAATTTATAACAATTGGTATGACTAAAATTTCAAAACCAAAGACACCGACACCATGTCTTTGTTTAACGAGAAATTTGCTGCTGCTTTTTGACAGCATTCATATACAGGTTTTCTTTAAAATATTTTTTATCATCTTTTTATTATCTATTTTTTGGTATTGCCTACAATCAAGAAGGTTCGAAGAATTTGTATGCCTTATTTTGGAAACGTGCACTCCACTTTCGACCAGAGCGCCACCTTTCGGAAATTCATTTTTTTTCAAATTGTATTGTCACCGTGCCCGCAACTACATGCTAAGTTTCAACTCCCTAGGTTGCCAGTAAGTTAGTTAAAATTCGATCGCAAGATCGCAAGATTTCTGATTGAAATCGAATTTCCCAAATATCTCGATCAGTGCGCCACCTACAGGAAATTTTTTGATGAGGGATTGCATTGTCACCGGGTTCTGATAAATGTGTCAAGTTTCAAGTCTATAGCTTACCGGGAAGTTACTCAAAAATCGTTCGCAAGATTTCCCGTGTGTTTCAGAGATTTTCAATTATTTCGACCAGTGCGCCACATTTCGGAATTTTAATTTTTTCAAATTGTATTGTCACCGTGCCCGCAACTACGTGCTAAATTTCAACTCCCTAGGTTGCCAGTAAGTTAGTTAAAAGTCGATCACAAGATTTCTGATTGAAATTTAATTTTCCAAATATCTCGATCCGTGCGCCACCTACTGGAAATTTTTTGATGAGGGATTGCATTGTCTCCGGGTTCTGATAAATGTGTTAAGTTTCAAGTCTATAGCTTACCGGGAAGTTACTCAAAAATCGATCGCAAGATTTCGCGTGTGTTTCAGAGATTTTCAATTATTTCGACCAGCGCGCCACCTTTCGGAATTTTAATTTTTTCAAATTGTACTGTCACCGTGCCCGCAACTACGTGCTAAATTTCAACTCCCTTGGTTGCCAGTAAGTTAGTTAAAAGTCGATCGCAAGATTTCTGATTGAAATCTAATTTTCCAAATATCTCGATCCGTGCTCCACCTACTGGAAATTTTTTGATGAGGGATTGCGTTGTCACCGGGTTCTGATAAATGTGTTAAGTTTCAAGTCTATAGCTTACCGGGAAGTTACTCAAAAATCGATCGTAAGATTTCCCGTGTGTTTCAGAGATTTTCAATTATTTCGACCAGCGCGCCACCTTTCGGAATTTAAATTTTTTCAAATTGTACTGTCACCGTGCCCGCAACTACGTGCTAAATTTCAACTCCCTTGGTTGCCAGTAAGTTAGTTAAAAGTCGATCGCAAGACTTCTGATTGAAATCTAATTTTCCAAATATCTCGATCCGTGCTCCACCTACTGGAAATTTTTTGATGAGGGATTGCATTGTCACCGGGTTCTGATAAATGTGTCAAGTTTCAAGTCTATAGCTTACCGAAAAGTTACTCAAAAGCCGATCGCAAGATTTCCCGTGTGTTTCAGAAATTTTCAATTATATCGACCAGAGCGCCACCTTTCGGAATTTTAATTTTTTCAAATTGTATTGTCACCGTGCCCGCAACTACGTGCTAAATTTTAACTCACTAGGTTGCCAGAAAGTTAGTTAAAAGTCGATTGCAAGATTTCTGATTGAAATCGAATTTTCCAAATATCTCTATCAGTGCGCCATCTACAGGAAATTTTTTGATGAGGGATTGCATTGTCACCGGGTTCTGATAAATGTGTCAAGTTTCAAGTCTATAGATTACCGAGAAGTTACTCAAAAGTCGATTGCAAGATTTCCCGTGTGTTTCAGAGATTTTGATTATATCGACCAGCGCGCCACCTTTCGGAATTTTAATTTTTTCAAATTGTATTGCCACCGTGCCCACAACTACGTGCTAAATTTCAACTCCCTAGGTTGCCAGTAAGTTAGTTAAAATTCGATCGCAAAATTTCTGATTGAAATCGAATTTTCCAAATATCTCGATCAGTGCGCCACCTACAGGAAATTTTTTGATGAGGGATTGCATTGTCTCCGGGTTCTGATAAATGTGTCAAGTTTCAAGTCTATAGCTTACCGGGAAGTTACTCAAAAATCGATCGCAAGATTTCCCGTGTGTTTCAGAGATTTTCAATTATTTCGACCGTGAGCTTTCGGAATTTTAATTTTTTCAATTGTATTGTCACCGTGCCCGCAACTACGTGCTTATTTTCAACTTCCTAGGTTGCCAGTAAGTTAGTTAAAATTCGATCGCAAAATTTCTGATTGAAATCGAATTTTCCAAATATCTCGATCAGTGCGCCACCTACAGGAAATTTTTTGATGAGGGATTGCATTGTCACCGGGTTCTGATAAATGTGTCAAGTCTATAGCTTACCGGGAAGTTACTCAAAAATCGTTCGCAAGATTTCCCGTGTGTTTCAGGAATTTTCAATTATTTCGACCAGTGCGCCACATTTCGGAATTTTAATTTTTTCAAATTGTATTGTCACCGTGCCCGCAACTACGTGCTAAATTTCAACTCCCTGGGTTGCCGGTAAGTTAGTTAAAAGTCGATCGAAAAATTTCTGATTGAAATCTAATTTTCCAAATATCTCGATCCGTGCTCCACCTACTGGAAATTTTTTGATGAGGGATTGCATTGTCACCGGGTTCTGATAAATGTGTTAAGTTTTCGAGTTGTTTTCCACAAATATTTCGCTTCTTAGGTTTTTACGTCCTTGACAAAGTTGTAGAGAGTGAAATTCTCTATATCTGGAACTTGGCCCATGCCCGCAACCGAAGCGAAGAAGTGAAAAACGAAAATCGAGTTTTTTTTCCCACCCTATTGTATGTATACCTATACTTAACCTTAACTGCTTAATCGTCTGACTGCGTATAAAATCTCAGTGGTCTAAAAATCAAATAAATATTTATTGCGATACCAAAAGGTCAGTGTGTAAATCGGAATGAAGCCGTGTTTATTGTTTTTATTTTTGTACATGCCATACCAAATGTTTTGCAAAATTTCCTCAAATTTCATCAACACTTTTCCGGCTCCTTCAAGATTTTTTGACGGTCTTTCTCACAATATTTTCGTTGCCATTTCGGGTATCCTTATTTTCCTTTCTCGTCAATAACGTTAAACACAGTAAAAACCAACCTTTAAAGGAAAATGCTCGTGAAATTTTATAAGCATAAACATGTGGCTGTAAAATACATTGTCGTGGTAATCTGATGTGGTACATTTATTGTTTGATCAACATAAACCTAGCTCTGTCGAGTAAAGATAGCCAGAAAATTCTAGTTGTATACTGGTATGGAATAGATATTTCCTGACTAGTATGAGTTCATCCAGAAGATTCTAGTTGTATACTGGTATGGAATAGATATTTCCTGACTAGTATGAGTTCAGCCAGAAAATTCTAGTTGTATACTGGTATGGAATGAATATTTCCTGGCTGGTATGAGTTCAGCCAGAAAATTCTAGTTGTATACTGGTATGGAATAGATATTTCCTGACTAGTATGAGTTCAGACAGAAAATTCTAGTTGTATACTAGTATTTTTCTGACTAGTTTGACATTTCGCTGCAGGGTAGTGAACCACGGTTAATGCCATTCGTTGACGATAGAGTACTACAGATACCATGTAGTCCGCTATGGCCACAGCTGTCATAAGTAAATTTAAATTTTTGCGGTATACCTATCGACGCGGAGAGAAGACTTGTTCGACCGAGTCTGTAGGGAAAGAAAGTGAACTTGTCCGGCAGTATCCGTGCAGGTATAAAATGTCATATTTAGTCTCTTCATAAGACATGCTCAATCAAAAGCCAACAGTTCAGTCCATTAAAACTGCCTTTAGTCGCGTGATTTTTTGCTACTCATTGCGGATTCATTCTAGACTAATCGAATTTTTGTAGAGTTTTTATGTACGTACATATGTTGTAAACATATCACACCGGCAAGTTAAAATTCAAGTCACATCACGTGCAATGTAAAATGGCAAAGTATGGATTTGCTATAAGCAGGGATGAAACTAGAGAAGAGAAAAGATCTTGGTAGATATATGACGTAATAATTTGTTGTATTTTACTCGCGAAAACCTAAGCGAGCTATACGAAACCAAACAAACTGGCGGGCAAGGCGGCTTCATGTCATGCGGTTTTTTTTCACTTGAAGTTAGATGGCAATTCGAACACATACATATCGCTGGCTTCGTGAGCAAATGTATAGCATTTCCAGGTCGAATGAAACCTTTTTCAAATGAAATGAAACCTTTTTCAAGTCAAATGAAACTTTTTTCAAAGGAATTCCTTCCAAGTCAAATTTTTGTAATTGTTCAGGAGACAAAACAAAAAAAGCCTAACTTATTTTGTTGTAAATATTTTTAAAATATATTTTTAAAATGCAGTTTTTTCTTTCAGTTCAGCTTGCTTAAATATCAGCTATCAAAATATTTTAAAATAAAGTAAATGCAAAGTTATGAGCACATTTTGGACTTGGAAAATTTTCTTTCTATAATTTTGTTATACTTACAAATATTTTTTTTTTTGTTTCCGATGTCGATGAAATTTGGTATATAGATAGTATGATTCATTCTAAGAATAAATCACTTGGGGCGGTTTACAGGGTTGCCACCTATCTATTTTTTTTTTAAATATTGAGCAAGATATGACCAAATGGGTATCAAATGAAAGGTATTTTAGGCCCTTTTCTAAATATGGGCATTTCTCCCAAAAAGTCAACTTTTGTAGCGTGCTAACTCCTTCGTTTTTTGTGAAAAAAGCAAATGCCAAAACACTTTTTTATTTTGACAAATAGTGAATTTTATAGATCTTGCTTAACACAATAATTTGTGTTAAAGATGATTTTGATGAACGAAGGAGTTCGCACGCTACAAAAGTTGACTTTTTGGGAGAAATGCCCATATGTAAATTTTAAGCAGGGTTGCTACCTAACCGCTATTTGCATATTAAACCACTATTTCGGTGCCCTATTGGCCGATATGGATGCTATTTTGGTACAGGGATAGTATGCTTCATTTCCACCTTGGTTTTGCCACTTGGGGTGTCTTATCGGTTTGCCACGGTTTGGAAAGCTTTTACCATCGGTCAGGGATGGGCATTATTTTATTTTCGAGTGACGAGTGATGAAAAAATAAAAAATAAAAAGTTATTCATTATTTTAAAAATTTTGAGTGATGCATAACAATTGATTTTATTCGCGAATCGCTCGAAATAAAAATAATTTTTTATTCATCACTTTGATTTTTTCGAATAAAAATAGCCGGTCACTCATCACTAAAATTTTTTCGAATAATGAATAAAAATTATTTTTAATTTTTTCGTCACCTGTCGCCTAAAAATAAAATTTTATCTTATTTTTTAGGGATGAGTGACGAAAAAATAAGAAATAAATTTTTATTCTTTATTAAAAAAATTTGAGTGATGAGTGACCGGCTATTTTTATTGAAAAAAATCAAAGTGAAGAATAACAGTTTATTTTTATTTCAAACGATTCTCGATTAAAATTAATTGTTATTCATCACTCAAAATATTTAAAATAATGAATAGTTTTTTATTTTTTATTTGAATAATTTTTCATTCAAAATGGGCCAACCCATAGGTAAGATATTGTGACAAATCAAATACCTAATAACACAAATCCTGAAACCCATTCGATCGAAGTCATGCTTAAGATATATTAGAAGTCATAGTTTCGTATGATTCTAGGGAGAAAATTTATTGAATCAAATAAAGACTTATTTCCAATCAGGATATGCGTTTTTTTTTTGCTTTTGGTGGACTTAGAACATTTGCATACCACTACATAACAATATCTATAATCGACTTTTTGGGTCACTTTTTTGATGTTAAACGATGTATTTATAACTGTTTTATCGTTTTGCATTGAAATCTCAGTTTCCAAAAAAAAAAATGGACTTAGAACATTCGCTCACGCAGCCAACGATATACTGAATTTAGAAATAGGCTAAGAATGATTTGGGATTTCTTTTTCTTAGAATTGTCAATTATAGCTTCGAAGATGATGATTTTGCAAATAATAACGTTATTGTGCGTATATCCTTAAAGGATATGGTATTCCTTGATGGTAAGTAAAATGCATTTTTAAAATTTGAAGCACCATTTGTGTTATTTTAAACGGTGAAGAGACTCCGTAACTTTGGCTTGAGTTGAATGTTTTATCTCAAGCAAAACGAATTACATCATTAATATAACAACGTATTAAGTTGTTCCCTTTCCATGACCTCAAGTTTTCTTCTTACTCACATTAAGAACTGTGCTAAAACCCATTTTGTTGTTAGCACGTTAAAGCATTAATCGTGTCGCAAAAATAGTCCACGCGTTATGGCTTATGCTGTACGTGGTTTCATAAAACTCATGCGCTACTAAAAAATATTGTCATCGAAGTGAAGTAATCGCGGTTTAAATAAGTATGCTTGAGCGTAGACAGGGGGGTGAGGGCAGCACTCTAAGGGATGAAGGGCGATTTTAATTTCCAGATCCAGAAGATGCCAAAGACGTTGTCCTGCCCAAAAACTAGCATGCCTATACTTGAAACATAATAGGTTCTCTCTCGCGCTTCTTTTTCTTCGCTTCTGTTTTGATTACATATGGTTTCTTCGATCACTTCCACCTAGTATACGCATGAGCCCTTGACTCCCACAGTCACAAACTTTCCTCAGTCGCACTTCAAAATATTGCATCTCGCTTTAAAGGCATTACTGGCGGCTGTTCATCCGCTTGGGTTAGATCCAGGGTACACAAATGAGGTAATCGGGGCCGTCTACAGGAATTTCGGACCCGGGCGAATCGGTCTCATCCCCTGAAAAGTTAGGTATTGATGAGAAAATAAGCCTTGCAAAAAATTAGCGCTGTAACTTAATCGTTAGGGGTGGCTATTTTTTCTCATAGAATTTAGAATTTTCCGTACTTTCAGCATCAATTACATTTAACAGTCGTTGAAAAAACCAATACACTAAAAAAAGCATTTCCTTGGAACAACGAAAAGTTTCCTTATTTCGATTTACCTTAAATAAGGAAATACATATATCTTTCCTCAATTTAACTTAATGTTGTCCTAAACTTTAAGAACTCAATACATGTAAAAGTTTCCTCAACACAAGTTATAGTTTCCAATACAAGTAATAATTTCCTTAAAACGTGGTCCGACACCTTAGTTTTCATGTATAAATTGTAGACTGCGAATTTACAGTGGGAGGCTTAAAATATTTGATACCAAAAATCTTTAATGAAATTTTACCCAATTCATTATATGGGATTCGAGAAGTTTTTGAACACAGCTTAAGAATAATCCGAAAGTGTTGTCAATATTTCGTTTTATGATTTTACAGACAAATTTTAAAATTTTTAGTTTTATTTCTGGAAAAATCCTAATTTGGGACTCCTAAGGCGAAGGTAATTTTAGTTTCCTCAATATAAGTAAAACTGGGATACAAATTTTCCCAATATAAGTAAAACTGAAATATTAATTTCCTCAATATTACTTATATTTTCCTGTTGACAAGTAAAATTTTCCTAAGGACAAAGAAATAAGTAAACTGGGTGAAATATTTTACTTATGTTATGGAATAAGGGAAATTTTTACTTGCGGTAAGGAGACTTTTTTCTGAGTATATAGTTTAAATTTTTTTTTTCATTCGGTCGGGCCTAAAGAGAATATTCTCATGCCGAAATCGCAAATTAAAGCGCAGGAATAGCCGAGTATGGGAAAATTTTTGGACGAAAATAATAGAAACTGTTCATTTTTTCCTATTTATTCATATTACCGGGCCCGTTTGTTAAGAAATTCCAATCGAAAATATCTGTCTGAGATGTTTTTTCTTTGAACATAATTATAATACAATTGGGCAAACTAATTAGTAAGTTTTTCAAACAAAGTTTTTTTCAAAAATATCAATTGGCGCCAAAACATATTTGAGAACTGAACCAGCAAAAGGCCGTATTTCCATTTTTCACTTTTTCAGTATTGTGATGCAAGGGCTTACCGAGGTTTTTGCGTAGCGTCTGTTCACCATGAGGTGCGGCTGCAAGCGGGCGTCTGTCTTGAAGCAAGCGGCTCGCTATATAAATGTGTAAATATTTTCCAAAACCCCGAAACGGGTTGTGCGCTGGGTTTGGGACCCGCCACGTAAAAAACTTAATTCCAATGAAAAAATATACAAAGCCTCGGATGAGAACCCCCTTTAATGTTGACGACCCGGCAAAACGAATAAGGCATAACGATTTGGATATTAGGGCATGTACCGGGAATGTCCGGACCCTTTCAAGGGACGGTACCGCTGCCCGACTGGTTGATGTCCTCGTAGGCGCAAAGGCTGACATCACCGCCCTGCAGGAAATGCGATGGACGGGGCAAGGAAAGACGACCATCGGTCCTTGTGACGTATACTACAGTGGCCAGACACGCGGCAAAGCGCGTGGTGTAGGATTCGTGGTGGGAAAGAGACTTCGCCGCCAAGTATTAGCGTTCACTCCTGTGAACGAGCGTCTCGCTGCGATCCGCATCAAGGCGAGGTTTTTCAACATAACATTTATCTGCGCCTATGCGCCGACTGAGGAGACGGACGACGCAGAGAAGGACTCCTTCTACGATAAACTTGAACAGACTTATGATCGCTGCCCCCAGCATGATATCAAAATCGTGCTCGGCGACTTTAATGCCAAGGTGGGCAAGGAAGGAGTCTTTGGTCCCACAGTTGGAAAATTCAGTCTCCACGATATAACATCCCCCAACGGCACTAGGTTGATTGACTTCGCCGCAATATGGTCATCAGTAGTACCAGGTTCCAGCATAAGCGAATACACCAAGCCACATGGCTGTCCCCTGATCAAAGAACTAGAAACCAGATTGATCATGTCTTGATTGACGGCAGACATAGCTCCACCGTTCTGGACGTGCGTACACTGCGTCGTCCCAATATTGACTCTGACCATTATCTTGTCGCAGCCAAGATACGCACACGCCTCTATGCAACGAAGAAAGTGCGCACAGTAACGGAAGGAAAGTTTGACGTCGAGAGGCTGCGCATGACACAGGCAGCTGATAATTTCACAACTCGACTCTCACACCTGCTAGCAGAGGGCAATCCTCGACCTAACGATGTAACCGAGCAATGGAAGCATATCTCTCACTCATTGCGTACCGCCGCTGAGGCCACAATAGGGTTCCAGCGAGCCCGCAAGAACAACTGGTACGATGAGGAATGCAAAACTGCCTCGAAAAAAAGGACGCTGCCTACAAGGAGACGTTGCGAACGGGCGCAACCCGCAGTGTATGGCAACAATATCGTGAGGCAAAGAAGGAAGAGAGACGCCTTTTCAGAAAAAAGAAAAGTGAGGCCGAAAGGCGTGAGTGTGAGGAGCTTGAGATGCTGGCTGGCAGGAATGATGCCCGAAAATTCTATGAAAAGATCCGGCGGATGACGGAAGGTTTTAAGACCGGGGCAAGCTCCTGTAAGGACAATAATGGCGACCTGGTAACCGACGTACAAAGTGTACTTAAATTATGGAGGGAGCACTTCTCCTCACTACTAAATTGCGAGGGAGACGTCGAACCCGATACCCCAATCCCTGACGATGGAAAAGTCGTCCCACCACCTGACTATGATGAAGTGAGGATAGCTATATCCCGGCTCAAAAACAATAAAGCGCCTGGAAAAGACGGACTACCCGCCGAGCTGTTCAAACGCGGAGGCGAAGAGCTGGTAAAAAGCATGCATCAGCAACTTATGCAGAATATGGTCAGACGAATGCATGCCTCCGGATTGGAATTTAAGTGTGCTTTGCCCAATCCACAAGAAAGGCGATCCCGCTAACCGCACCAACTACCGCGGAATTAGTCTTCTTAATATCGCATATAAGGTTCTTTCTAGCGTGTTGTGTGAAAGGCTGAAGCCCATCGTAGACAAACTGATTGGACCTTATCAGTGTGGCTTTAGACCTGGTAAGTCTACCATCGACCAGATTTTCACGATACGCCAAATCCTGGAGAAGACCCATGATAAGAGAATCGACACTCACCATCTCTTTGTCGATTTTAAAGCCGCTTTTGACAGCGTAAAAAGGAGTTGCCTGTATGCCGCCATGTCTGAATTTGACTTCCCTGCAAAGCTTATACGACTTTGTCAAATGACGTTGAGCAATACCAACAGCTCCGTTAGAATCGGGAAGGACCTCTCTGAGCCATTTGAAACCAAACGAGGCTTCAACAGGGCGACTCCCTTTCGTGCGATTTCTTCAATCTGATGCTGGAGAAGATAATTCGAGCAGCAGAGCTAAACCGCAATGGTACAATCTTTTACAAGAGCGTGCAATTGCTGGCGTATGCCGATGATATTGATATCATTGGCCTTAACAACCGCGCCGTAAGCGCTGCCTTCTCTGGACTGGATAAGGAAGCGAAAAAAGTGGGTCTTGCCGTGAACGAGGACAAGACGAAGTATTTGCTGTCATCAAAGAAAGAATCGGCGCACCTGCGCCTTGGCAGCCATGTCACTGTTGATAGTTACAAATTTGAAACTGTGAGGGACTTCGTCTATTTGGGAACCAGTATCAACACCGAAAATAATATCAGTCTAGAAATCCAGCGGAGAATCACTCTTGCCAACAAGTGCTACTTTGGACTGAGTAGGCAATTGAGAAGTAAAGTCCTCTCTCGAAGAACAAAGATCACTCTCTATAAGTCTCTCATCATACCTGTCCTGATGTATGGCTCAGATTCATGGACAATGTCAAGAGAAGATGAGATGGCCCTTGGAGTATTTGAGAGAAAAGTTCTCCGGAAGATTTATGGTCCTTCCCGTGATGCCAACGGCGAGTATAGAAGGAAATTTAACGATGAGCTGTACGAGCTCTACGCAGATCTGACCATAGTCCAGCGAATTAAAGCCCAAAGACTCCGCTGGCTGGGCCATGTTATGCGAATGGACAAAGAAGCTCCAGCACAGAAGGTTTTCCTATCGTCGCCTGAATTCGGCAGCAGAGGAAGGGGGAGGCCTCGACTGAGATGGAAACAACAGGTGGAGGATGACTTGAACTCCCTTGGGGTTTCCATTTGGCGTCCGTTATCGCTAAAAAGGAATGACTGGCGTGCTTTGATACGAAACGGCCAAGCGCCAATAAATGATGATGATGATGCAATCTGGTGGTTAAGACAACATTGCGCATGAAAAACGTCATATTTCCTATAAAAAAAGATCCGTCAAAAACAAAATTTCGTAAAAATCGGAAATATTTCCCTCTCATTTGTTTGTGCGTGTGCATTTTTGCATCGAAACAACTGAGCGAGGCTTATATCGTGCCGTAGATGTTGATAGGCTGAAAAAACAATTTTATTATTATTTTTTTATTTCACTTTCATAGGCGTTACAGTCAGACTAAAAGTCTTTTAATAGTATTTTTTTTAGGGCGGATTTCTCGCCGTCAACTTAACGCTCACTTTAAATTTTATCGGGCAGTTCATCCTCCTGTTAAATAAAGGCCAAATGAACTGGCTGTTAAACTGACAGTGAACTTTTACGTTAACAGGCAGTCGAGAAATCCACCCTTAACGAACGAGGCCATAACACGGTGTATTTAATATTTTTTAGGCTGCAAACTTTTCAATGTATAAATTTGTAAACAAACCAACGCAGTTTGACAAATATTTGACAGCCTAAAATACAATTTAGAATCAATCAAAGTTAGTTTTTCTTGCACTGATCTTATAAAAAAAAAAATAGAACACAACAATGGACTCTGCACAGGTCCTCCACTTTTGACTTTACGATATTCCAAATTGAATCAATTTCTCCCTTTTTTGCAATAACCACAATTCTAAAGTATATGAAATTTGAAATGTGTCGATAGGCCTCGCCGAGCAGGGTGTGCGACAACAAACCAAAAAATTAAAAAAATTTATTATAATATGAAATGCTAAACACGCATTCACCTTATATAGAAGTAAAACTAAAGGAGTTACGAATAGGAGATGAAAGAAAGTAAGGAAGCGAAAGGAAAGATAAGGAAAGGAAATGACAGGAAAGGAAAGGAAAAGAAAGGTAAGAAAAAAGAGAAAAGAAATTAAAAGAAAATAAATAAAATGAAGGCAAACGAAACAAAACTAAAGCAAAGGATATGACCGAAACGAAAGGAAAGGCAAGAAAAAAATAAAAAAGATGTAAAAGAAAGGAAAAGACAAGACAAAGAAGAAAAGAAAGGAAAGAAAAAAAAATAAAATGGAATGAAAAGATAGAAAAGGAAAGGAAAAGAAAGGAAGGAAAGGAGATGAAAGGAAAGGAAAGAAAAGCAAAGGAAAGCAAATAAAACCAAATGAAAGGAAAGGAAAGAAAGACGAATAAAAACGACCTAAAATAAATAGTTATAAACATTGAAGCTTTATTACTAAAAGGCGTAAAGAGGCAGAAAAAGGCAAAAAGTAGAGGAATGTATAGAAACGGAAAATATAAAAAATAAGGAAAAGAAAGGAAAATTTAAGAAATAGCAAAAAAAAGTTATAGTTAAGGAAACTGAACTTCAATGAGGTAGAGAAATAAAATAAGGTTTTGTGGTTGAATTTCAACCACTGGGAAAACTCTAGTATACATAAATAAATGCGCAATATTCAAAAAATGTTCCCCTTTTTTTTACAATAACCACAATTCTAAGGTAGACAACATTTTATCGATAGGAAAAACACATGTAGAAATTAGTTCATAGAAAACCAACTCAAATACAATAAAATAAATAACTGTTTAAAAAAAAAAAAATTAAATAAATAAACTGTTTTAAAAAAAATAATCCAGTAGAAGGAGGAAGAGCATGGAAAGCAAAGGAAATGAAAGGAAAGAAAACGAGAGGAAGGGAAACTAACGAAATGAAAGGGAAGTAAGGGAAAATAAAGGAAAGGAAAATAAATGACGGGAAAGGAAAGGAATGGAATGGAAAGCTAAGAAAAAAGGAGGAAACATATATGTAATACTTCTATATTGGCAGCAAGGTATCTTCTCAATGTGTAATAATTACGAAATCAATTCGAGGAAAGCTAGTACCGTTTTTGTCAATATATTGTGTACGTGTAAACTCATAAACGAAAAAATTGAAAAAAATTTTGAAAGCAATAAAGTAGTAGTATTCCAGGTTGGCCTTAAGTTAAGTTAAGTATACGTAAAGACGGATTGGACCCTAACGGGCCCTATATTGTGATTAGCTAATAACTTTCAAGGAGCGGGTTATGTGTTTAGAATATGCCCGAGGTAGGTATGCCGGTCGTAAGAGGCATCTAAAATCCACCAAATCGTTCCCATGACAGTCGGGCAGTACCGCAAGGGAGTAACGGAACGCAAAGGACTGTCAACACCCGTACAACCCCTGTCTGGTCTATCACGTAACTTTTTATAATTGGATCTTCCGACTAGGCAGGGCAAAGTATGGCTACAACAACAAAAACAACAAGGAGCTACTTTTGTATATTGGAATATTCGCTACTATCTGCATAATGGCATAACCGATCTTGAAACAGACAACGGACTAAATTCTGTTATAATAAGCTAGGTTCACAGCGAGCTAAGCTCTGTGGCCCAGGCATTTTTTATAGTTCCTTCTTTTACTTTTAAAATTTATAAAAAATTAAATTTTAATTTATACCGAGTTAGTGATCTTTTTTTTTTTTGAAACGCTCATGGTTTTTTGAATTATTTTTGTAAACAAAAATATATGCCTGCCTTGCTCAAAATTAATATATCTGTGCTGTGATGTTTTCGAACGGTATTAGCTTTTGCTGCCAATATAGGAATATTAATATATGGGAGGAAAGAAAAGGAAGGAGCGCAAGGGAAAGGAAATAAACGAAAATGCAGAAAAAATTGAAGGAGGTGAACCTAAGCAAATAGTAAATTAAAAAATTATATTAAATAAAAAAAGGTAATAGAGACTGCGCTACTTACTGGTGAAAGGAAAAATATAGAAAATAGGAAAAAATAGTAAAATCATAGGAAAGGGACTTCAAAAAACGTTTCAAAGAATAAGGTTTTGTGGTTGAATTTCAACCACTGGACAAACTCTAGTTATTTTAATAACACAATGAATGCGTTTGCTGCTCTCGTCAAATAACATTATTCGGTTCTCGATTCTATCAACAAAATCATTGTTTCTTTCGCTCTCTCTTGCTACCTGATAAATTTCTACCGTTAATCTTTAAAGAGAGTTGTTCGCGATTAATATCTTTCGTGCACAGTGGGCATTGTTGGCATAGCTCTATTCGAATTTGTGTAGCCTACAATTACTTATAGGTGTTGAAAGTAAACTTGTTTGACCGTACCCAAAGGGAACAAACGAGATTAGCCGGACAACTGCTATTTTCATAAGACATACTCAGACAAAATGAATCACTTTAGCCTATATGAAGAGATCAGGGCTGATTGTGACACGTCCCGGACTGATTCTAGACTAATCGCAATTTTTTCAATACCAGCGACTTTGACTTCGAAAGAATCACAAATGAATTCGTTAATGAGATATAAATACGCAGATGTTAAAAATTGTAGATCACGGTAAGCGCGACAACTGCTTGACGGATCTTGCATCTATTCACCTCGCAAAAGAAACAAGAGTATAAAGTGATTTTCGAAACTAAATGAAAAGTCAAGTTAATAGTATACCAACAAATAAAAACCTGTTTCTGTAAAAAGGTGGGTGCGCCAGAAAGAAGAAGAATTTTTATAGTAAAAAAAAAAGCAATTGTATATGCAACTCGCATGTGGCTTGACGCGGAATGACCTGTTTGGATCGAGTTTGTATGTGCGTTTATATGACAGATTCAGAACAAGCACAGCGCTCACAAAAGTCAATGACTAATATGATCGTCGTTTTGCTCTGAGATCGTCGGTTCTAATTGTTGATATGTAAGTATGTTTGCATTTTAATTATATGTATTTCTCTTTTCTTAGCTGGTTTTTGTTTTGAACAGACCGCAATGTTTAAGTTGTAAATGCCGCTTTTTGTTTAGTCTTCTAAAGTCATCGGTGGCATCACATGCCAGGAGGAGTTTATCGTTGAAGTCAAATATTTTAGTTAACAGTGTATTGCAATGGACTTATTTGTGTGAGCGGATTAGTTTCAATTTCCAAAGAAATTGTGTATTTACATATGTATTGTGTATATTGAGTAAAAGCACTAAGTTCCGGACACTTATAATTTGTATGCAAATTTGTACTTTTCAGCTGGACCCAATAAAAATGTTAGTTCAATCGTGTAAAATACATACATATGTATTTATTAATCACAGGGAATGCCCTAGAATACAGGTGGGGTGCAATGAAGCCATACGCAATAACGCCATACGGCTTTATTTCCATTTGGTTTGAGAAATAAAGCCATATGGCCTTATTTCCTATTGCTAATGGAAATAAAGCCAGTATGATCTTATTGCCATTTTCAAAACATGGGCGGCGCGATAGCGGCCTAGTGAAAAATATAAAAATTATATAGGTATTATACAAAATCTGTAAATAATAAACCAGAACTTCATTAATTTATTAGTAATAAATTCGCCTCTATTTTATAAAGTATCGGCAAGTCATTAATAATGTTTACATACACATATAAAGTAAACTTAACGAATTGGAAAAGAAAAACTTATTCACAGTTCAACAAAATATATCGTGGGTTACCACATACGCTATATATATTTATTTAAGATAGTATAAAATATGGTGACAGTTAATAAAGTCACTGGTAATAGACACTATATAATTGACACTATTTCCATGGTAAATTGGAAAAAGGAGAAACCATAATTTTGTAAATTATAAAATAATAGAAGGTAATTTTTCCTTTTACGGAAGGTTAAAATCACTAATAGTGCACATTTCGTAAAAGGAGAAACCATAATTTTGTAAATAATCATATAATAAAAATCCATCTCTTACAACACTGCGCTGCGCAGACAACCGCTGCCTAAAATAGCAATAGTGTCAATTGACACTATTTCCATTTCCAAAAGCGCAATAGTGTCAATTGACCTTATTTCCAAGTTACCCTGGAAATAGTGTCAATTAACACTATTACCAGTGACGGTATTACCTGTCACTATAAAATATTACTCACAACAATGTATAGGAATCAAGTTCTTCCTTTCAAAGTATGTCGTCCATAACATATACGCGTTCGCGGCCCAGCCCGCGTTACGGCCGCGCGTTGTGGCCGCGCGTTGCGGTCGCGGGTTCGCGGAGGGCGGCGCCGCGCTGCGGCCCGGCGCGATACCACCTTGTTTGCCATTTATTTTAAGTTTTACCTCCTTAAAATCAATATTATGGCCTTATTACTTATTTGAGAGAATTTTCGGTATGGCGTTATTTCGCTTTGCGATTTAACCGAATTGGGAATATCGCCATATGGCCTTATTTCCATTTGGTTTGAGAAATAAAGCCATATGTTTGGTAGCAAGCAAGACGAATTCAACAAGGTAGAATTGACAACTGAAATATTTTATTTTTGTAGGAGTTTTTCCTTCAAACAAATGTAAACAAGCGTATTACAATACAATTGTTTTACTGAAAAATTAGAAAACCATTTGCTCATCCCAAAAAATGATCAATACCGCGAAATATGCTAGCCCAAACAGTAGCGGAGTGACGTTGACCAATTTGGAATCTAACTCTTTTCGGACCTTTACGTTATAAAAATGGAGAGTATTGAATATTTGTCGATTTCCGCCAATGGCACCACAAGAAGGTTGTCCTTGTGAAGGTGTGGCAGAAACTGGTGGATTCGTTTCCATTAGAGTTTTTTTATACTGAAGTCAAATTCTGAAGTTATCTAGAAAAATATGTATCCGCGAAAGAAAGTAATCCATTTAAAAAAAAGTACAAACATGTTTGGAACCGGTTCTGGATTTTGAAAGGATTTCGTTTTTTTTTTTTATTAAAAAATGGTTACGATTTTGTTTTTGGTTTCGAGAAATTAATCGGCTTCGCTGTTGCTGTTGTAAGAGGCTCGTGACGGACCAAACAGAGTTGTACGGTATTGAGTCTATGCTCCCACAGCTGCCGAACCACATTATGGTACTATTCCCATTGCCGATTTCATCAACTCCGTGACCTCTTGCGACAGGCATTCCACCACGGGCATATTCTAAGCCCCTAACCCGCAGGGGTCATGCATCGATTTTAATTGCTTACAGTTTCGTTTTCGGTCTAAGATCCAGTTGAAAAAAGATTACACCGGTCATCTTAGCTAAAATGTGCTAGAGTCTAGCTAATCTGAACTGTAAACTCTATTTAAACGTGCAAGGAACTGAGGCAAGCGGTATTGTATTTATATGAAAAAATTTAAAAATCTTAAGCAGAACGGGTTACTATTTTTTTCATTTGACGGGAAGACTCCTACAGAAAAGAGAGAACTGTCAAGTTCACTATTACTTTGATTGGTAGCATGATTTTTATTCAGTTTACATAATGCCAGTAAAAGTCAAATGGTTAAGATGACGACAAAAAGTCGTTGAGTGAAACTACTGTATACTGTGGATCTATGTTGGCAGAGAAGAAATTATCTTGAAGTTTTTAGTCTATTTTAAAAGCATTTTAAATTAAAGATATTTTTGATTAAATTTTTTCTTTTTATTCCAAATTCATAGAAAGTGCCACGAGCTTTCGAAACAGAAGGGCATATTAAATATATTTTTAAAATCTTCAAAACTCTTTTCAGATATTTCAATTCCTCGCCATGTAACCTGCATTCATAATAATGTCCGTACATACTTGATATATATGCGTTCCTGAACAACATCGTGAGACCAAACTCTAAACAGAGCATCCCTGGAAATATTTCATTGGCATTCAACTTTAAACTTATTACTCTTACTTTACTGGAGTCGCTTTTAATCGGTGTCGAAAATAAAGGAGTTTTTGTGGACTAGATGGATGGGTGGTATTCGGAAAGCCCAAAATCATTACAGCTAGAGAAAGTTACATTTGGTTAAGGTTTTTAAATTACAAAAGATCAAAAAGTCAAATATATTTGTATTAAAAATAAGTAGATATGAAATAAGTACATATAAGAAAAAGAAGCAATTTATAAATCTAATAGTCCTACAACGCATGTAAAAGAAAGTTCGAAAAAGCTGGGACAGGTTAATAATAGACTTTACCTTAAAAATATTTCTAATAGTCAGCCTGTTAGGTTTAGCGTAATGTGAAAGCTTTGAGATATTAAAACAAATATTGTTTTTGAAGTTCATTTGATTAACGTAAGATTCAAGATGTTGCGACATAAACGCGAACAAATATTTGTCAATGATGCTAAGAAGCTTTATCTAAATTATATGAAGGTTGTAAAACAAATCATTTTAAGATAAGATCATTAAATAAACACTTGAATAGAAAAGTGTTTATTTATATTTCAAAATAATGAAGGTATATAGGTATACGAATGAAGACAATATCTACTTTACAACTTTTTGAACCATGCAGAAATAAGATATCTGGCTAAAAATCATGGCTGCCTTCTTTCGGACACCATTTACAGATCAAAGTGCTTGCTATTCTCAGAACATTAATGGAATATAGTGCGTCTCATAGCTATAGCACAAACTCAAGTATCGAAAAACTATGACCTGTCTGCACAACTTTAAAAATAACGTGTACAGAATTTAAAAAGTACATAATATTGTAGTTATGTATACCTTTTTCCAAGCACAGTTTTGTCCTCCTCTCCCAGGATAAAGTTACCAATAAATATTACGAATCCACTTTTTTATACTAGTTACTACACCTTTTCCAACTGTACTTCAGAAAAGATAAACAGGCAGGTTCTGGAAATTCACTTCCGAGTAAAATTTGTACAAAATTTCACTCGGAAGTGAATTGCAGAACCTACCTGAAAATATATTTTCGAACAGGTGAAATGATTTTCCGAAAAGAGCAAATGTTTTTTAGAAACCCCCAAATGTATTTCAGATATTCCAAATGTACTTCAGAAAACCTCAGTTATAATTCAGAAAAGTTCAAATTTATTTTAGAAAATATCAAATGTATTTCAGAAAACCGTAAAAGTATTTCAGAAAACCACAAATGAACAATCACAAATTTAATATCTGAAATACATTTGCAATTTTCTGAAAAATATTTGTTCTTTTCTGAAAATCATTTGAGCTATTCTGAAATACATTTCATCTTTTCTGATATACAATTGGAATATCTGAAATACAATTTTTGTTTTCTTAATTACATTCGATCATTTCTAAAATTCATTTCATATTTTCTGAAACACATTTGTGGTTTTCTGAAATACATTTGGATTTTTCCGAAATACAGTTGGAAAAGGTGTAGTTCATTCGGGGGTACTTGAACTTAAAGATCCATAACTGAACCTTTGTCTCTTCGGAACAAATGACAAGTTTTAAGAAAAAACCGGAACAGTATTGAAAAATGTATTAAAAAATGCAAGGGCCAACAAAGCCAATATAAAACAAGTAAGGAAGTCTAAGTTCGGGTAAAACCGAACATTACATACCCAGCTGTGCACATAAAATGCTGTTATTCTTTGTTTTGTATAGTTAATGGTGTTAAAATTAATAAAAATTGCTTGACTCATAAGTGGGCGGTGCCACGCCCACTTTCCAAAATTTTGAAAAAATTATGTAAAGAATATGAAAGTTGATGTATGTACCAAATTATATTATTATAGCGAAATCAGTTAATTAGATATGGACTTTTCAATATTTCCACCTCCTTTCAATATAACTTTTATGAAAAAGTAGGCGTGGTCGCGAAGCGATTTCGTTTATTTTCTATAGCTGAATTTACCACAACAATAGTATGTCCTCTACGAAATTTCGTTATACTAGCATAAACTGTTCTGAAGTTATTAAGAGTCAAAATTTTAAAATTTCTTCAAATATACGTGGGCGGTACCACGCCCCCTTTTCAAAAATTTTTATAAAATCGGCCTTAGAACATCTAAATCAATACATATTGCAAATTTTATCATTGTAGCTGCTTCTAATATTGAATTAACCCATTTTATACGTTTTTCGAAATTTTCGATATCGAAAAAGGGGCGTGGTTATGGTCCGATTTTACCCATTTTCAATAGCAATCTATTCTGAACCCAAATAAGTACGCATGCCAAATTTGGTGAAGATATCTCATTATTTGCTCAAGTTATCGTGTTAACGGACAGACGGACGGACGGACGGACGGACGGACGGACATGGCTCAATCAAATTTTTTTTCGATCCTGATCATATTGATATATGGAAGTCTATATCTATCTCGATTCCTTTATACCTGTACAACCAACCGTTATCCTAACAAAGTTATAATACCCTGTGTACAAGTACAGCTGGGTATAAAAAATGTTATTATTAAGCCAATGTGAAAACATAATAATTTAGAAGCAGAAATTCGCAGTTTAATGTGGAGTTTTTTTACGGTCTGTTGGTTTTTCGACAGTCGCCTGCATCTGTCTAGTGATTATTGTACGTTCTGTAGTTAATTACTACCTATGTTTATCAGAATGTTCATTATGGTTCTTGTTTCCCTTTCAACCCTCCTTCGACATTCAGTTACGGGTCGATAGCTGTACAGTGGGTCATATACGCTGCTTTCAGGAAATTTGTATTTCGACATATGTAATTATAATAGGATTCCGAACAAATTTAAATATTTTTGATTGCTTTTCCATGTTTCAAATTTGATGAAAATATTTTTGTTAAATTGTCAATGCAATGATAACATTCAGTTATTCGTTCAAGTACATTTATCATATAAATCAAACTATGCACTATGTACCGAACACAGAATTGAAAATAGAGCTTATGAAATTTCTCTTCTAATGCTAATATAACAAATTAATCATGTTAGAAACAAATCCAGTTCTCCTGGCACACTGTGCAGCTTCAGGTTTCCGAATTTCAATGGACGATGATATCTAATTATTCGTACAAGAACAAGGCTACAATAAACACGCCAACCAACATAACTATAACACGCGCCCTGGTCATTGCGCTCGTTTGTAAAAACACCTGTTAGAAAAAAATATACAGTAGACCGCTTCACATTAGACAGTGCAAAGATTTGAGAAAAATGTGTATCTGAATTCATAAATTGCCACAGGAAAGCTTTATATTTAAAGAAAATTTGTACTCGGTATCACAAACAGGAGAGAGAACAAGAATCATCTGACAACATTATATAACTTAAAAGTTTTGGACCAGGTGCCTAATTCTGTAACTGTGCGTTTTGAACAAAATTGTCTGCCAAATTATTTAAACAAAAAGTGTTCCTTTGAAAAGCAGATAGTTATATACTTACCTTAAAATACAAGTGGCATAAGGCCAACTTTTCTCGAACTGAGACATTCAAGGTTTTGTGTTGTCAACAAATAAGGGGTACCATTGAGTTCACAAGTTATTTATTCGTTTGCTATGGGAGCTAGGAGCTACCCCGTTAGCGTGTTATATAGAACACAGTTTCCCCTACATAGCGTCATGCCTAAAGCGGGAAACAGAATCAGTCCGCCAATACGTCCGTTGCGTGACGTACGTCAATTTTAGAGCATATTCTACTTTGACGTATCCGTCGTATCTGGCGTTACGCATACAAACACCCACAGTCTACTTTGCTGTCAGTTGTTTCAACGTACTGACGGACTGATTCTGCTGAACGCTTAACTCAAAACGAAAACTGGACTTAAGCCACTTGTGCTTGAAACGGCTCAAATGTTTTCGAGACTTCTACATATATGAAGACATGCATGGATGAAGGGGGTATGTCGCATTCTCACTCAATTTCTGTTTTTGGCATTCGTGAATAATTTTTATGCATAGATATCTAAATTTCTGTCCTATCAGAACCTGGCTATCGCGAAAATTGTAGAAGATAATTCATGGATGAAGGGGGTATGTACACAACTTTTCAATATGAACTGTGGAAGAAGAGGGTATGTTCCGTTTTTTTCATATAAAGTACTAAACATAAACTTATGCTTTTTATTGCATATTATGCAACGTCTTTTATGGCTTTGCATAATTTTTATGTCAGTTTTCCATAAAGATTTAAAGAAACCTCAAATGTTTAGGCAAAACTTTAAAGTCAATTTTCTCGTTTCACTCAAAATGTGACATATCCCCTTCATCCATGCATGTCTTCATATATGACATAACATGAACATACCCCCTTCTTCCACAATTCATATTGAAAAGTTGTGTACATACCCCCTTCATCCATGAATTATCTTCTACAATTTTCACGATAGCCAGATTCTGATAAGACAGAAATCTAGATATGCATAAAAACTACTCACCAATGCCAAAAACAGAAATTGAATGGGAATGCGAGATACCCCCTTCATCCATGCATGTCTTCATATGTAATCTCCAAAAATATGTGCTATAATTATGAGACGCACTAAAGTTTCCTTGAATACTTGAATAGTATATATCGACTTAATGAATCGTGTTAAACTCCTTTTAAACGTTAAACAATAAAAAATCTAGAGTTCAAGATTATGAGCATGGTCTAACTTGTCTGAACTAATTTGACCATACAAAGAATTTTTTTTCACTTAATGTAATGTTAAGCAATTGCATCGATTTATTGTCTGTCAACACAGGGTCGAATCGTTACATCCGATCACGAATCGTCGTATAAGCGAAATGGGATTGTTAGATACGATAGCAAACGAAACGTAATTTATATTCAATTCACAAAGTTTTGAATACCTTCAGTCACTCGGTCACGTAGGTAAAAATCCGAAGCTAAGATAGAAGTTGTACGTTCACGTAAGTCGTAATCCGAAAAACAAAATTTTACGTGACGAGTTGTACGATCACGGATGTCTCGACTCGGGCCCAGGCTTTTTCATTATAATCTTGAAGTTCTATGTTAAAAACTACTAAGTAAATCAGATCTGCAATTAATTACTGATCATGATACATTTCTGAAGCACGATATCCGCCCCTACATACATACCTCATGTATCAAAAATTATACCAAGCTTGGACTATACATTTTTTGTATTTCTCGCAGCCTAGTTGTTAAATTTTCTCCAGCTAGTTCCGATTTAAAAAAGCACTAGTAAGATAAAAAAAAGTAACGAAGAATGGAGTAGATAAGCACTATTTAACGAAAGTTACGACACTAAAAAATACAAAGCATGATTAACGGTTAAACCATTTAAAAATAGAGCTAGAGTATTCATATAAGTAATTTTATCAACTTATAATTTTTTTTAAATTTAAGAACAGATAAATTAAATAAATGCAATTAAAGAAATTAACAACTTTCTTCTTATTTCGTTTATTTGATAAGTGTTCCTCATACCATCTATGTATGTATGTAGGTACTTGTGATTTTAGTGCTATCTGACGCGACAAATACTACTCTTACCTGAAGGAAAGATTGGTCCAATAGCCCAAAAAACTCAATTCTAGGTATAGTAAACTTTGTATCTCATATTAGGGTCTGAGGTAGAGCGGCATCAGAATTGTAATAAAATTTCGAAGGCGATCATATGCAAGCATTTGTGTACGTGTACGGTTGCATTTCAATGTGTGAGCGTGCAACTTCGACCTGAGTACCTATACGATGAGCTATCACTGATCAAAGAGATTGCTTTCGTGTTTATATGCTTGGAGGCGCCAAAAGAGAAACGAGTTAGACATTTACGTCGATGTCGTTAAGCTGTCAACTGTTAGCCACCCAAAGTTATTGGGGGTGACATTGGATAACACTTTTTCATTTGCAGGTCATGTGCCTGCAATGGTCTCAAAGGTATGAGGCCGCAACAAGATCCTCAAGTCAATTGCCGGCAGTACTTGGGAAAAAGACGGCCGACCGGTTTTTGATTACGCTGCAACTATTTGGAAGCCCAATTTACATAACACCCACTGGACGAGGTTACAAGTCTGCCAAAATACTGAAATCACAACTGATACGGGATGTCTCCTCATGTCTTCAGAGTCTCACCGACATCAAGAGGCTAAACTGCTCAATGTTAGAGAGCAAGCGGAAATGCTGAGCAGGCAGTACCTTCTAAACCGTCACTAGCCAGGAAATCCAAACCGTCATCTAGAGACATAAGGACGACACCTTCGCATGAGTTTCGGCACCACATTACGTTGCCGGTTCATCGGCGGGACCATAAGCGGGCTGTAACCGACATCCACACTGAGTCGGTAGATATTTTTGTCAGGTTATCAAAATAACTAGTCCTTCAGGTTTTGAGATATGAGGGCGAATTTCACGTTTGCGGAGGTGGAAGAACTATTTTTTTGTAAAGATTCACTCACCGTGAATGAGTTTTCGAAAACGTATAAAAGGTTAATGAAAGGCGATGAGTCGCTTTGCTGTAATGGAGGTTATGAACAGTAAGAGAACAAACATTAAGTACTATTTAAAAAAAAAATGCTAAATTGTATTCGAAAATTCATTCACGGTGTTTTAATCCTTACAAACTACGGTCATAAGTTTAAAAAACGGCCGAGTTTTGGCCTACCTAGGTGATTCTGAACCAAATAGACCCTAATGGTCCACTGTTCGACAGTATATGTGGAGACTGGGGCGATGGCTACACTGAAAAAAAATTATAAAACAAAAAAAGACTTGTATACTATACATCAACAAGCAACTGCTAAACTCAGATTAGCCACATTAGTATTACGTTATTAAAGTATGTTGTGAATGTTATTTTAATAAAGCATACCATTTGTGATCTTTAACGAGCACATCCCGCTGCGCCATTGCTGGCGGATGGTTCGAAATCGTCAACTAGTTTTCAGCTCGATATGTCGGTTTATTCGCACTTTACTGAGCTTTGGCTTTATTTGCATGCTATGGAAATGTGATTAATTTATCGTGAAACCATAAAATTTAAGCAGTTCATCTATATGTTTATGTCTGGTTGCAAACAATAAACTATTAAACTGCAAATGCACAGCATAAGCGCTTTAAAATACGAACCTACCAAAAAATGGTGTAAGCAATTTAAAGATATGTACATATGGTATGGTATCAGTTGATAACTAATGCAAGATAGAAGGACAGTTTGTCATCAGCTGTTCAACAACAAATGGCACCAGATTCGCTGGGCTAGCGACACACCCTTACAAGCTAAACTGAATCACTGGTTGAATAAAACGTTTGTTCTACCACCACCCTGCCACCTCACATGCTCAGATTTATTACTAGTTGTGTTGGTATCAAGTTAATATTTTAATGAAGTAGCTTGATATCGCTAGTAGTTACATATTTTTTTTAATAAACATACAACTTTAAAGGTCATGATGGTACAAACTTTTTACATAACACTGGTTGTTATTTAAAAAAAAAATTTAAAATGGATTGACAAATAAAACGCTTAGGGCCCCTTGCATAAAAGCCGATAACGACTAATCGGAGTTTAATTGACGTATTTTATATGGTTAGCTGTCAAGTTAATCACCGATTAGTCGTTATCGGCTTTTATGCAAGTGGCCCTTAGATATTCAGAAGTGCGCTTTATGTGTATTAAGCTTGATTTCCCACGCGGTGAAAGCTTTCATTCTAAGATTTTTTGTGAAAAAACGAGTTTGAATATATAGGTCTGAAACTTTTACAGTATTCGTTTTGAAAAATAATCTCTCGTGTCACAGTGTATGCAATTTTGTATGTACTTATATTTGGGGGATATGAAAATTGGTTTTAAACTATATTTCATATTCCTAGGTGATTAGGGTCTTGAAACGCAATGCAGCCCAGCTGTGACATCAAAAGGTATTTCTGCGTTATGGGTATCAAATGAAAGATGTTAATAAGAGTTTTAATAGGAATTGATTTCAAGTCTCATGTAAGAGCCCGTGTACGACCAAGTGTGGCCCTAAAGGGTGTTTGAACGATATGGGTATCAAAAGAATGGTGTAGGGGAGTGTTTTAACATGGAGTAGTTCAGGAGTAGTTTCCGAGATATCCACCACAATGTGGACCAGGTGTGTCCCTAGAGGGCGATTGCACGCTATGAGTATCAAAAGAAATGTGTTGATGAGAGTTTTAACAGAGAATGGTTCTTATGCTATGGATACACACAGGGAGATTATCTTCAATAAATCTTCTTTAATCAGATCCAAATTTTACCCTGACACACACAAAATTGAAGATTAACAATCCACAATCTCGGCGCCACCTAGTGTTTTGGTTGTATTTCTTGCGGTTTAATGGGAGATGTCGCTGAGGATTGTTTATTATTTGGTGACATCTAGTGTATTTCAAGCGAATTTCTGGTGGTTTAAGGTTAGATGTCGCTGAAAATTGTTTATTTTTTTGGCGACATCAAGTGTCTAGTAGCGGTAAAATCGTAATTTCGGTTTCTCAAGTCTTCTTCATTTTTGGGAGTTTATAATGAAGATTATGCTCAAGTTAACTCCCAAAAAGGGAGTTAATTCGGAATTTGCACTAATGTATCAGCCCTGTTAGTCCCATATGCGAACCCGTTTCCTAGATACTTACCAAAATGTGGACGACATGTGAACCGGGACGGTGTTTGTATGATATGGGCATCAAATAAGAGGTGTTACTGAGAGTTTGTCAAACACTTCGAGCGTATTTCTGGCAACAAGTAGGGCCCTCTAATTTATAAGAAATAATTAAAAGCAGCACACCCTAAAAACACCATAATATTAAGGGGCCGTGGCACCTCCAGTACAAACTGGATTTCTAGATATCTCTAAAAGTGCTCAAGGTAAGGAATCCGAAAATAAGTATGTAGATATCACGGTAAATAGTGAAAGTTATAGGAAACAAGTAAGGAAAGTTGTCTTCGGCTGTGCCGAAGGCTAAATACCTTTCATGAATAAGCATCACGATTTTCACTGTTTGATCCCAGTAAAACCTGTGTGAATTTAAATTTAGCTCATACCGAAATAATCGGAGCTATCGAGTATACGGGCGCGATGTGTTATATTGGTCCAATCTCATTGATTTTTAACACCCACATTCCACATTCTAAAATAGCAGTAGCTACGAAATTTTACTTTCCTACCTATATAATTACAGGAGTTATCTACCAAAATCCGTTTATCGGAACAATCGATTGTATGGGGGCTATGTGAAATATTTATCTCATCTCGATGATTTTCAACATCGATATTTCACATATAAAAATAGCAATACTTTCAAAATTTCACGTTCCTACGTTTTTAATTACAGGAGTTATAGCCCAAAATCCGTTTATCGGAATAATCGATTATATGGGAGCTATGTGAAATATTTATCCCATCTCAATGATTTTCAATATCGATATTTCATATATAAAAATAGCAATACTTACAAAATTTCACGTTCCTAGCTCTTAAATTAAAGGAGTTATAGCCCAAAATCCGTTTATCGCAACAATCGATTGTATGGGAGCTATATGTAATATCGGTCCGATCTTGCTGGTTCCGACAAATGATTCCTATTTTGGAAAATGGTGGCCGCATCCAAAATTTCAGCCAAATATCTCAAAAACTGAGGGACTAGTTTGCGTTCAAACAGACAGACGGAGAGACGGACATGGCTAAATCAACTCATCTCGTTACCCTGATCATTTCGGTATACTTATTGATGGGTCTATCTCTTCTTCTCATACTTACAAACATCGGACCAAAGTTATAATACCATTTCATGTTCATGAAAGGTATAAAAAGTAGTGGCACCTCGCATAGAAACATAATTTTTCATGCGAAATATCCCCTAAAAGGGTCCATGACATGACGATATCAAAACCATGCTAACGGCACAAGATAGATTTACCGGAAAACAGGCCGGGCTATCTCCCTGTCAATCTTAATTTTCCAGCCTCTTAAATTTAGAAATTAGGTAGTATAGGAAAATAAGGCATGACATTCCCCATGCAAAAGGTTAGGTTAGGTTTTGTTACTAAAACCTCCTCGGAATATATGTGGTGCAATATCAAAGCATGGTGAAACCAAACCTAGAAACGAAAAACGTTAGCTTCCAATAGATGATTGGTCGTGGATCATCCTATATAATTATTAGAGAGCTGGAAAATGGTGCCTTTATTTGTGATATCAAGTAAATTTTTAGCAGGATAGCATATGCCGGCTCAGCTAGCATCAGAATATTTTATTTATTCTTTAGCCCAGTCCTATGTTCACAATATTTATCAGCATCATATGTGTGTTTTATTTGCATATTTAAATTGGTTGAAGTGTAGGCGAGGGCGTAGTCTCGTCTTCATATAGGGGTATAGAAGGAGCGATGTCGCATACTTTATCCTCTCAAAAGTTCGTCTAAAATGTCTTTTGGCAATAAAATTGTGTATTGAAGGAGTCATATTTTAATGGGGTTTCAACACTCAACAAAAACATAGTTTGATATTCCGCCGGCTACGCCCTTGAATATATTTTTGTGGAACTTTTGTTATCAGTGGATAAAATATACATATTATTGGTTGATGTCTCATTATAAAATAATAAATAGAGTTGTTCAATTACATATCTTAATTTATGTTTGATATCTGATGAATACCTTTAGATTATATCGGGTATCCGGTAGATATTCGAAATTCGGCTTTTTGTTAAACATCTACAACGCCCGTTGTCGATGATTTTGGGAGGGAACTTAAATTTTATCATAAAACAAGCTTTTGTAATATGGTGTATCCACCACAAGCAAACACCGTGTTTCTAGCCCTAGCGTGTTTAAATCCAACACTACTCGAAACCCTTGTCAGATCTCATACAAATTTCATAACCCAAAACCATTTCAAACCCCTTTTTAAGGCGTGTTTGCTTTGGATTTGCTTACGATCTATCATTAAAAGATGACAATAATGTTCATTTGCGTTATTATTTCCTTTTGGTTTTTAAATTCTTATTGAGATCATGTTACCATTGCTTTCAGTTTGTCAAAATTGTTGACAATTAAAATTAAATTAATTTATATTTAAAATTTTTAAATTTTTTAATATTTTTCAAAATGCAACGCAAAATCATAGGGCCAAACACTTGTTTGATAGGTCCCACCGCAAAATTGGACTATGTTATAAAGGTTATAGCCTTTATAAGACCCAAATGGCTACCAGTGGGCTTTCGTGGATGGATCTGCCTTTTGGCGTAAATAGCATTTTCCACAAAATTTTCGAATAATAAAATTACACGAATGACAGATTGAACACAATTTATATCAAACACGCAGTGGAAAGAGTTGACAATTATTTTTGGTGAAAACACCATCCTCATCATCATTTATTGGCGCTTAACCGCCTAAGCGATTTTGGCCGTTGCATATCAAAGCACGCCAGTCATTCCTTTTTAGCGATAACTGACGCCAATTGGAAACCCCAAGGGAGTTCAAGTCCTCCTCCTGGTGTTTCCATCTCAGTCGAGGCCTCCCCCTTCCTCTGCTGCCGAATTCAGACGACGATAGGAAAACCTTCTGTGCTGGAGCTTCTCTGTCCATTCGCATAACATGGCCCAGCCAGCGGAGTCTTTGGGCTTTAATTCGCTGGACTATGGTCAGATCTGCCTAGAGCTCGTACAGCTCATCGTTAAATTTCCTTCCATACTCGCCGTTGGCATCACGGGAAGGACCATACATTTTCCGGAGAACTTTTCTCTCAAATACTCCAAGGGCCATCTCATCTTCTCTTGACATTGTCCATGAGTCTGAGCCATACATCAGGACAGGTATGATGAGAGACTTATAGAGCGTGATCTTTGTTCTTCGAGAGAGGACTTTACTTTTCAAATGCCTACTCAGTCCAAAGTAGCATTTGTTGGCAAGAGTGATTCTCCGCTGGATTTCTAGACTGATATTATTTTCGGTATTGATACTGATTCCTAAATAGACGAAGTCCCTCACAGTTTCAAATTTGTAACTATCAACAGTGACATGGCGATTCTTTCTTTGATGACAGCAAATACTTCGTCTTGTCCTCGTTCACGGTAAGACCCACTTTTTTCGCTTCCTTATCCAGTCCAGCGAAGGCAGCGCTTACGGATATCAATATCATCGGCATACGCCAGCAATTGCACGCTCTTGTAAAAGATTGTACCATTGCGGTTTAGCTCTGCTGCTCGAATTATCTTCTCCAGCATCAGATTGAAGAAATCTCACGAAAGGGAGTCGCCCTGTCTAAAGCCCCGTTTGGTTTCAAATGGCTCAGAGAGGTCCTTCCCGATTCTGACAGAGCTGTTGGTATTGCTCAACGTCATTTGGCAAAGCCGTATAAGCTTTGCAGGGAAGTCAAATTCATTTGGTGAAAACACCATATAAAAGAAAAAAATCAGATTTTATGTTAATTATAATATGTAAAAGTTAATTTTTTTAATTTTGGAACCTACTGTACTTGAAAACTCTTAAGCTTATTTGATGAAGGTATTTAGAACATACTTCTTATTGGCCATTCAAATCGGAAGTTGTCGCACCAAACTATTATCTAGTTTATACGCGTTCATAAAGCGCTTATATTCAATTTGTTTTATTTCTAAAGCAAGAGTTTAGTTATGGATTCGAAGTTTGAGCAACCCTGACACTGTCTTGCATACTCGGGTCTTAAAATAATACGTCCGAGTATCAGAATCCGGCTACTTAACTTGTAACCATTATTTCGAACTCAGTTGTCCAGAAAAAAATCTATTCGGCGCAACCCTAATAACTTGTTTATTAAATTAAGAGGGTTTTACTAACAGTCAGTCAATTTAATTTCTTATGGTTTTTTAGTTGTATAGCCAGTTGTGAGTTGCGTTATAAGGGCAGATGCTGTGTGTATTAGGGGGTTAAATTTTTACAATTTCTGCTTAGATACATATATCTATTTTTCTTAACATACGATCTCTACTGTTGAACCGTTGGCGTGTGAGCCCACCAGCTTCAGTATGTGACAGCACATAATCATTCATGGTAATAAATTATTCTTCATACTAATATACATGTTTACTACTGCATAGTGTTCACATCAAAAACGCTAATTTGCTTATGCCCGATTCATCCATACGAGCGCATATGAGTATGAGTAAGCTCATGATAGAAGTCACATTTTAAATTATTTAGCAGTCACTCATCTAAGTTCGCAATCTGACTGTGCTCGCTTTTCAACAAATTCATCGTATAAAATATTTATGCTCACAAATGTATGAGCACGCACTTCAGTGTATTAATAATTTCAAATAATCTGTGTATATAAGCTGGACTGGGCTAAAGTGCTTGTAGAGCCCAGCTGAATATTTTATATATTTAATTTGAAATCAAAAAACTGTTTATTTTTAGCAGAGTTTGCTTAGTTGCTTACGTATTGAAAAATGGTGAATGCTCCAGCTTTACATACATAGTTGATAACAAACTCAGAGGTTACTCATACGCCATGTATGCTCTGTTTGCGTGTGCTGTGGGAGTGACGTGTGCGTGAACAATCAGATTTGAAAAAAAAACATTAAATAGTGCGTGTGAAGAAATAATTTAATAAAAATAGTTATACTAACTTGTCTTTGTCATGGTCGCTTCTAAATAAGAGATATGTGCATACAGACACATTCGCATTTACTTTTCCATCACATAGAAATTAAGTTATCAAAAAACTGCCACTTTGTGTTTTGTTTCTGACAGCAATAACAAGACTAGCAGTGAGCCATTTTAAATCCTGATTAATCGATTCAATATATCCGATTTTTCAGAAAACTACTGAAATAGTTTGTAAACATTTGGGATATTTGATAACGAATTCAGATATCATTGGTTTTCGACAGTATATGCAATTGAAATGTATCGAAGGATGATCCAGTACTTGTATATGAAATAAAATAAAATATTCGCGTATGTTAACATAAATATCGTCAATAAAACCACGTGAATGCTGTCACTCAAATTTAAATTTAGTGCAAGCCGCTATGTCCTGGGTCTAGTTCAAATGTCATTTTTGACCAAAGTGCAGTTTCTCCGACGAATAACTTTGGTTGTTTAAACGTCTTTCCCAGTGAAATATATGTATATCTTAAATAAGTCCGTCTAACATCCAACTGCAAAAAACAAGAAATCACATTTCGTACCACTATATGAGCACATGCTTAAATGCATACATATGTATGTATGTATGTGTGTTCAACAGTTGCAAAACTTTTCTAAACTGTCAGCTTTAAGTCATAAAAGCGTTATAAATCATACATATAAAAGGAAATGAAAAGAAAGAAAAATCTGTAAAGTATATTTTAGAGATGATAATCCATACCATTACCATACCATTACCATACCATTACCATACCATTACCATACCATTACCATACCATTACCATACCATTACCATACCATTACCATACCATTACCATACCATTACCATACCATTACCATACCATTACCATACCATTACCATACCATTACCATACCATTACCATACCATTACCATACCATTACCATACCATTACCATACCATTACCATACCATTACCATACCATTACCATACCATTACCATACCATTACCATACCATTACCATACCATTACCATACCATTACCATACCATTACCATACCATTACCATACCATTACCATACCATTACCATACCATTACCATACCATTACCATACCATTACCATACCATTACCATACCATTACCATACCATTACCATACCATTACCATACCATTACCATACCATTACCATACCATTACCATACCATTACCATACCATTACCATACCATTACCATACCATTACCATACCATTACCATACCATTACCATACCATTACCATACCATTACCATACCATTACCATACCATTACCATACCATTACCATACCATTACCATACCATTACCATACCATTACCATACCATTACCATACCATTACCATACCATTACCATACCATTACCATACCATTACCATACCATTACCATACCATTACCATACCATTACCATACCATTACCATACCATTACCATACCATTACCATACCATTACCATACCATTACCATACCATTACCATACCATTACCATACCATTACCATACCATTACCATACCATTACCATACCATTACCATACCATTACCATACCATTACCATACCATTACCATACCATTACCATACCATTACCATACCATTACCATACCATTACCATACCATTACCATACCATTACCATACCATTACCATACCATTACCATACCATTACCATACCATTACCATACCATTACCATACCATTACCATACCATTACCATACCATTACCATACCATTACCATACCATTACCATACCATTACCATACCATTACCATACCATTACCATACCATTACCATACCATTACCATACCATTACCATACCATTACCATACCATTACCATACCATTACCATACCATTACCATACCATTACCATACCATTACCATACCATTACCATACCATTACCATACCATTACCATACCATTACCATACCATTACCATACCATTACCATACCATTACCATACCATTACCATACCATTACCATACCATTACCATACCATTACCATACCATTACCATACCATTACCATACCATTACCATACCATTACCATACCATTACCATACCATTACCATACCATTACCATACCATTACCATACCATTACCATACCATTACCATACCATTACCATACCATTACCATACCATTACCATACCATTACCATACCATTACCATACCATTACCATACCATTACCATACCATTACCATACCATTACCATACCATTACCATACCATTACCATACCATTACCATACCATTACCATACCATTACCATACCATTACCATACCATTACCATACCATTACCATACCATTACCATACCATTACCATACCATTACCATACCATTACCATACCATTACCATACCATTACCATACCATTACCATACCATTACCATACCATTACCATACCATTACCATACCATTACCATACCATTACCATACCATTACCATACCATTACCATACCATTACCATACCATTACCATACCATTACCATACCATTACCATACCATTACCATACCATTACCATACCATTACCATACCATTACCATACCATTACCATACCATTACCATACCATTACCATACCATTACCATACCATTACCATACCATTACCATACCATTACCATACCATTACCATACCATTACCATACCATTACCATACCATTACCATACCATTACCATACCATTACCATACCATTACCATACCATTACCATACCATTACCATACCATTACCATACCATTACCATACCATTACCATACCATTACCATACCATTACCATACCATTACCATACCATTACCATACCATTACCATACCATTACCATACCATTACCATACCATTACCATACCATTACCATACCATTACCATACCATTACCATACCATTACCATACCATTACCATACCATTACCATACCATTACCATACCATTACCATACCATTACCATACCATTACCATACCATTACCATACCATTACCATACCATTACCATACCATTACCATACCATTACCATACCATTACCATACCATTACCATACCATTACCATACCATTACCATACCATTACCATACCATTACCATACCATTACCATACCATTACCATACCATTACCATACCATTACCATACCATTACCATACCATTACCATACCATTACCATACCATTACCATACCATTACCATACCATTACCATACCATTACCATACCATTACCATACCATTACCATACCATTACCATACCATTACCATACCATTACCATACCATTACCATACCATTACCATACCATTACCATACCATTACCATACCATTACCATACCATTACCATACCATTACCATACCATTACCATACCATTACCATACCATTACCATACCATTACCATACCATTACCATACCATTACCATACCATTACCATACCATTACCATACCATTACCATACCATTACCATACCATTACCATACCATTACCATACCATTACCATACCATTACCATACCATTACCATACCATTACCATACCATTACCATACCATTACCATACCATTACCATACCATTACCATACCATTACCATACCATTACCATACCATTACCATACCATTACCATACCATTACCATACCATTACCATACCATTACCATACCATTACCATACCATTACCATACCATTACCATACCATTACCATACCATTACCATACCATTACCATACCATTACCATACCATTACCATACCATTACCATACCATTACCATACCATTACCATACCATTACCATACCATTACCATACCATTACCATACCATTACCATACCATTACCATACCATTACCATACCATTACCATACCATTACCATACCATTACCATACCATTACCATACCATTACCATACCATTACCATACCATTACCATACCATTACCATACCATTACCATACCATTACCATACCATTACCATACCATTACCATACCATTACCATACCATTACCATACCATTACCATACCATTACCATACCATTACCATACCATTACCATACCATTACCATACCATTACCATACCATTACCATACCATTACCATACCATTACCATACCATTACCATACCATTACCATACCATTACCATACCATTACCATACCATTACCATACCATTACCATACCATTACCATACCATTACCATACCATTACCATACCATTACCATACCATTACCATACCATTACCATACCATTACCATACCATTACCATACCATTACCATACCATTACCATACCATTACCATACCATTACCATACCATTACCATACCATTACCATACCATTACCATACCATTACCATACCATTACCATACCATTACCATACCATTACCATACCATTACCATACCATTACCATACCATTACCATACCATTACCATACCATTACCATACCATTACCATACCATTACCATACCATTACCATACCATTACCATACCATTACCATACCATTACCATACCATTACCATACCATTACCATACCATTACCATACCATTACCATACCATTACCATACCATTACCATACCATTACCATACCATTACCATACCATTACCATATACCATTACCATACCATTACCATACCATTACCATACCATTACCATACCATTACCATACCATTACCATACCATTACCATACCATTACCATACCATTACCATACCATTACCATACCATTACCATACCATTACCATACCATTACCATACCATTACCATACCATTACCATACCATTACCATACCATTACCATACCATTACCATACCATTACCATACCATTACCATACCATTACCATACCATTACCATACCATTACCATACCATTACCATACCATTACCATACCATTACCATACCATTACCATACCATTACCATACCATTACCATACCATTACCATACCATTACCATACCATAACCATACCATTACCATACCATTACCATACCATTACCATACCATTACCATACCATTACCATACCATTACCATACCATAACCATACCATAACCATACCATTACTATACCATAACCATACCATAACCATACCATTACCATACCATTACCATACCATTACAATACCAACAAACAACGCGAAATACATATAAGAACTAAAAGGCAGAGAAATATTTTTCAAATGAAATTCGAAAACCACGATCTGCTCGTTTTACGTCATTATAGACGAAAAAAGCAGTAGAAGCACGTACAAACATACATATTTTATAACCAATATAGTAGTCATCCGAAAATGGTCGATGCAAAATGAAAATCCTACTATTCTAGAAAACATCTCACACACGAATTAGAAAAGGGCAAAGAAGCGAAAACGTTGTGTGACACAGAGAATGAAAGTGGAAAGTAACACTTCAAGCGAAAAATCCTGACGTTTATTCGCATGTTTTCTTAATGAATGAGTTTCTTTCTCTCTTTGTTGGCACTTTCACGATTTTTTAAAATAACCACTAGCGATTGCAATGAAAATTGAAGTGCTCGTAAATATGTATGTTGAATTATATATATTGACACGAATGTTTTTATATACTATGTATATTCCAAGTAAAGAAGTGTAATTAATATCCATGCATTTCATCCAAAAGATCTTTTAGGTACATAAATTTAAAAACATACGTACCTATGTATATCAAAAATCTACGAACCACTTTCACTTTATTTACTCCTTTTAAGACGATTTAAGAGCAAAAATCGTTCACTTTTGGTATGTATGTAAATCAAATTTTATACCAGCAACATTTTTTATATGAACGACCTTACCCACAACCAAAAAAAAACTGTCAAAAGATTGTTGTAAAGTACGTACATTCGGTTAACTTAAATATTAAAGATTTTTTCCAAAAAAAAACTTTTCGATTTTTTTTCTGACCCACAGTACCACTTTATTTACTAGATACCACAAAACTCCGTTGGGAGTGATTGAATTAAGATAGAATTTTCAAAAATAGTGAAAAAAAAGGCTTAACGAATTTGGAGCTATTTCGAAATTAAACAAGTCACATTTTGTATGGAAAATATTTGTAAGTGAAAAACGTTTCCTTCGGACTTCTTTCTCTTAGATTTTATATTTCGCGATGTCTGTTAATTAAGCAGACTCAAAGAAGAATTGCATTTTTGAATCAAAAATTTAATTTTTAAATTTTATTACCGTACGTTTTCAACCCGAAAATTTTTGTTTTAAAAATTAAACCTAAAAGGTAAGGTAAATTAAAAAAAAAAAGTTAAAAGATTTTGAAATGTTTCATATATGCATTAAAATGCTACATTTTTAATTTTAGTATGCACGTATTTAATTAAAAAATGTCGTGAAGACTACATCTTTTCATAAATGGATAAAAATTTAACCGCTTTACTTCCAATAGAAGCGTTTTTATTTTGAACATGTTCATAAGTTGACAAGCTCATGGATCTGCAAAAATAATCATTAGTTGAGTTCAATCGATTCCCCTCTAATTTTAATCTCGAACCGTTTATACAATTAAGCAAATTTTACTCAGCTAGGCACAGCTGATTTAATATAGCGCCTTAAAGTATGTAACTTTCGTTCACGCTTCCTTGAATTCGCATATTTCTTACTCACTAGTGTTTCTGTTGTATTGGTAGCCCTGAAAATTCTGCTCGCTCAAAACTAGGTCAGCCCTAACTCAATATCCAAGAAATACTTTCAACTGTGCACCTTTATAAATTCTACCCTAAGGCACACCCTACTGATGAATTCTTTTTATCGCTTGAATGGACAATAATTGCGAAACAATCAACCAGTAACCGAGCGAAGCAATTCCATTTCGTCATTATTCAACTCCATCACCGCAAGTTTCAGCAATTGCACACACATTCCAGCTGCATTGATGCCTTGATGCCCCGCACCGCATCGCACTACACTAACATGATTGAATTGAGTTTACATTTAAGAGCTGAGCATCGTAATTTCAACAACACGGTTGGGGTTATCTCTGTTACAACACTTCACTTGCAAAATTAACCGCCAAGTTTTTTTTTTATTGTTTGTGTGGTTTAAAGTAGTAGAAATTTTGCGCAAACATTTTTAATAGAGATTGAATAAAACAGGATTTTTCTAAATTTTCTTTTATTCTGAACAATTACAAGCCCATCCATTTAATAGTTTCCAACTTGAAAACATTTAAAAGCATTTGCGCTGTCCTTGACCGCCCATGGAGATAAGAAAGAAATTCTTATAATGGTAGTCAAACACTTGCGTAAGTTTATTTTCTTTTTTTAGTTTTCTTAAATTTGTGCTAAGATCTCCTGGCGACCTTGGCTGAGTTTACTAAGCGTGCTCGAAAATAGTCGAAACTAATTGTGAACTTAATTTTTAAAAGCTGCTTTAGCTTGGAACGTTTTTACTCCATCACAGCGATATGCAATGGGCTGAATTGAGTTTTTTTGGCATAAATTCTGAATCTCCAAATAAAGTATGAATATATGTTCCCCATAAAGAATGTGAAGTGTATCTAAAAAAATATCCCCTAGCTGGCGCTGTTGCGGCGATATTTACAGAATCAAAATTTGGCTCATATTCAAAACATATGTCACTTATAGGAAAACATGAAACTCATGATATAAGTACTATAGGTAAAACCGTTCTCTCTTTTCATTTTATTTTGACATTTTTAAGCAACTAGAGTTCGCCCAGTGGTTGAAATTCAACCACAAAACCTTATTTTATTTTCCTACCTTTTTGATATTTCTTAAATTTTCCTTTCTTTTCCATATTTTTATATTTTTGGGTTCTATACATTCCTATTCATTTTGCCTTTTCCTCACTCTTTACAACATTCAATAATATAGTTTCAATGTTGATAATTATTTATCCTTCTTAGTTCGTCTTCATACGTATTTCTATCCTTTCCTTTGCTATCATTTGCTTTTATTGCCATTCCTTTCCTCTCCTTTCATCTCAATTTATATCTTTTGCTTTTCTTTCCTTTTCTATTCTTCCCTCTCCGTTCTTTTCCTTTTCTTTCCTTTTCTCTTCTTCCATTTCATTTTATTAACCTTCTTTCTTTCTTTTCTGTTCTTTTCTTTTATTTTCCTTTCTTTTATTTTCTTACCTGACCTTTCTTTCTATTTCCATTACATTCCTTTTTCCTTTTATTTTCTTTTTCTTTCCTTTCCTTTCCTTTGCTTTAGTTTCGTTTGGTTTCCTTTAGTTTCCTTTCTTTTTATTCATTTTTTTTCATTTCATTTCATTTCTTTTATTTTTTTCTTACCTTTATTTTCTTTCACTTTTTTTCCTTAGATTTCTTTTCCTGTCATTTCGTTTCGTTACCTTTGCTTTCCTACCGTTTCCTTATTTTCTTTTTTTCCTTTCCGTAACTCCTTTAGTTTTTTTCTTTTAAATTAATTTCCTTTACTTATTTTTTCAGCTTTTCATTATTATTTTCCTTTCTTTTTATTTTCATTTATTTTCCATACCTTCTTCCTCGCTGCCTTTTCTATCCTTTCTTTTTCTCTGCTTTCCTTTCTTTGTCTTTCTCTATTTGCTTCTCTTTTCCACTCCTTTACCTACATTACATTTCCTTTCTTCCCTTCTTTTTTTCTTTACCATTCCTTTCCTTTCCCTACCTTTATTTGATTTTTCTCTTATATTTTCCGTTCCTTACCTTAACTTACCTTTATTTTCCTTTTATCCATCCCTTACCTTCCCCATTCTTTCCTTTATTTTATACTTTTATTTATTTCATTTTGTTTTATTTTTATTTATTTTATATTATTTCCTTTCCTCTCATTTCCAACAAATTCCTTTTTTTACTTTCAATCACTTTTTTAATTCTTATTTTATTTTTTTTTCAATTTTATCAATTTTACATTTTATTTTATTTCACTAAGTCTAGCCACGAAGGGCCTTGTGCATGATCTAGCTTATTTGTGCTTTTTCTTCACATCATGTCTGAGCAAGCATTTGCTTTTCCGAATACCCACGCACAGATTTTGTTTTTGTAAACACTGTTTGTACCTACGCTCAATAAAGTGGCTCATGTTTATTATTGCTGCCAACAAAACAACTCACACTCGGACTCTCCCCAACTGCAATGAATGCAAGCACAACAATGCAAGTGTACCTACATACACACATAACAGCGGCTTTATAAAGTGAATGCGTGTTTAGGACTTGTAGTGGTGTGACTTTCAAATCATATTACAATTATGTAATTATACCTTTCGTGAACATGAAATGGTATTATAACTTTTGTCCGATATTTGTAAGTATGAGAAGAAGAAGAGATAGACCCATCAATAAGTATACCGAAATGATCAGGATGACGAGATGAGTTGATTTAGCCATGTCCGTCTGTCTGTCTGTCTGTCTGTCTGTCTGTCTGTCTGTTTGAACGCAAACTAGTCCCTCAGTTTTTGAGATATTTGGCTGAAATTTTGTATGCGGCCACCATTTTCCAATATAGGAATCATTTGTCGGAACCAGCAAGATCGGACCGATATTACATATAGCTCCCATACAATCGATTGTTCCGATAAATGGATTTTGGGCTATAACTCCTGTAATTAAACACGTAGGAACGTGAAATTTTGGGCGTATTGCTATTTTTATATGTGGAATGTCGATGTTGAAAATCATCGAGATGGGATAAATATTTCACATAGCTCCCATACAATCGATTAATCCGATAAACGGATTTTGGGCTATTACTCCTGTAATTAAACACGTAGGAACGTGAAATTTTGGAAGTATTGCTATTTTTATATGTGAAATATCGATGTTGAAAATCATCGAGATGGGATAAATATTTCACATAGCTCCCATACAATCGATTAATCCGATAAACGGATTTTGGGCTATTACTCCTGTAATTAAACACGTAGGAACGTGAAATTTTGGAAGTATTGCTATTTTTATATGTGAAATATCGATGTTGAAAATCATCGAAATGGGATAAATATTTCACATAGCCTCCTACAATCGATTGTTCCAATAAACGGATTTTGGTAGATAACTCCTGTATTTATATAGGTAGGAACGTGAAATTTCGTAACTATTGCTATTTTAGAATGTGGAATGTCGGTGTCAAAAATCAATGAGATTGGACCAATATAACACATCTCCCCCATATAATCGATAGTTCCGATAATTTCGGTATGAGCTTTAGTTAAATTCACACAGGCTGTACTGGGATCAAACAGTGAAAATCGTGACGCTTATTCATGAAAGGTATTTAGCCTTCGGCACAGCCGAAGACAGCTTTCCTTACTTGTTTTTTTTTTTAATTTTTGGTTTGTTGTCGCATACCTTGCTCGGCGAGACCTATCGATACATATCAAATTTTATCTTCTATTTTTTTTCTTTGCGTTTAATTTAATTTAATTTTATTTCATTTCATTTCATTTCATTTCATTTCATTTCATTTCATTTCATTTCATTTCATTTCATTTCATTTCATTTCATTTCATTTCATTTCATTTCATTTCATTTCATTTCATTTCATTTTATTTTATTTTATTTTATTTTATTTTATTTTATTTTATTTTATTTTATTTTATTTTATTTTATTTTATTTTATTTTATTTTATTTTATTTTATTTTATTTTATTTTATTTTATTTTATTTTATTTTATTTTATTTTATTTTATTTTATTTTATTTTATTTTATTTTATTTTATTTTATTTTATTTTATTTTATTTTATTTTATTTTATTTTATTTTATTTTATTTTATTTTATTTTATTTTATTTTATTTTATTTTATTTTATTTTATTTTATTTTATTTTATTTTATTTTACTTTATTTTATTTTATCTTATTTTATTTTATTTTATTTTATCTTATTTTATTTTGCTAGACCTTCTAGCATACAAGTCACTACAGTGTTGTGAGTACGACTCTCACAATGCCGGGAAGAAAAGTCCTTGAAGAGATGTAACTCCAGTATCATCGAAACATATGTCGGCTTCTCTGGTGCGCTGCAGGTACTCACAACACTGTAGTGACTTGTATTGTAGGTAAATTTTTCTCAAAAAACACATTATTTTATTTTGTTTTATTTTATTTTATTTTATCTTATTTTATTTTGTTTTGTTTTATTTTATTTTATTTTATTTTATTTTATTATATTTTATTTTATTTTATTTTATTTTATTTTATTTTACTTTATTTTATTTTATTTTATTTTATTTTATTTGATTTTATTTTATTTTATTTTATTTTATGTTATGTTATTTTATTTTATTTTATTTGATTTTATTTTATTTTATTTTTTTATTTTTGCTTCTCTGACTACCTACCTACAGATTTTGTTTTTGTAAACACTTTGTGTAAGCGCCTTGAAGTTGACGGGCTCGTGCTTATTATAGTAAACAAAACAACTCTCGTTTTCAGCAACAGCAATCAATCACCCCTATTACGGATGTCAACATTGTCCAAAATAGTGTCGATGCGTCCGAATTGGTATTGCCGTCGTCAATGTCGATAACTTTTGACAGCTCATGATACTATTTTGGTATTGGCGACAACAATATGTAGTGATATTCTATTGACGGTTGTCAACATAAAAATTGTCAACACAGTTTTTGGCAAAATGAATTCAACAAAGTGTGCTTGAATTTGACGTTGCTCTCAATCGGAACCAGGGTATAATGTCAAACAGAAAAAATATTTTATCCCACTTGAAAACAATTTTTTCTGTTTATAAACTTTTAGGAAAATTTGTAAATTAACTTTTGTTTTAAATTTTCAATATTTATATTTTACCTTTAATTCAAATAAGCAATACGAAAGAATATTCGGTAGCAAATTTAGAAGTATTTTATTGGTAGTGAAAAAAACTTCGGTGCCTTTGAAGAACGGTTGGAATTCAACTTTTTTATAAGCTAAGGTAAGAAAACTGTAACCAAACATTTTTTACAAAAATCGCGGATGATATAAGGGTAAATTATTGCTAATATTAATGAAGAGAAAATGATACCCAATTTACATGTGGTGCACCATAAAGGATTAATTCATTTGTTTACATTCGTTTGACATTATAGCCCCTTACAAGAGAAAATATTTAACTGTCAATCACACTTTGGATGCTCCGAAGGTTGTGACTTTTGACAGTTTGGTATTTGTTTACTTTAGGAGTCAACTGCTAAAAAATTAGCTAAAATTATGGGAGATAGCTCAAAAGACGGGGTTTGGCCTCAGGATCACGAATCCCCAAGCGTTTTTTAATATTTTGCTTCTTTGAAGAGATATTTGCAATCAAAGTTGCAAGTTTTCATGTGGTTGTTGTAATTTTATTAGGCTGTACCTGTAGCTATCTCCCATAATTTTAGCTAATTTATTAGCAGTTGACCCCTAAAGCAAACAAATACCGACAGTTTTTATGAAAAAATTCAGCTGTTGAGAGCCAATAAACAATTGTCAAAATAAAGGATCGTAGTTTTGCTATAAAATTATCGATAACACGTCAACGTCAACACATTGATGAAGTAAATACCAGAACTGCATTCATGCGACGTTGATATTGATACGACATGATGTTGATATTGATACGAAGTGGCAATTGATATTGACAACCATAATAGGGGTGAATGGAAGTTTTCATGACTACACACACAATTGCAATGAATGCAAACACAACAATGCAAGTGGTCATACCTACGTACATACACACATAACAGCGGCTCTATAAGGTGAATGCGTGTTTAGCATTTCATAATATAATTAATTTTTTTAAATTTTTGGTTTCTTGTCGCACACCCTGCTCGGCGAGACATATCGATTATATACCTTAGAATTGTGGTTATTGAAAAAAAGGGAGAAAGCTGTTATGTTTGCGCATTTATATATAATAGATAGATATAAAATGTGCCAGTATATATGTAAGTCAAATAGAAAAAAAATATTCAAACAATTTAAAATAAGAAAAATTTGAAAAAAAATCAAAAAAATATTTTCCAATTTACACTGCACGTTTAGGTGGACGCTTGGACACTATAAAATGGCAGGAAATGAGATGGTAGATTAGCCTGCTAGAGGGGCACATGTGCTCCGCTTTTACAGTCCTTATTTTTAACAATTCTAGCAATAGTTCTAATGGCAAATTGAAGAAAAATGAAAATAAATTATTTTGATGTGTAATTTATTTGATTGAAAAAACCAAACAGAAAAGACGTGGCAAAAAATAAATGAGTACAAGAATTGCTTAAAAATGTCACTAGTGTCATTAACGGTGTTACCTGTAGTATTTATATCATGGGTTTACTCAAGAAATCTTGCCACCAGGTGGAGTTGTAGTCAAAATATTTATTTTCATTTCAACAAAAAATGCTTAATTTGCAGCTTAAATTTTGTAGAAACGAGAAAATATGAGCGTAAGTTGTTGTATAAAGAAGAATGCTGCCATATTAATAAGTAATTATCTATCATTATTTTGCCTCCGCACGTGTCAGCCTGCTGGTTCTACTTTATGGAGCATAACAACATTTGGTTTTATTTTTCCCAAAAGTGCTTACAACATCCATATCCAAGTTACCTTTTTTATATGAAGCAAACCATACTAAGAAATTTACTTAGTTGACATACATATATACTGTAATAAAATTAAGTCATATCACAAATATATTCCTATAAAAATTTCGAATTTATGTCAAAAAGAACTCAATTCAACCCATTGTGCGATGGTTGGGAAGAAATGTTAGCACAGCACCATTACCGAATTTTATTCGGAAGTCAGAAAAATTGTATTCACTTAAATCTGCTGAGAACTTTTGCTAGGTTTTAATATCTATTTTGCATTTAACTTTTACAGGTGTGGTCTTGGCTATAATTTAGTACGAAAATACATATAGCACTTCCTTGTCTAAAAAAAAATATTAAAAGAAAAAAAGCCATCAAAAAGTATACTTCATAAATCCTATTTTTTATACTTTGGATAAAAAGAAGTTTGTGTGCTACACCTTCAAACTATAATAAAATCAAAGATTGGAATATTCTCAATTGATTTATTAAAAACTGTTTGCCCATATTTGCCCCGCTTTACATAAACTTGATTTAATGACAAAAAGTCGTATTGGTCTAAGGGATGTACCGCTAGGAAATCGCCGACTTCATGTACAGTAATAATAACTTACACGAGAAGTTCCATGAAGATATATATTCATTAAAGAACCTCCTGCTGTTTTTCTGGAGGGGAGAAATTTCAGAGCTCTACCAGAGTGGTCTCTGCTTCTTCCTTGCTCTTACCGCAGGACAGGAGTCGTTAAAAGCAGCATTACATGACTATGTGATCAAGTCTTTTAAGCTAAAATTAGAACTAACTATTATACCTTTTTTTATAGTTTCAAGGAGGTGCCCCCCTAGGGGTTAATCGATTTCAACCATTTTTGATATATTTCTTAATTAGCTCACATATGACATGAGTGCTAAACCTAGAACTCCTTCTCCAAAAAAAATTATAAATAATAGATACTATAATGGAAAGGGGTGTTGCACCTCCCAATCAAATATGTTTTTCGAAATTAAATAACTATGGAAGCATACATATATGTATGTATGATAGACCAATAAAACTTGAGAAGGGGCTATATCAGGTTAATCTCTTATGCCCAGAGCAAAATATGACCTATGGGAAAAGGGGACGTGGGACCCACCATACAAATGAGATTTGTCGCAAAAAACTAAGAAATTTTGCAGTTCAGAACAATCAAATTTATGAAGGATTTATAATAGGTTAGTACTGAATATCTATACAAGTATTCAGCAAAGTGTATCATAAGTTTAGGCTGTAAACTTCAAAATAAAAAGGGGTAATTAAATATGTCGTGGCTTGTCCACTCATTTAGGTTTTTCTAATACAGCGTATCTCCTCTTCCATTCCTCCTTTTCTTACCATCGGTGCTATGTGACTAATAAGCTTTACTGATCAGTCACATCACCCAGTGCGATGTAAAATCGCCTGTTAATAACGTAATTATCCGGTTTGGTTGAAATCAGACCTCCAGGGATCCTCTCCACCAAAATTAAAGAGCTCAAACACTATTTTTCAAAATATATTCAATTTTAAACCTCTATAAATATCGAAAGCAGTCAGCAATGAAAACGTTCTACTTACATTTGTCTTTTGCAGGTCCTGATTGACTTCAGCAACATAATTCAACTACTCAACTACAACGATGAAACACCGCAGCAACGACTCAATCAACAGTGTCGATGCCAAAGACAACAACAACAATACAATATTTCCATTTACGCTACTCCAAATAAGAAAAACTGAAACAAGCATAACAACAACACAAAGCCCCGAAGCAACTATAATAACATCAGAAACATAGTCAACATTAGCGGCAGCAGCAACAGCAGAAGTAGTGGGAGTACATGCGAAATAATTGCCGACTCCTTGGATAACCAAATGGCTGCAATGAATCCGCTCAACATATCTACTGTCACAACAACAGACATTGAGGGTGGTACAGACGAGCCAGTACTCGAAACATACGACAACCTCGATGCAATTAATGAGAGCGCTGAGCTGATGTGCTTACTGCAAGAGCATATGGATACAACGACCTACGGCAATGATAGCGCCTACTGCCTCACACATTTCGATTCGATCCTTTGTTGGCCACGTACGCCACGCGGCACTTTAGCGGGACTACCATGTCTGGATGAGTTTCAGGGCATTCAGTATGACAGCTCGCGTAAGTACAACTACAACAACTGGTAGATTAAACAAGTATACTGTTTTTAGACCTATACTTGTATTTATAAACGGATGTTGTATGTATGCACATTAGGCCGAGTAGAAATGATAAATTTCTAAATAATTTTCATTCTATCATCTAACTTCATTCTTACCTTTCATGAAGTTTAAAAGCAAAGATGTGAATGTGCACTTATTATTATATCTAATATCTTTAAACGAGTTAATCTTGTATATTTGTATATTTGTATGTTCGGACTATCTCGAGAACCGCTTGACCGATTGGGATGAAAATTGGCACAAAGATAGTATGATGGATTCTAAGACTACCCACTTTAGGGTTGCCACTTGGGGCGGTTTACAGGGTTGCCACCTATCCGATTTTTTTTTAATTATGGAGCAAGATATGCCAATATGGGTATCATATGAAAGGTATTTTCGGCGAGATACCAACTAAAATATTTTCAAGTAGAGTTGCCACCTAGGGTTGCCACCTTACCACAATATATTTGTATATCCGGTGCTATCTCGAGAATCGCTTGACCGAATTGGCTGAAATTTGGCATGGTGATAGTATGATCGATTTTAAGACTACCCACTTTAGGGTTGCCACTTGGGGCGGTTTACAGGGTTGCCACCTATCCCTTTTTTTTTTAATTATGGAGCAAGATATGCCAATATGGGTATCATATGAAAGGTATTTTCGGCGACATATCAACTAAAATACTTCCAAGTAGGTTTGTCACCTAGGGTTGCCCGCACTATATTTCTATATCCGGTACTATCTCGAGAACCGCTTGACCGATTTGGATGAAATTTGGCACAGTGATAGCATGCCTGATTCTAAGACTATCCACTTAGGTGTTGCCACTTGGAGGGCTTTTAAGGGTGGCAACCTATCTCATTTTTATACCTTTCATGAACATGAAATGGTATTATAACTTTGGTCCGATGTTTGTAAATATGAGAAGAAGAAGAGATAGACCCATCAATAAGTATACCGAAATGATCAGGATGACGAGATGAGTTGATTTAGCCATGTCCGTCTGTCCGTCTGTCCGTCTGTCTGTTTGAACGCAAACTAGTCCCTCAATTTTTGAGATATCTGGCTGAAATTTTGTATGTGGCCACCATTTTGTAATATAGGAATCATTTGTCGGAACTGACAAGATCGGACCAGTATAACATATAGCCCCCATACAACCGATTGTTCAGATATAAGGTTTTTTGGCCAAAACTTCCGCAATTAAAAAGTTAGAAACGTAAAATTTTGCAACTCGAGTACTTTCTATTTATGTAGTGTATATAGTGAAAATCAACCAGATCGGGCAAATGTAACATATAGCCCCCATACAACCGATTGTTCAGATATAAGGTTTTTTGGCCAAAACTTCTGCAATTAAAAAGTTAGGAACGTAAAATTTTGCAACTCGAGTACTTTCTATTTATGTAGTGTATATAGTGAAAATCAACAAGATCGGGCAAATGTAACATATAGCCCCCATACAACCGATTGTTCAGATATAAGGTTTTTTGGCCAAAACTTCTGCAATTAAAAAGTTAGGAACGTAAAATTTTGCATCTCGAGTACTTTCTATTTATGTAGTGTATATAGTAAAAATCAACAAGATCGGCCAAATTTAACATATAGCCCCCATACAACCGATTGTTCAGATATACGGTTTTTTGACCACAACTTCTGCAATTAAAAAGTTAGGAACGTAAAATTTTGCAACTCGAGTACTTTCTATTTACGTAGTATATATAGTGAAAATCAACAAGATCGGGCAAATGTAACATATAGCCCCCATACAACCGATTGTTCAGATATAAGGTTTTTTTGGCCAAAACTTCTGCAATTAAAAAGTTAGGAACATAAAATTTTGCAACTTGAGTACTTTCAATTTATGTAGTGTGTAGAGGAAAATCAAGAAGATCGGGTAAATATAACATATATTTAGCCCCATACAACCGGTTGTTCCGATATAAGGTTTTTTGGCCAATACTTCCACATTTAAAAAGTTAGGAACGTAAAATATTTCACCTTTAGTACTTTCTACATATGTAATGTGTATAGTGTAAGTCAGTACAATTGAACACGTATAATATATAGCCTCCATACAATCGATTGTTCCGATAACTCGGATCCTATTATTTTGTAAGTTTTTTTTAAATTATAACAAAGATGTGTAATGTGTATAGTAAATATAGTTAAATTGAAACAGGCTGTACTGGGGATCGAACAGATAAAATCGTGACGCTTATTCATGAAAGGTATATAGCCTTCGGCACAGCCGAAGACAGCTTTCCTTACTTGTTTTTTTTTTAATATTGAGTAAAATATGCGAATATCGGTATCAAATTAGAGGTATTTCCGGCGACATATCAACTAAAAAATTTCTAAGTACAGTTGCCATCTAGGGTTGTCACCTTATCGCAGTATATTTGTATTACAGGGTTGCCACCTATTTAATTTTTTTATTTATGGAGCTAGATATGCCAATATGGGTATCAAATGAAAGGTATTTTTGCTGACATACCAACTAAAATATTTTCAAGTAGGGTTGTCCGCAAAAAGTCCATTACGGCTACGAAAATTACAAAATTTTAATAATTTGCCCAAATATAAAGGACAGTGTAACACATCCTCACAAGTTTGGTAAGTAAAGTCAGCACTAAATTGATAGCACCGAGCAAGCTCGGTCACCCAGGTACTTATACTTTATGCTAGTAGATATGGGGGCGTCCATAAATCACGTGATCAACTTTTGGGCATTTTGGAACGTTAAAAAAGAATTTCAATTTCTTTTGGTTTCGATTTAAGATAAAAATGAAGAAGCAGTCTTAATTTTATTTTTTGGTTTGTTTGGATGTAATTGAATTTCGCCCACAAAAACTTTATGTGCGGCATAGCTCAGCGGTAGAGCAGTCGGCTGTGACTCCTGAACGCTTTCGTTCGAATCATTCCAAATGACACATTTTTTCAATTTTATTCTATTCCTAAAACTTTTCGGTTTAAAATTAAAAGCATTTTGGTCTACAGTTTTAGTTTTGTTTTCATTTATTTTTGAAAGCTTATTCAAGATTGAATTTTGCCAATAACATTTATGTGTGCGATGTAGCTCAGTGGTAGAGCAGACGGGCATGATGCGGGGAGCCAACGGACAAAATATTATTTTTTCTTTTGAAAATTGTTAAAACTTTTGTGGTTTAAAATTGAAAGCCGTTTCATTTAACCAATTTTCTTGAAAACTGGTCTAGTTTAAATTTGAAACCAAATTTGGTTTGGTCATATATGTAGACCAAAAAAGTTTAAAATTTAGGTGTACAAAAATCACCTGATTATAGGTATACTGAGAAATTCCTTCATTTCATTTATCCCTAGAAACATAAAAAATTTTAAAATAAAAATTACAAAAATTCAATTAAGATCAATTTCAATTTAATATTAATTCGATCGTATTCCACCCGGCAACCTTTGTCAATGTTTTCGGTTATACATATGTAAATTATTGAAATTCAAGAAAATCACGTGATAATGGTCAAAATCGATATTTAAATTTAAGAAAGAAACTTGAAGTAGTAATAACCCTTTTTATATGAAGAAATAAGTAATTGCCTTTCTATAAATATGTCCCATTAAACCATTGATGCAAAATTTATAAAAAAAAGCTATAACATTTTCAATAATTTGTTTCATAGGCAGATTACGAGTTTTTAAATTTTCCACACCTTCCAATGCTATTATGTAATTAACTCACAGAAATATGTAAATAGTCGAAGCCTTGTCGCCATCATTGCACGTTCGCCAATTTCTTTCCATATGTCAAAATTTCACTTTTCATATAGCACAGCAAATGGACGAAAATATTTGTACACCTCATATTTCCTAGCTGTCAAAATTTAAATTTTCACTTCATTTAGCATGCTGCCAAAATACATTTTTTTTTTTTTTCAAAGGTAACGTTAATGAAATTTATAAATAAAAATGTTAACCACTCTAATGAATGTGTGTACATTGGGGTGGTTAAAATGTTTTTCATCGAAAGCATATCGCGATTCTGGTTATTTGCGTAACTTCGAGCTTTTTTCCGGTCGAGAACTAATTTTTGGGACCTATTTGTTCTATTTTTTGAGGGCCGCCACCCTTTTTAGCGATACTCAGCAACTTTACTGCGAAAATAAACATAATTTAATTTTCTCAAGATGCTGCAAGTTTTAGGATATTTAAAAATTGGTATTGCATGAAAAGACAGCTAAATTTGGTGTATGTCCTAGAAAAACTAGGTACGAAATCACCCTCCGGCGGCCCTTAAAAACATAATAAAGTACCAGAAATAGACTCCTTGACCCCAAAAAATCCCAGATAGACTTATTTGAAGAACAAAAAAAGAAGATAAAAAAGCCGCGGTTATCTTGAAAGGGCGCAAGTAATAAATAAATTCAAATTGAAATATATAATTCTGTGAACGTTTGTGGGCCCATACAAATCCACCCACCCTATTTTAGATATACCTGGACAGAATGTCCATAAATATATCTGTATTTGCGGCGCGTTTAGCACTAGTTATGCGTAGGTTGAATGAATTGAAAACGAACAAAGAGAAAAGTGAACGAAGATGTAAACTTTACTGAATGTAGGCGTCCAACTACTAGTATGGGCATTAGATTGGCGCACACTTCACACGAGATAAAAGTTATTTACAATTTTTTTTTCCATTGGAATTAGAAAACCTCAGCTATTTGACAACTTCAACCCATATTTAAAAAAAAAAACTTTAACTAAGGAGTCCGATATGACTCATAAATATTAGAAAAATATGAGCCTCCGAAATAAGATCACACAGGAGTCCCTTATGACTCCGATTTGATGAAAATTATGAGCCGTATGCTGAAATTGTTCATTTAACAAAGCAATTTTGGAACAAATTTTCATATTTTGTTTATGAAAATTTTTTGATTTCAAATAAATATTCAATAACATCACGTGCGGACTGTTCCTGGCAATTTTTCTAGCTATCCTGTTGGCACCGTTCTAGCGGATTCCCTGATAAGTATACATTCATATAGTGTTTATTATTTTCATTGTACCACATATATCTATTTAAAGGACGTTCCCCACAAACATCTCATGCAAGTCCCGGCAGCTAGTGGGACAGTTGCCCGAAAATGTGTGACGCAAATTAAAACAGATTTTTGCGCTTCTTGCTTGGCCTCTCGTGGCTGCGCTTGGAGGGCGCTATGAATGCACTGACCAATCAATAGATGTTTTTTACGCTCAGTCGCTCACTTGCAAGCAACGACTCAACAAAATACGCTGTTGCCTGGGTTTTTGCTAGTGAGCGGGGGAGCAAAAACAGATAACATAATATTAATGGTGTGATGATCGCTCTTTCACTAATACACCCTCAATTTCGATTCTGCCGGTCCCCTATATAATGCCAAAGGTTCATGTATGCTTCCACAATTCCATTGTCCCCCTTTCAATGCCGAAAAGGCGCCATTTAAGAACCCAAAAAGTGCAGTAGGTATATGGCCTTTTCAAGAGTCATAAATGCGTCCGAAAAGCTACATAAAAGAGTCATATTTGGCTCCTATCTAGGCTCTATATGAGCCGTTTCTGAGGCAAATAAGAGTCTTAAATGGCTCCTATTCAGGCTCATTCAATATATGAAAGTTAGCTCACATCGGTCGACCATCGCAGGAAGGGAAATACACTCATTTCGGACTCATAAATGAGCTCATAAAGAGCGTAAACGCTCCTATTTAGGACTCCTTTCTGCATCATTTATGACTCCGATTGTTTGCTGGGAAGTTTTACCTTTATGGTCTAGGTGTTTTGGAAGCTCTTCAGACTATCGGTTTTTGGTTTATGGAAGAATTTTTTGCCCCAATTTAAAGTGAATTTTTTCACCCTCTTCGTGATCTATAGACAAATTTTTTTCTGCCATTCGTTAGCCAAATAATTTCCCATCGAAAATCGATCCATAGTTTTTTGCAAAGACGATTTAATCGGTCTGTTTGAATATAAATTAGTAATTCAATATTTTTGATATCTAGATTATAAAGATGTGTTTTATGGTCCATCAAATAATGTGTAGGAACAGACGAGCTCGGTACATTATATCGTATCAACGACTGATTGAAAACCCCTCCCCATATCAAATCGTTATTGGAAAAATCCAATCTAAAAAATTTGTGGTGAAAACCCCCTCTTTTTAGACTGAGTCTTAAAGGTGCCATATTTAAACAAAAAATCAATAAATTTTCAGAGAGTTTGAAAGAGATAGGGCGTTCTTCAACGAAATTTTACAACACGGGGTTTTGTAAAAATGACTCTTGCATGAGGCAAATAGGGTCATCAAAAAATGTCTTGGGATATTCACTTATAAAAACTTGTCTGAGGAAACTACTTCACTTGGCTTAAACAAAAAAAATGTTTTTGCTGAAGCACCCTAATATGCAATGTATTCATACATGTGTCACGGTGCGGAAGCCTACAGTTGGTTTGTGCCACAAATTAATGTCAAAGCGGATGCACACTTTATGCTTTTGCTATATTTTAGCCAAAGTGGTGACGAGTGGCATAAAGAGCGATGGTCTACCATAGTTGGTTAGCCATGTCGTATGATGGCACCAGCATTTCAAGGAAGTTACTTGTAGAAACATATTTAGAATGCACAAGAGATTTCAGCGAATAACAGCAAAGCACCACAACAGATGCCAGTTGTCTTTGAGGTGACTTAGCTTGTGGCTGCACTAAGTTTGTTTTGTATTAATTAAAACATTTTGGCATTTAATTAAATTGAAAACAAAAATGTTTGACTTACGACACGTCTAACTAACACTCGAGCATTCGATGGAATTTCATATTCTTCTATTAAGGGTTAAATCCTGTAAGCTTCTACATAACTGTTAGGGCATGTATGGACATTTGAACGGAAATAGATTTTTTCATAAAACTCAACCTGTCTTATATCCTTTCCGATTTTTAGCCGTGTAGAAAACTATCTGAAAAATATTTTTTTTGTTATTTTTAAAATGTATCCTTCTGATTTTCCCTTTTCTTTTAGAGAACGCGACGCGTTACTGTCACACGAATGGCACGTGGGAGAAGTATACAAATTATGACTTGTGTATGCACCTGCCCGCGCCCTCAACAGTACCTGAATTCGAACCCATCGTAGAGTTGCCAACAATAATTTACTACATTGGATATACAATCAGCTTGGTCTCGCTGACGTTGGCCATTATTGTCTTCGCATATTTCAAGTGAGTACAATACCCAGTGAGAAAATGAGGAACGTGTTACTTTTTTCATGCGTGAAAAGATGTACGAATTTTGTTATAAGAAAAGAGTAGCGGACCCTCACCCGCTTCGCTGGGTCATTTTTAGAGACTTTCAACCTCAAGAAATTAAGTTTGTGTGGGAGGTGCCACGCCCCCTTTTCATATAACCTCTACTTACGGTTTTGATATCCTATAGCTCTATAGCGATTTCCAGGGCCTCACCTTAGACCCTTTCACAGATATTCTGCTTGAAAAATTTAGTTTGTATGGGAGGTGCCACGCCCCCTTTTCTGATAACTCCCTTTTTTAGTTATAAACCTTCTCCACATGTGTCTCTTCAATGTGGCAAAGTTTGGTTAAAATCGGTTCAGCCATTCTCCGTAAAGTTCATTACAACGCGAAAAATGGCAAAATTTTTATATATATAGAAGATTATACCTAAAGCAAGCGAAGGAGTAATGTGACGGTCAATTTTTATTTGTAGTTTGAAAATTTGCTTCTCACAAAAGCAGGATTTGTAAAAAAAATGCAAACTTCAAAAAAAAAACTACAAAAACTTTCAAACAGAAAAAAGCGAAATCGTAAATATTTAAATTTATTCAGAAATCTCTGCTGTGCTGCCGTCCTTAGCAAAAAGGCAGTATGTTATAAAAATTGATTATCGAGAAAACTGAAGTTGAAGTTTGGGTGTGTTCAAACTAAATAACTAGTTATTTTGCTGCTTCATGTAGGATCATTTGCATCTGATTATGTGCGAAAATTATCCCTGGGGCCCTAAAGCATCAGCGAACTGCTTTTCTGCTTTATAAATCGAAAAGCAGTAAAATATCATTTACTGCTTTTTTTAAATCCAAAATAAATAAAAATTCGTTTACTGCTTTATTGGCTTGTAAGTCAAAGTTGCTGCCTTTCCCTCCATATATTCCAAGCAGCATTCTTAACTTTCCGAGCATCTGGAAAGATACAAGAGATTCTAGATGTATCACTAACTTAAACTTTGTTTTATCGTTGAATTTGCATTCTGACCGATAATTTTTATAAGTAAGACATTGAAATAATGTAATGGTATCAAAATTCCTAAAATGCAGTAAAATGATTTTACTGCCTTCTTGCTAAGGACGGCAGTGTGGACACTGATACTTTTTGTACATCTCCATCATTTTCTCTGCTGTTGTAAGGTGTTCCAAAAGTCGTCTGGAGAACGTGCGGACTGTTTGCTCCTGATTGCCTTTTTTTATGTTATTTTTTTGTGTGTACTCATCTTGTTAGTACGCCCACCTGGTCGACATGACGACTCGTCATTCAAACATTTAAAAAGAGGACCTTAACTCTTCCACCGCTGGTGTGTTATGCCCTTGTTATTCCACAAGGAAAGTAACTACAGCTATTTATAAAATGTTATGCAAAATTAAATGTGTGCTTGTAATGCATCTTTTCATTCCTTAAAGGTAATACATCTTTTCATTTATAAAAAGTATTATAAAAAGTAATGTAAACATGTCGCTTTAGTTTGTAGGCGAGCGACCCATTACTTTTCCTGTGACATCGTTGTAGAAAAATGCATGCGTGTTTTCATGTATCGTCTGTAGGGGCTATACCTAAATTACTGTATGCATTACCATACATTACCTTTTCCCACTGGGTAAAAATGTTCAGCGAGCTTATTAAAAAAGAAACAAAATGCCAACTTTACAGTTATTTTTCGCTTTGCTTTCATTGTCAATTAACTTTATCTGACATTTTGGCTTTATTTGTTGATTTATTTGTTTGTACTTTTGTGTGTGTATGAATAAAGTAACCTGAACACCTCTTTATAGTAAACTAGCTGAACCCGCAGACTTCCTTCTGCACAAAATAAATTTTTGTTGAATTCATTTCCATAATTCGCGATTATACCTATATTTTCTTTATTCGAAAAAAATCATTTTGTGTGGTGCCACTTATTTCCTATACAAAATTGTGAAATTTAGACTTTCTTCATCTTTCGGCAGCAAAACAAAAGGTTTTTAATCGGTTTTTTTATAAACCTGCTACAGAAGAGGTCCAAGAAAGTACGTTTTTCAGAATAGAAATCGGTTAAGCCGTTAAGACAGAACCCGCGGTCCCACAGAGTACTTTTCATTTTTATATATATAGAAGAAGAAGATTACCTATTTCCTATAGCAAATTATGAAATTTACACGTCTCAGCTTTCTTCATTTTTCGGCAACAAAACAAAAGGTTTTAATCGTTTTTTTTTAAACCTGCTACAGTGAAGGTCCAAGGAAGTACATTTTACAGAATAGAAATCGGTTAAGCCGTTTAGACAGCCGCCGCGGTCATACAGAGTAGGTACATTCCATTTTTATATATGAGGCGGTTAGAAGCAAAGGGGTGTAAGTGCCACTTTTGTCAATTGGAGAAAAACAGGTTCAAAGTTTAAGCTCTGGAAAAAAAAATCAGGAGCATTTGAAAATGTTCAAACTTATTAGTTTTTATTTCTAATATATTTAAGAAGATTGTTTTAATAAATTTTAATGCATTTAAGTTTGTAATTTAAAAAATACAGAGCTTTAAGTGAAGGGGTGCTAGAACTTACACCCCTTTGCATCTAAACGAAATTTCTTTTTTATGATTTACCACTTAATTTGTGAATAACGCTAACATTATAAGTCTTACTTTATATTCCTTGCTTTGCTAACATTAACGCAAGCAATTTTCTTTATAAAGTGCCACAAGGCCTCTGTATTAGGGCGGAGTGAAAAAAATATTATTTTTTTTTTACTTTTCGCAGAAATTGAACTAGTTTGGGTGCGCAAAAGTTATGCCTTGGTATACTAGTTATCCTCTAAAAATTTCATATTCCTAACGCTTTGTCTTCAGGTGCCACCAGAACCCCAAAAACTTAAAAAATATCAAAAATTACGTAGGATGCACACTGGGGTGATTCAAAAGAAAGGTCGACGTGGTCTTTCCCCCTGAAAAGTTAGGTATCGATGAGAAAATAAGTCTTGCAAAAAATTAGCGCTGTAACTTAACCCTTAGGGGTGGATACTTTTTTTTATCGCCCTTTTCTACGGAAAAAAGGGATTTTTCAAAGTGATTTTTCTCATAATTTTTGAAACTTTTTTCAAAAAACTTTTACATATTCTTAAAGTAGAGGCTTTGAAGTTTCTAAAATGGTAAACCATGTGCGATTATCTAAACTATTAAAATAATTACAGCCATCTAAAACTGTACTGCACATACACCCCTTTGCTTTCAAGTACTTTGAAAAAATTGATAAGCACTATTTCTTTTAGTGGGTAGATGTCGCTATTGGAATATAATTTATATATATCCTTTTGCCACCAAATAAAATGCTGTTTTATTAATGTGATGGTGCACTTAACTCGTTTTTTGTGAAAAAGGTACTTACACCCCTTTGCTTCTAACCGCCTCATATATAGATTGATTTTACAATGTTAAGTTAATAAGAGTTACCAGTCTGCGTGTGATCTTCGTTTAGAGTTTGTACGAAAATAGAGTACTAGGTACCGGGCTAAATAAAGAAAATTCAATTCAATCGAAGGCATATATGTACATATATCTAAACCAGCAAAATTAATATTAATAGACCAAGACCAAAAAAAAAGTCTATGGAAATGGATCCTGTTGTCATGGATATGCCAACTGATTTAATATTTTCGTAATATTTTTTCCACATACATACACTCATTTATATATGAGGACTGAACAAACAAAACGCCTTATTTCCATTTTTCACTTTTTTAGTGTTTTGATGCAATCTGGTGGTTCAGACAACATTACACATGATGTACTCAATAGAAACTACTAAAACGTCATATTTCCTATAAAAAAGATCCGTCAAAATCAAAATTTCGTACAAATCGGAAATATTTCTTTCTTATTTGTTTGTGCGTGTAAATTTTTGCACCAAAACAACTGGGCAAGGCTTATATCGTGCCGTAGATGTTGATAGGCCGAAAAAAAATTGAAAGGTCAATATTTTATTTTCCAGCAAAAGTTTATTTTGTTGATTTTGAAATTTGGTATGGAGGCGTTATTTTAGTTGAGAATAATCATTCGTCGGAACCAGCAAGATCGGACCAAAACTGCACATAGCTCCCATACAATCGATTGTTCCGATAAACGGATTTCGGGCTATAACTTCTGTAATTAAAGAGCTAGTAGCGTGAAATTTTGTAAGTATTCCTGTTTTTATATGTGAAATATCGGTGTTGATAATCATTGAGATGGGATAAACGGATTTTTTGCTATAACTCCTGTAATTATGTAAGTAGGGTTGTGAAATTTCTCAACTATTGCTCTGTTAGAATGTGGAATGTCGATGCTAATGATCAATGAGATTGGACCAATAAAACACATCGCCACCATATAATCGATAGTTCCGATAATTTCGGTATGAGCTAAAGTTAAATTCACACAGGCTGTACTGGGGATCGAACTGTGAAAATCGTGACGCTTATTCATGAAAGGTATATAGCCTTCGGCACAGCCGAAGACAGCTTTCCTTACTTGTTTTTTGGTTTTTTCGGTCTATAAACATCTACGGCTCGATATAAGCCTCGCCCAGTTAATTTAACGCAAAAAACCCCATGGGATCCCGTATAAAATTGCCTGTTTCAAACAAAAGGGCATATTTCCAAATTATTAAGTTAAAAAACTACAACTTCACAGACAAAAAATTAAAAAAAATGATGACCCCAGTTGGCCGTAGCTGTTTTATTTTAGTAACGCCAAATTGAAACTTTAAATTGTGGTTATAATTTAAATTGTGGAAATAAGGCGTTTTGTTTGTTCAGTCCTCATATGTTTAATTCGATTTAAATATAATATTACTGAGGAATGTAATTGTAATTGTAATGGAATTGATTTTACCCAGCTCTGATTACGACAAACCTTTCGGGCTGGTAGCCTTTTTGTAATATTTTCCCTTGCCAAAGTATTCAATTAGGTTTAAGACTTAAAGTCCTTAGATGATTGGCAACCCTTTTCAAAATATTGTCTAAGTAAAACATTTTAAAAGGTGGAAAATAAACGCAGGTAATGATTATAAAATCATTCAACTTAATATTTTTCATGCCCACTACGGACCCAACTGTAATACAACATAATGTGTTTTACCCAATTGAATCAAAACATTTATTTACCACATGTTAAAAAAGTTTTAAAGACTAGATTTATATAAATAAAAATCTTGCCCTAAAAATCATACCAATTCCTATGAAAGCCATCTACAATATAGAATCTGTATACATACTTCAAATAAAGGTGGGAATGGTAAAATGTTCCCAAACGATAACATAAAATTGACCTTTAATAGACCGAATTCATGCAAATGTCAAATAATGTCACACTACCAAAAATGATTTGAGAGAAGAATGTGGGAATGATGGCGAAACGCAACTTTTTAGTTACTTCAAACTTGTTCACTTTAAAAAGTTGCAAACTCATGCTCTGTACGAGTATGTAGTTCATCTTATACGGAAAAAGAAACAGGAAAATTAAATTAATAATAAACTGTCAAAACTTTTCACTTTGTTGTGGAAACTTTTTTCTTGTGGAAAAGGGAGTGATACATTGGGGTGGTACAAAAAATATATTCCGATGGACATATGTAATGGAAAAATCTCTTTGTAAAGTAGAATACTTTTTCCCATAAAAAAATATGGAAAAAAAAAAAATTTCGTCCTCTAAGGTTAAGTTACAGCTCCTATTTTTGCGAGATTTATTTTCTTATCAATTAAACGGTTGCAAATTTAGGACTAAATTTTAAACTTTGTGGACTAAATTTTTTTTTAGAAAATTAGAGAAATGAGAAGGGCTTAAATTTTAAATCAGAAAAGTCTTGCAATTTTTTAAAGAAAAAGCTATTTTTTTCAGTTGGTGGAACTCGAACTGAGGCTCTTCACATCGAAGCCAACCACTCTAACGCTGACCTATGCCGCTTACATAGATGTTGTGAGCAAAACTCAGTGACTTGATAAAGCTTTCATGCACACGAAACAAAAAATTTTAGACCGAAAAAGTTTCAATTTTAAACCAAAAAGTTTTAAACCAAGGAGTTTTAAATATAAACCGAAAGAAATTGAAATTCCTTGTAGTAATTGAAATGTTTGGAATATAGTATAAAAGTTTAAAATTTGCTTAAACCTTAGACGGGTTTAAAAACGGGTTTTCACCATGCCAAATCCTGGAGAAGACCCATGATAAAAGAATCGATACACACCATCTCTTTGTCGATTTCAAAGCCGCTTTTGACACCGCAAAAAGGAGTTGGCCGCGATGTCTGAATTTGACTTCCCTGCAAAGCTTATACGGCTTTGCCAAATGACGTTGAGCAATACCAACAGCTCCGTCAGAATCGGGAGGGACCTCTCTGAGCCATTTGTAACCAAACGAGGCTTCAGACAGGGCGACTCCGTTTCGTGCGATTTCTTCAACCTGATGCTGGACAAGATAATTCGAGCAACAGAGCTAAACCGCAACGGTACAATCTATTACAAGAGCGTGCAATTGGTGGCGTATGCCGATGATATTGATATCATTGGCCTTAACAACCGCGCCGTAAGCGCTGCCTTCTCTGGACTGGATAAGGAAGAGAAAAAAGTGGGTCTTGCTGCCAACGAGGACAAGACGAAGTATTTGCTGTTATCAAAGAAAGAATCGGCGCACCTGCGCTGCCAAGGCGCAACTGTGAGGGACTTCGTCTATTTGGGAACCAGTATTAACACCGAAAATAATATCAATCTAGAAATCCAACGGAGAATCACTCTTGCCAACAAGTGCTACTTTTGACTGAGTAGGCAATGCAGAAGTAAAGTCCTCTCTCGAAGAACAAAGATCACGCTCTATAAGTCTCTCATCTTACCTGTCCTGATGTATGGCTCAGATTCATGGACAATGTCAAGAGAAGATGAGATGGTCCTTGGAGTATTTTAGAGAAAAGTTCTCCGGAAGATTTATGGTCCTTCCCGTGATGCCAACAGCGATTATCGAAGGAAATTTAACGATGAGCTGTACGAGCTTTACGCAGATCTGACCATAGTTCAGCGAATTGAAGCCCAAAGGCTCCGCTGGCTACTTCATGTTATGCGAATGGACAAAGAAGCTCCAGCACAGAAGGTTTTCCTATCGCCACCTGAATTCGGCAGCAGAGGAAGGGGGAGGCCTCGACTGAGATGGAAACAACAGGTGGAGGATGACTTGAACTCCCTTGGAGTTTCCAGTTGGCGTCAGTTATCGCTAAAAAATAATGACTGGCGTGCTTTGATAGGCAACGGCCTAAATCGCTTAGGCGGTTAACGCCCATAAATGATGATGATGGTTTAAAAATTAAACTCAAATTTTTAACAGTGTACTAACTTTTATGAGGATAGGACATAAAGATCCTTTTTTACAGACATCCGATCTTTGAGTAACTAGTTAGTATGAGGAATAAAAAGATATTAAATAAAGAAAAAAAAATAACAATGCAAACAGACCCTCTGGCCTATCCGGTATAATCCATTGGTCGGCAGTAAAGGAGTGGCAAGTTCAATTCTCAATCCCGGAAAAAAAAATTGAATCAAAACAGCAGTCGGTTCTCAAAAAAAACCAAAGGTTAAAGATAACATTTTTTCGAAAAACTCCTTTTTGAGGGACAAAAATCATAATATAAAGGTTTAGTGAAAAGTCTCTAACTTTTCTCCTTCTCTCTTCGTTCGTATTAAACCTCTTATAGTAGAATCACCCATGTATATCTTTCGCATTATGTTTTTTGTCCTTTTACTGACGAAATATTTCCATTAGATGAAAAATTATGATTTAATATGTATTAGCTAATAAATCGAAACAATATGTCCAACACACCCCGCCGTAGTCATATCTACCGTTACCCTATACTCTAATATTACCCATCCTTGGTTTGTGTGAGTAAAATAAAAGAAAGCGATTTCATTTGTTCCGCTCATCTACTTTTAATCTATTTCCCAGGAATTTGTGATATCCAATATTGTGCATGTAGCTATCGTTTTTACCTTTCTGTTTTTATAATACTTATTATTTTCAATCAAGGGCCGTAAATAACAGCTATTAAAATATATCAGAAATTATTATTATTTTTTTTTTAATCTCAGTGGAAGATAAAAGTATTTTATCATTTGAGAAGCTTCAAACCAAAACGCAGTAAATATCGCTCATTTGCTGCAACATCATCATAACTAAAAAAATGTGATATTACAGAAAACGCATTTTTAGTTGTTGAATTGCTGTATAATATACTTTTATTTATATGGGATAAGTAATTAATTCTAACGCGATGCTGCGTGAAATGTTAGAACCTCGGATATAACCCTTTGCCAGTTGATCAAACATATTATTTCAGATATATTAGTGATGTTAACTCAAAATTCGGGTTTTTTGAGTTATGAGGATGTTGCAGCAAATGAGCGATATATACTGAGTTAAAAAAAAAAAAAAAACTAATGGCGGCGAAATACCAACAGGTTATCATAACCTCTAACGAGATTTTTAGCCGAGCTTCTCTTTCCAACTTGTGGTGTGTTGCTTTTGAGTTTTCCTACAAGTTGGCGGGACCTACAGTTTTTTGCCGACTCCGAACGGCACTTGCAAAGCAAATGAATTTTTTGCTGAGAAGCTTCTCATGGCAGAAATACACCCGGAGAGTTTGCCAAACTACTGCCGAGGGGCGACCCCGTTTAGAAAAGTTCTTTTTCTAAATAATTTTTGATGTTACTTTTGTCGGACATCGAACCGCCACGACTTGGTGTAGAAGGCCGAACACTTAACCGCTACACCACGGCGGCCGCACGGCTAAAAAAATGAACCTAAATTTTAAACCGGTATAAAGTTTAATCACTTTTTCAAACTTTTTTGTACAATATTTCAAACCGTCCAAATACCTACAGAGATTTTTAATTTCTTTTGGTTGAGATTTAAAATCAAAATGAAAAAGCAGTCAAAATTTTTTATTTTTGGTTTGTTTGAATATAATTGAATTTTGCCCCCAAAAATTTCATGTGCGTCATAGCTCAGCGGTAGAGCAGTCGGCTGTGACTTCTGAGCGTTTTCGTTCGAGTCCTGCCAGCTGCCACATTTTTTTAGTTTTATTTTATTCTTAAAACTTTTCGTTTTAAACTTAAAATTTTTTGGTTTGAAAATTAAAACTTTTCGGTCTAAAATTTAAATTTTTGTGTTTGAAAATTCAAATTTATTTTTGAAAGCTTATTCAAGATTGAATTTTGCCAACAAAATTTATGTGTGCAATGTAGCTCAGTGGTAGAGCAGACAGGCATGATACGGGGAGTCTTGGTTCCAATTCCCGCCAACGGACAAAAAATTTATTTTATCTTTAAAAAATTGTTAAAACATTTCTTGATTATAATTGAAACCCGATTCATTTAGCCAATTTTCATGGAAACTGGTCTAGCTTGAATTTGAATCCAAATTTTGTTTGGTCATATATGTAGTCCAAAAAGTTTAAAATTTAGGTTCAAATTTTTAACCGTGCGCCAACTGAGTTAGTGTACACCTATTGCGTTTTGGTCTGAAGCTCCTCATTTATATATCTGCCCCAAAAAATTAAGAGTTCTAACCAAGTGGAAGCTTTTTTCCATGGCAGTCTTACTAAATAAAATGAAAAATTCGCGAATGCATGAGAAAGTAGCGGTTAAGAACCTTCTTTCCGTATTCCGAATGCTTTTTGTGTGGCACATTCGCAGGTTTTCGCACACACAAACATTGAAACAAAACAAAAACAAAAAATGCAAGCGCTGGTAGGGTAGAAGCGGAAGGCTTCGACATGAGGGAGGCTACAACATTATAAGATATTTTTGTTACCCTTACATCAATCGCGCTAATTTTTGGAGGAAATATTTACCAATTTACCTGGAACTCAGTTATATAAACGAAAAATATTTTTATTTTATTTTTATTTAAAATTTTTGAAGATATCGATGTATGTAGGTAGCTTTTTGGGAGATTTAACACGGCGAAGCTAAAGTTATTTACGATAATGAGACTAACTAGCGCGAATCTCCGTGTCATCGAATGGGCCATATGCATGGAAAACCCGAAAACCAGCATACGAGAACTTAAACATCCGACCTGGTGGCAGGAAACGGACTTCAGATTTGAATTCAGGGCACAAATATGAAAAATCGATTCTTCTTTCTGTGTCCAAAATTTTGCTTAAATTTGTTGTCCTGTGTTATTTCATAACTGTTATTTGTGCCCCGTCCCTTCTGACACATTAACAACGTTATCGCTGCTTTTATTATTGATATTCTAAATATTTCTGTCAACGTTCATTTTTAATGTCTTTCATTTCCTTCTCACTTTCAATACGCCCAATGACACCACGTGCAATTTGAAAACCAATTCAATGAAAATGAAAAACGGAAACAGAGAATTACGATGTTTGCGCAATTCAATTCACGCCAATTTATTCTTCACTTACATAATGTCGGCGTTACTATGGATACTCACTTTATCGGTGCATGTAAGTATATTAATACATTCAAACATATACACATACCAATAGGCTATCACATATACACAAGTAATATTTAAATTGATAACCTAAAATCCAACGGAAAAATATGAGTTTATAATTGGAATTTCCTGAGAGTGATTGAGGAACACCTTTTCGAATGGTACTTGCGCAAACATAAATTTGATTTTAGGAAGCTTCAATTTCGATTTGAAAAATCAGCGAAAGAGATTGTTTACTTCAACAATCCAGATTTTATATAAAACGAAATCAAAGTATGTATTTCCACTTTGACGTAAAACGTAGTAGTTGTCACCCGCATAATTTGGCAATTTGTCTAACAGCATGCCAGACCAAAACATTCCTTTTTAACATTGTGGAAATTATATAGAGGTTTTTGGTGATTTTTTATTTCGCGATTTTAAAACGACAATCCGGGGTCCAGGGAGTTTTCGGAATTGTCTCAGAGGGCTAAGTGAAAGGGGCCCCTACTTCAAATTATTTTTCAAAAATTGCCTTCCATTTCTATCTCAGCATAAAATTTATTGTATTTTTTTTCATATATAGACTTTTTGAAACTAATTCTGAGATAAGGCGCTATTGCCCTAAAATAATACAGCCATAAAATAGGGAGGCTGATCTGGTAACTCGATACATGATTTTCCAAGTATTTTGATGTGCGATTACGTTGCGGGTCATTGTTCGGCCCTAACCTTAAAAGAGGGAAACAAAAAGCACTGTCGACTTTTTTTTAGGGTTAAGGCGTTAGCACGTCAAAGGGGCTTGAGAGTAGGTCGTCTCCCCGTTGGTGTACCCTGTGTAACGCTTAATGACCTACATGGCGTACACGGCTAATTTCTTGTATTACCGGTTCTACGAGAACGGTACCAGTAGTTGTGCTGTACCCATCGTGCCGAAACGACCCGGGCTGTTTTCTTATATCGACCCGGCCAAGAGCAATACACTCGGGGTGACCCTATCTGACATTTAGGCAGGGCTACACCTCGTTACAACAACAACAACAAATGATTACTGATTTGGATTCAGTGTTCAACTCCAGTTAAGAATATGTGGTAATCGTTTCCCTTATGGGAAAATTAAAAAACAAATAGCGACCTCCATGGGGTTTTTTAATTAGCTCCAGTATACACATATGACTAATTATCGCATGCATATCTTTATATGACTATATGAATACCCCCATTATATGATTACCTCTACTTTTATGTATTTACAACAGATTTCAATACGTACAGGATTAGGTGGCTGTGTGGTATTAGTGACGCTTTTTCATTTCTTCACGCTAACTAATTTCTTTTGGATGCTAGTCGAAGGTAAGTTTGGCCAATTAAAATTAGATGGTAATATGTGATATTTGTTCTAATCCTTTAATCGTAGAAGCTTACACAAATTTCGCGGAAAATGTCAACGTAAACTTTGGTTGCTAAAGTGAAAACCAACACTGGGCTTCAGTGCAATTGTTATCATGGGGTAATGACGAGGGTTTATTTGTTGAAAAAACTCCTATTTCTAATTACAAGCTTATTTATGAGTTTGGTTTGACTGAAAGTCTTTTTTTATTAATCTGAAGAGGAAACTGTTGTCGCTGTCAGAAAATTTCGTTGATCTATAAAGCACATATCCCACATTAATCTTCTTTCGAATTAAGATGAATAACTTTGAGAACTTTGGCATAAGCAGGACCGGACTTAAAAGGTGGAGGTTGTGGTGCCGATTTTTGATGCGAGGGCACCTAACAATTTTTTTACTATTAAAATCTGTCAAAACAATAATCAATAATTTATCTTCGTATGCAGTGCGGCTCCAAAAAGCCCTTGCGAGAGGCCATGTAACGTCATTGGTACTCTGAAGAACTCAGATGGGAGCTACACGAAGCAGCCGGAAGACACATGCAAACTTTTGCTTGCTACTCACTTTCCGGACTGTATACCAGGCTATCAACACTCGCATCCCGTAGTTGATAATTCTCCGACAATTAGTGGTAGAGAAAAGAGCCTGGCGACAAAGCTAACCAAGGGGGGGGGGGACAGGGGGGAAACCCCCCAGGCCCGGCATTTTTTAGGGGCCCGGGAATTTGAATAACGCGGAAAATTTTTTTGAAAGAATGTTGTGTGCAGGGATATGACAACGGTAGTAACATGAAAGGTGAAATTAATGGTGCACAAAGTCATATTATCAAGAAAAATCCGAAAGCCGTTTATTCGCCCTGCGCCGCTCACAGTCTGAACTTGTGCGGTGTCGTAGCTGCAGAATGTTGTACAGCCTTAATCACCTTTTTCGGAGTGGTTCAAAAGTGTTTTAACATATTCAGCAGTAGTGCAAAACGTTGGGAAATTCTCAAAAAACATGTACCAGGTTCACTTCACAAACTCTCAGACACAAGATGGTCTGCAAGAATCGACGCAGTCAAACCCTTTGCAAAACATCTCAAAGGATTGCAAAACGCTCTAGAAGAATTAACTAAATTCGATTTGACTACAGAAACTAGGAGTGATATAAACGGAGTCCTAATGTACATAACCAAGTTTGAGTGTATCCTCATGTCGTCGATTTGGTGCAAGATTTTGAGCTCCATCAATGAAAGAAGCGTTATTCTACAAGGCACAGACGTCACTGTCGATATTGAAGTAAAAAATCTTGACAGCTTACTCTCAGATTTACAAGTCATTCGTAACCAATGGGACAGCATTTTGCGTGAATGTGAGAACGTAGCCAGCGGATTAGATGTTTCAACATCCTTCCCTTTAACCAGAAAGAGCAGACTCCGAATATCTTCAGATGAACATCAACGAGATGCCATAACTGATTTCAAAAGGAACACATTTTTAGTCATAGTGGATTCAGTGATTTCAGGAATTTCTCGTCGATTTGAAGGCATGAAAAAGCTGAATACAACATTTGCTTTTTTATGGCAATTCCCAACGATGGAAGAAGACGAACTTCGAAATTATGCTACGATTTTTGTGAAAGTACATGAATTTGACGTTAAAAAGGGTTTAGAAGATGAAATAATCCATTTGAAACACATATACGAAACTAATTTTGAAATAGCCCTTACACCATTCAATTTGTTGAATGCAATTTTTTCTCAGGATTTACAAACGCTTTTTCCAAATATTTGTATCGCGCTGCGTTTATTTTGCACAATACCTGTCACAGTTGCTGGTGCTGAGCGCTCATTTAGTGTTCTTGTTAGGATAAAGAACTTTCAGCGCTCGTGCTCTGCACAAGATCGTGTTTCTGGGCTAGCTACTCTTTGTATAGAATCTCGTTTAGCAAGGCAACTAGACTACAATGCTTTAATTCGGAATTTCGCCGCCAAAAAATCAAGAAAAGTTAATTTATAAGTTTAGCCACATATGTATAAAACCTTCTTGTATACATGTATTACTTTTAAATAAAAAATGAGTTCACTAAAAAAAAAATACTTCATATAGGGGGCCCGGAAATTTCGATCCCCCCGGGCCCGGAAATCCTGTCGACGGCCCTGGTCTGTGTCGGTATAACAGGTGCAATGAGAGCGTGCCCTGCTGATGCTTTAAGTGCCCTTGTGGGAATACCTCCTTTCCCTATTCTGATAGAGAAGGAGGCCATACTTGCTGCATTAAGACTTGAAAACATTTCCGATCTAAAAATCGGAAATATGACAGGACATATGAAGATAGTCAAGAATTTGATAAATAGTCCTATATTACAAGTAAGTGATGCAATAACTCCTACGCTCAGGATCATGCGAAACTTTGAAGTTTCGATCGTAGCTCGTGTGCTCTGGGACACAGGGAATCCTTATGCTGAATCCTATTCAGAGATTTGGTATACGGATGGATCGAAGCTGGAAGATGGTTAAACGGGAGCTGGTATCTATGGCCCAAATTACAAAAAATCGGTACCAATGGGTAACTACCCCACTATCTTTCAAGCGGAAATCCACGCAATAGAATTATGTGGCAGAGAATGCCTCCGAAGAAGACTATCCTCTAGGCGAATCTACATTATGTCGGACAGTCAGGCCGCCCTACGTGCCTTGCGGTCTTACACTATAACCTCGAAGCTTGTCGATGAGTGCATCGCTGTCCTTAATGATCTCGGAGCCAAAAACAAAGTTTTGTTAGGTTGGGTCCCAGGGCATGAAGGGCATGACGGCAACGAAAAAGCAGATCACCTGGCAAAACATGGTGCTGTAACAGCATTTTATGGTCCGGAACCCTTTTGGGGACTCACGAAGGCCCACGTAAAGGAGACCATAAGCAGCTGGGAAAATAAACAGTTAAGGCAGCATTGGCTTAGCAGCTTAGGGCAGAGGCAGGCCAAACTCTTTATAGAACCCTCACAAAGAGCATCAGCCAGGCTCATTAATCTAAGAAGGGTGGATCTAAGAACCCCCACTGGGTATTTTACGGGACATTGCGGTCTGCGTTATCACCTGAGCAAGCTGAATCTGTCAGATACAACAATTTGTCGGTTCTGCGAACTGGACGATGAAACGCCGGTTCACATTCTCTGCGAATGCATTGCGTTAGCAAGAAAGAGAGTCTGCTACCTAGGTAGGGTCACTCTCAATCCGTTCGTAATATGGAATAAAAAACCTGAGGAGGTGCTCAAATTTATAAAGAGCCTCCGCATACAGCAATAACCTGATAGGTCACACAATAGATCGTACTAATGGTCGCGGTGTAATAAGGCCTTATAATAATAATAATAATTACTTCGTATGTAAAAATTGCAAGTTTAAAAAGTTAAATCGAATGCCCAATGGCAAAGCATACTAGCCAAGTCAGCTGTTTATTTGTCAAAAGCAGGGATCGAAGTTATTCGTTTGATCATTTCGGGAAGGTTTTAGAAAAATGGTACCGAAACTATTCCAAGAAGTCCCGGAAAAACTAACAAACAGATTTCAAAACGTCCCGAAAACAATGTCGAAATGATCCCTTAAAAGCTCTGAAAAGGTTCCTAGAAAGGCCCAAAGTGATCCCAAAAAGGTCCCGTTATTAAACCCGAAGTAGAATCGATTTGGACGATAAGCTGATATATTGATTACAATCATAAAAGCCTCTTTTTTTTTAGACTGCTACATTATTTCACACAGCTAGTGGATTATAGAAGCAACAAATAATTCAAATTGAGCTATTGCAAATATCCGATTACTTTAGCAAATACATACGACTAACATACAATAATTACAACAAATAAATAACAATACCAGCGGGTAGAAAGATCGAATTTCGATTGTTTGCATGGAAAATAGAAATACGCTGCAATAGTGAATGCAAATATTGGGGATAACAACTACATATCGTCGGTGTTTATGCAAAACAAAGTAACGAAACAATGCAAAGCTACGTAAATGCAGTCACTCAATCTTACAGAAGAGACAAACATTGTTTAACTTTTGTACTAGCCACTATGGGGTGGGTCAAAACAAAAGTCGTTTTGCAAACTCCTCCAGATCCTTCGGCATATACAATAATGCAACAAAGTACATTCATATAACTGAAATCCTTACCAATATCTGATCTCGTCTTGCCGGCAACCGAAATCCGTATTTTATAAAAAGCTCATTTATAAGTCCGAGAACAGTACAATTATTTTTATTTTTTCACGTTTTCTTATATAAATGCAAATACACATAATCGCGTAACGTAGCACATTCCTTACATGCATTTCCATATAAAAAGCAATTTTAACAAACGAAATAAGATTTCCATTTTCGCCTCATTTGTTTCCTTCTGCGCTTCATTACAGGACTTTATTTGTACATGCTGGTAGTGAAGACATTTTCTGGTGATAATATACGTTTCAACATATACGCATTCATCGGATGGGGTAAGTAGTTATTTTATATGTTGTACTATTTGTGAGGAGTCCCATACCGAGGGCAATAAGTGTCTCATAACAAGTTGCTAGATAAATTAGAAAATTAGGTCAGTGTCAAATAGATATACATGAATAAGAGTCGGACCGAATATTTCGAGTTTAGTTAACGAGCAATATATATGTAGGTATACCATCATAAATCTCCGAAGAGACTGTTTTATGCTGCTTCGACATTTTTCCTACAAATTGGCGGGGCCAACAGTTTTCTGCCGACTCCGAACGGCATCTTTTTTTTTTCTTTCTGAGAAACGTTCAATGCTAGAAATGAAACGGCATCACTAAAATCTGAAATTTAGATATTCATAAAAATTTCTTTTCAAATTAACTCTGGGTTGAAAAGATAACTCGGCGAGCGTGAAGTTGAAATTTTTATACTAAGGAATGGTATCAGTAGTCACAAAAATTGTATTCAAATAAAACTGCTTTTAAAAGGAAGACCACAATTTTTTCGTAATTTTTTACGATATAACGCTTCCTTGGCTAAATAGAGAAAAAATTAGTGCAACTGCCAAAAATATTTAAACAAATACATATAAGCCAACAAAATTATACATTATGAACGCTACCTTTGTTACTTTGGATACACGAAAAGTTTGTGTGCTACAGCGTGCTACACCTTCTAACTATTTTAAAATGGATGTTTGGAATATTTACCATCGGTTCCACAAAAAAATATTTTGCTCATATTTGCCTCCCTTGATTTAACGACAAAAATACTTTCAAATTTTCATTAAAGGGACATGACGTATACGTAACATTTTTGTTAACGAATTTGAAGACATAGAGAAACAAATAATTGATGCTGCAATACTACCTAAATCCTTTTGTCAAGGATATGCTAACTGATTAAACATTTAATAAATTTTTCATGAAGAGCTGTGACGTTGCGAATGTTTTATTGACAAGTGAAAAAATTCCCAAGGATTATTTTTTTAGGTATATACCGACAAAATGATCAAACTATATAGTGATTTGGTGCCAATTGGCATTTTGCTAACTTTTGAACACACTTTTGTGAGTTTCTTTCGGTTTCGATATATGGGGCTAAATTTGGCAACGGGACCACCTAAAAATTTCATCGCTTCGATTTGAATGAAATTTGGCGAAAGTGATCTGCTATGTAAAAAATGTAAAAAAAAAAATGATGTGTAATGGGTGAATTTTAGCTGTACATTTTTAACAAAGAAATCGGAGACCATATCGAATCGGAAATTAAAAAAATCAATTACATTTTATGGTGAATTTTATGTGCTTTTTTGTTTATGATGCAAGTCATTAATGAAATCTTCGAGGTCCATAAATTAAAAAAAAAGTATTAAAAATGTCCAAATACATGACTTCTTATATAAGGAAAAAAGGCTTACACAAAAAATTGCGAATTCAAACCGGTATATCTTGGTAACCATCCAATATTTATATGCGACCTTTGGTGATTTTTTTTTTACATAGCAGATCACTTTCACCAAATTTCATTCAAATCGAATTTTTAAGTGGTTCGCTGTAGGAATTGTACCCCATATGTATGTATAGATTAGAGATATAACGAGAGACCAGAACTGTCATCAGGTAAAATTGATTTTATATTTATATCTCGGTATCGAAATCAGACAGTAAAATAGAGTAAAAGACTAGAGTGACCAGCTTAATTTTAAAAACTAAGTAAACAATAATAACCATAAGACTTTTCTACCTATAGATTAATGAAATAGTTAAATAAGTTTTGTTGAAGCAGCGCGATAATAAAATATCAGCATAGTATATTTCTTTAATGGAAGTGGAAATTATATGTTGACAAAGCCCCAAAAGGTTTTATGAATATACCAAGGAAATATGGGAAATTCCTCTGCTGGTAAATAATGAAGAGTTGATAGATTTGTACCGAATATCCGTAACATCCCTAGTGCAAATATTTACAGCGCAAACGTACCTACATATATACAGTTTCTATAATCTTCAATAGCCGATTTTCTTACCATGGGCGAGATAGACGATGTTAATGCTTTCTCATCTCATTCCAATCAAATAAGTGTGCTTTCGCTAAGCGGTTATTCAGAAAGTTGTTGTTATTATTATTATTATTTTCTGCTAAGCTAAGTTCAATACAAACAGTTCGTATGAAGAAAGTATGTTGTAATTTGTTTGCTGAATCTTACCACAATTTCGTTACAATATAGCCTCTATTTATGTATGCATTTATGTTTGTATATATGAATTTCTTTTGTTTAATGTCAATCACTTGCAAATATTATTCGGATGGACATTCCCTGGGGCCTTAAGTGTTATCATACACGCTAACATGAGTTTTCTCGTATTTCATGATAAATGAATAGAAATTAATATATGTATGCACACATAAATACCTACATATCTTCAGATATTTACTAAGTCTGTATGTGAATATTTTTTCAAGATTCTGCCACTCGATGAGTGTGAAAGACAGATAAAAGCTTTCAGCGTAGTCACTGTACCGTAAATCAAATTAAAATAATGCAAAGGAAGCAGAATATACGAATGATAACAAGTAAAAATAACTCCATCAACAAGATATACATATGTATATATTTACTATATAAACATGTATTTCTTCTATTCCTTACCTAATTGGGTGGCAACCACTTAAAAGTAAACACTTTACACTAAATTGAATGTGCAAATTTACTGCGGCTTCGCGTAACTTAAAAAGTTCAAAGAGAAATTTAATAGAGCTGATTAGACGTTTTGCTGCCATTTATGTAAGTTAATTGACAATTTTTACAAACTACGCAATGGCCCTAAAGTATTAAAAGTCTTGTAAGAGTTTTCTTCTTCTTTTATGTTACAGGATATGCCCCAATGATTCTCAACCGAAACACAGTTTTTCCGCCGCCCCTGAGCGGCATCAGTTGTGTGCAAGGCAGTTTTTTTGATTTGCTTTTCATGACAGAAACACACTCAGGGACTTTGGTGGCCAGAAGGGTCGGGTGAACACGTCTTGAATATGCTTATTGCTAGTTGCCAAAATCCCGTTCAAATTGCACTATTTTCCCATACATATCAACAAGTTGCTCATACGACCTGGCGCACAGTGGTTCGGCTCCATACATTTTTTGGAGAAAAAAAAAATAGAAGGAGTGGTGCTAGGTGATTGAAATTTTGCACACATGATAGATAAGAAATATTCCAAAAATGATTGAGATCGGTAAGCCCATGGGGGTACCACCTCGGACCTATAAAAAATATATAAATGCAAATTTAAATTTTAGTTTAAAAAATAAAGGTTTTCTGCATAGAACTTGGCGCATAAGTTGCTTTCATAAAGTTTGCTGACTTACAAAAAATTTTCAAAAACGGTCAACCCCTAGTGGTACCTGCCTTGGACCTATACAAAAATATATAAATCCGATTTCAGTTCAAAACAGCAAGAAATCTTCCTGAAACTTTGCACATAAATTACCCTCATGATAGGTATTGACTAAACAAACAATTTTTTACAAATTTTAATACCAACTAAAAAATAATTACATACATATCTTCACGAAACTTGACAATACCAAAAATCGGCGTGATTGGTAAAAACAGCCACGACCACTACTAATACACGACTTTTGTTCAAGGTATGCAACCGATTAAAATAACGTTCCGGTTTCGGTTTTGTAAGGTGTTTTGGTTTCGGTTCCGGTTTCGTGTCACCATCAAACGGTTACGGTTTCGCTTTCCGTTTTGAAAAAATGAATCGCTTTTAATAAGTTACGGTTATGGTTTGGATTTCGGTTTCAGTCCTTGCTTTTTTTCAAACACAAATAACACATATTTAAGTAAAAACAAGTAAGGAGGTCTAAGTTCGGGTAAACCGAACATTAAATGCCCAGCGGTAGTTTTCATATGATTTTCGGAATTTTCCATTTCGGAAGTGGGCGTGGTTGGGAAGCGATTTCGTCCAATTACATCAGGTATACTCCCTATTATGCTAGTATACCTCGTACCAGTTTCAGCGTTCTACCGTAATCAGTTGAAAAATTATGACCCGCGGTGCCACGCCCACTTTAAAAAATTTATGGAAAAATCATAAGAGAATGACCAGGGGGGTTCACCTATAAAATTATATCATTTTAGACGTTTCCGTTACCGATTTATGTCAATTTAGGTGATTTTCGAAATTTTCGATATCGAAAGTGGGCATGGTTGTAGGGCGATTTTATGCGATTTCGCCCATTTACAGTAGCAACCTACCTTGGACAGAAAGTAACCTGTATATAAAATGTCAGGCAAATATCGCAATTTTTAGTCAAGTTATGTCAGTTTATGTGATTTTCGAAGTTGTCGATGTCGACAAAAGAGGCGTGGTTATCATCCGATTTCGCCCATTTTCTCTAGAAAGCTACTTTGGAAAGAAAGTAATCTCTATACCAAATTTCATGCAAATACCTCAATTTTTACTCAATTATGTCAATTTGTGATTTTCGAAATTTTCGATATCGAAAAAGGGGGCGTGGTTATCATCCGACTTCGCCCATTTTCAATAGAAACCTACACCGAAAGAAAAAATATGAAAAAACACCGTAAAATTAACATTTTTTGTTTACCAAATGCAACTGAAAAGAAAAAATGTCAATTTTATAATTTCGAAAATATCATTTCTACGTGAAATGGATGTGCACAAGTAAAAAAAAACGTAAAAACGAACAGGAAAACGTCAAATAAACGCAGGCATTCCCACGTATAATTGACATGAAACGTAAAATGGGCATGGCCATCATGTATTATTGAACGCATTTTCACGTATAATTGACATGAAACGTAAAATGACATGGCCATCATGTATTATTGCAGGCATTCCCACGTATAATTGACATGAAACGTAAAATGGGCATGGCCATCATGTATTATTGAACGCATTTTCACGTATAATTGACATGAAACGTAAAATGACATGGCCATCATGTATTATTGCAGGCATTCCCACGTATAATTGACATGAAACGTAAAATGGACATGGCCATCATGTATTATTGAACGCATTTTCACGTATAATTGACATGAAACGTAAAATGAACATGGCCATCAGGTATTATTGCAGGCATTCCCACGTATAATTGACATGAAACGTAAAATGGGCATGGCCATCATGTATTATTGAACGCATTTTCACGTATAATTGACATGAAACGTAAAATGACATGGCCATCATGTATTATTGAACGCATTTTCACGTATAATTGACATGAAACGTAAAATGAACATGACCATCATGTATTATTGCAGGCATTCCCACGTATAATTGACATGAAACGTAAAGTGGGCATGGCCATCATGTATTATTGAACGCATTTTCACGTATAATTGACATGAAACGTAAAATGAACATGACCATCATGTATTATTGCAGGCATTCCCACGTATAATTGACATGAAACGTAAAGTGGGCATGGCCATCATGTATTATTGAACGCATTTTCACGTATAATTGACATGAAACGTAAAATGAACATGACCATCATGTATTATTGCAGGCATTCCCACGTATAATTGACATGAATCGTAAAGTGGGCATGGCCATCATGTATTATTGAACGAATTTTCACGTATAATTGACATGATACGTAAAATGAACATGACAGTCATGTATACATATGTACGTTGAATCTAAATTCTAAAACTTTTTATTTTAAATGAGAATCACATCAAAATGATATTATTTTAAATCAATTTATTAACATTTTTTAAATAAACACTAATATACATTTGATAAGGTGACAAACTTAACATTTTTAGAAGCACATAAAATTACTTTCTAGGCAAACTTTTATTATACATTTGACAGGAACTAAAAGTTCTTATATCTTATAACAGTTTCTCCTTCGTAAATGTAATACAGATGAAGCATCAATTCCTCTTGCGCTGCTGTTTTCACTTCACTTTTACAATTGTTTTTATGTTAATTATTTTTGTTTATATATGTAAATTCCCAGCATGCCCGAACTTGAGTGTCAACTGTAACGCGGTTCATTTCATTTTAGAATGAAATAATTACATATACAAATGCTAGTATATTTCCATATCTTTTTTACGTGAAGCAGGTTTTTGAAATGTGTTATGAACATGATAAATGTCAACTGCAGCACGGCTTATGCCATTTTAACATGAGAATATTACACAAATGTGAGATTAACAGTTTTTATATCAATATGATGTCGAAATGTATATTAACATGAGAAATTGATATGACAGAACTAAATTGATGTGACGTAGTAATGTGGGCTCAACAAGCTTTTTTATCAATTTGACGTGAAATCGATTGTTTACATCATTTTTAAAGTTAAATAAAACTTTTCGAAGTAATGTATTATTAACATGAGAAATTGATATGACAATGTCATACATGCTAATGTTGATTCAGCAACTTTTGTATCAATTTAACGTGAACCCTGTTTGTTTGATCATTTTCAATATTAATACGACATTTTTTGCTGAAACGTTAAATTGATAAAGCAGAAATGTTAGTTTTACAAGCGACTTTTCTTTCGGTGTACCTTGGCCAAAGAGTAACCTGTATATAAAATTGCATGCAAATATCTTTAATTTTACTCAAGTCATCGGGTACACAGATGGACGGACATGCGGACAGACGGACGGACATGCCTTAATGAACTCCTCTTTTCAACCCAAGAACTTTCATATATGGAACTTTATATCTGTCTCGATTATTTTGTGCCGTTACGTACTACCGTTATGTGAACACAATTATAATACCCTTGTAATAGTACTAGTAGGTACGCTGGGTATAAAAACAGCCAAGCGAAAATTAAATTTTCTCAATGTTTATGTTTTAATATAATCAAATATATAACTAAGTATACGAGGAAAAAATATTATTACCATGTTTAATGAGTTAGTTTGACAACAGGAGCCAATTACAAAACTTTTTTGCCAGCAGTCTATTAATAATCACTTTTCCTAGAAAAATATAAATCTGTATTTTTTGTAATCATTATTTCGTGCTTCCTCTTAAAGCATTCCAAAAGGTAGTATTGCAGCATCAATTATAATATTATTAATTATACATACGTCATCACTTTTATGAAAATTTTAAGTGATTTTTCGTCATTAAAACAAGGCGTCAAATATGGGCAAACATTTTCTTCTAGAATCGATATAAATTATACCAAACTGTTATTTTATTATGGTGAGAGAGTGTAGCAGGCTGAATCACACACAACTTTTCTCTATCGAAAGTAGCAAAAGTAGCAGTTATGAAGTATAATTTTTGTTGGTTTATATTTGTTTACATAAATTTTGAAAATTTACATAAATATTTGATCGATTGCACTGACTTTTCATTGTTAAGCCAATATAGTGCTACATATATTTTCGTACAAAATCATAACTAAGACCATACTTTTAAAAGTTATACGCAAAATATATCGCTAAAGCTTGCAAAAATTCTTAGCAGTTTTATGTGAATAAAAACTTTCTTACTTCTGATACCATTATTTTGTCCAAAAATTTCAACATTAACTGGTAGTGAGAAAATGGGCCTAATTCAGTTCACCCGGCTCTGTATATATGTATGTAATTAATCTAAACATCCGATACAGTATGGGATCCAAGTGTCTCTTTCGAACTTTTGGGAAATTTGTATCCTCTCGTCTTCACAAGCAACACTCAGGTAGAAAAGGGATATCTGATCCTATATTGTTTATTCTTTCTGTTCGTTAAATTCCCTTTGGTAGTCGCCGCGTATTTTTCAAAAAATTATGCAACTCCAGCGCCATCAAGCGTGGAAAAATATAGCCTGTCAATAGCATGTATGCAAGGAATAAACTGTTAAAATTTAGCAAAAATCCTTTCAGTACACTGAAGCAAAAACGTACATGTTTTTTAAGAAAAAAGTTTCATAGAAGTTCACGCTGATATTTCTTAGAATAAAAGAAAAAATTCATAGATTCTAAGAAAATTATTTTACAATTTATGAATGAATTCATGATTTCTAAGGATTGGTTTACATATTTAAAGAACAAGTACTTATATTCTAAGAAATATTTTTCAATTTCTATGAAAAAGTTCTTTGGAGAGGTTTTAATGAACATTTCTTAAAATCCATGTACATTTTCTTTGGATACATGAACTTTTTTCAAAACCGGTTTTATTGATATAACATTTTGTATAGCTCTCTTGCATTGTCCAGATAGCAAATTCTCTAAAATTTGACACACCAATAACTTATTACAGGCATTTAAAAATAGTAGGGTAATTTAAAGTGACATACATTATTTTGCATAGAAGCATCGAAAGTGATTCGTAACGGCACTAAAAGATCATAAGGGAGCTGTAAAACTGCTAATATGAAAGATATAAATTTAAAAAATATGAATTTAGCTTTTTTTTGCTCTCCTAACCAATTCTGATATTGTAACTTAGAACGTTATTCGCGATGGTGCTTCAATTATAGATGCTGAACGTTACAGAAAAAGTCCCCAAAATATGAAGTTTCATGAATGGAATTTGGTTGTTTAAATCCAAACTGATTTGAGGGATTACATTAATAAAAAAAAACTAGATTACCGAAAAGAGTTAAAAAATGCGCACTAAACAGTACAATATAATGTGAATATTTTATATTTCCAACCATTTTGACCATTCATATTATTTTCCCCTATACAGAGTAACACTCCCTCATGTACACATATTCATACACTTCCAATAACAATAAAAAATTAAATTTCAATATTTTTATGTCACCACAGGTGGGCCAGCCGCTTTCGTTGTGATTTGGGGCTTTGCCAAAGGATTCACGATATCGTACGATGTTGAAAAGGTATACAATTTATAGTTGTCTATGCATATTTTATTTATTGTGCCACGTGGGACCACTTCTTATAACACTTTTCTGCTTTTGCATTTCATTTTGATAACTAACTATATTAATGCGTTTGTTTTATTTTCCATTTTGCCCGTTTAAAACATTGACAGTTCGATATTGGTTGTCCTTGGATGCAGGAAACTTATGTGGATTGGATATTTCAGGGTCCGGTGTGTGCGGTGTTGATTATGAATTTGATATTTCTGCTACGAATTATGTGGGTAAGTGTACAATAGCCAATCCGTTATGTATTGTTTACTCAGATATGTACATGTGCATATACTTATGTACATGTGTGGAATATGAAATGGATATCATAACATCCTTTTAGTAATAACACTTGAATTTTATTGTTTAACTTACTTTTGTTGTTATGTCTAAACATGCAAGAAAAGTTATTTAAGAATCGATCAAGAGAAGTGAAGGTCTCAAAATCGCTTTGTCGAATACATTCTCGAATTAATGTAGGAAAGCTCTTTAAAAAATAAAGCACGATCCGTGGAAAAATTATATTGCAGGTATGCAGACCTAAATGTGAACCAAAAGTATCTTTTGGTTTTATTCGCGAACATGTAAGGACCGTTTTGAAAACTAAGTATTTTGGGAATTTGTTCGGGATCATTTCGAGACCATTTTGGGATTATTTTCAAGATAATTTCAGGACTTTTTCGTAATGCTATTTTTTCGAGATTATTTCATAATTGTTTTCTGAATGATTTCAAGATTGTTTTAGGGATCATTTCCAGATCTTTTCGAGATTCTTTTCTACGCCTTTATTGAGCCACTACCTTTTCAGATTCACAGCCGACAACAATAGTCTTTTCTGCTGTAGTCTCCAATCCACCACAGCTCCAATATAACTCGACTTATTGCCTTCATCATCATTTATTGGCGCTTAACCGCCTAAGCGATTTTGGCCGTTTCGTATCAAAGCACGCCAGTCATTCCTTTTTAGCGATAACGGACGCCAATTGGAAACCCCAAGGGAGTTCAAGTCATCCTCCACCTGTTGTTTCCATCTCAGTCGAGGCCTCCCCCTTCCTCTGCTGCCGAATTCAGGCGACGATAGGAAAACCTTCTGTGCTGGAGCTTCTTTGTCCATTCGCATAACATGGCCCAGCCAGCGGAGTCTTTGGGCTTTAATTCGCTGGACTATGGTCAGATCTGCGTAGAGCTCGTACAGCTCATCGTTAAATTTCCTTCTATACTCGCCGTTGGCATCACGGGAAGGACCATAAATCTTCCGGAGAACTTTTCTCTCAAATACTCCAAGGGCCATCTCATCTTCTCTTGACATTGTCCATGAATCTGAGCCATACATCAGGACAGGTATGATGAGAGACTTATAGAGCGTGATCTTTGTTCTTCGAGAGAGGACTTTACTTCTCAATTGCCTACTCAGTCCAAAGTAGCACTTGTTGGCAAGAGTGATTCTCCGCTGGATTTCTAGACTGATATTATTTTCGGTGTTGATACTGGTTCCCAAATAGACGAAGTCCCTCACAGTTTCAAATTTGTAACTATCAACAGTGACATGGCTGCCAAGGCGCAGGTGCGCCGATTCTTTCTTTGATGACAGCAAATACTTCGTATTGTCCTCGTTCACGGCAAGACCCACTTTTTTCGCTTCCTTATCCAGTCCAGAGAAGGCAGCGCTTACGGCGCGGTTGTTAAGGCCAATGATATCAATATCATCGGCATACGCCAGCAATTGCACGCTCTTGTAAAAGATTGTACCATTGCGGTTTAGCTCTGCTGCTCGAATTATCTTCTCCAGCATCAGGTTGAAGAAATCGCACGAAAGGGAGTCGCCCTGTCTGAAGCCTCGTTTGGTTTCAAATGGCTCAGAGAGGTCCTTCCCGACTCTGACGGAGCTGTTAGTATTGCTCAACGTCATTTGGCAAAGCCGTATAAGCTTTGCAGGGAAGTCAAATTCAGACATGGCGGCATACAGGCAACTCCTTTTTACGCTGTCCAAAGCGGCTTTAAAATCGACAAAGAGATGGTGAGTGTCGATTCTCTTATCATGGGTCTTCTCCAGGATTTGGCGTATCGTGAAAATCTGGTCGATGGTAGACTTACCAGGTCTAAAGCCACACTGATAAGGTCCAATCAGTTTGTCTACGATGGGCTTCAGCCTTTCACACAACACGCTAGAAAGAACCTTATATGCGATATTAAGAAGACTAATTCCGCGGTAGTTGGTGCGGTTAGCGGGATCGCCTTTCTTGTGGATTGGGCAAAGCACACTTAAATTCCAATCCGGAGGCATGCATTCGTCTGACCATATTCTGCATAAGAGCTGATGCGTGCTTTTTACCAGCTCTTCGCCTCCGCGTTTGAACAGCTCGGCGGGTAGTCCGTCTTTTCCAGGCGCTTTGTTGTTTTTGAGCCGGGATATAGCTATCCTCACTTCATCATAGTCAGGTGGTGGGACGACTTTTCCATCGTCAGGGATTGGGGTATCGGGTTCGACGTCTCCCTCGCAATTTAGCAGTGAGGAGAAGTGCTCCCTCCATAATTTAAGTACACTTTGTACGTCGGTTACCAGGTCGCCATTATTGTCCTTACAGGAGCTTGCCCCGGTCTTAAAACCTTCCGTCATCCGCCGGATCTTTTCATAGAATTTTCGGGCATCATTCCTGCCAGCCAGCATCTCAAGCTCCTCACACTCACGCCTTTCGGCCTCACTTTTCTTTTTTCTGAAAAGGCGTCTCTCTTCCTTCTTTGCCTCACGATATTGTTGCCATACACTGCGGGTTGCGCCCGTTCGCAACGTCTCCTTGTAGGCAGCGTCCTTTTTTTTCGAGGCAGTTTTGCATTCCTCATCGTACCAGTTGTTCTTGCGGGCTCGCTGGAACCCTATAGTGGCCTCAGCGGCGGTACGCAATGAGTGAGAGATATGCTTCCATTGCTCGGTTACATCGTTAGGTCGAGGATTGCCCTCTGCTAGCAGGTGTGAGAGTCGAGTTGTGAAATTATCAGCTGTCTGTGTCATGCGCAGCTTCTCGACGTCAAACTTTCCTTCCGTTACTGTGCGCACTTTCTTCGTTGCACAGAGGCGTGTGCGTATCTTGGCTGCGACAAGATAATGGTCAGAGTCAATATTGGGACCACGCAGTGTACGCACGTCCAGAACGGTGGAGCTATGTCTGCCGTCAATCAAGACATGATCAATCTGGTTTCTAGTTCTTTGATCAGGGGACAGCCATGTGGCTTGGTGTATTCGCTTATGCTGGAACCTGGTACTACTGATGACCATATTGCGAGCAGCGGCGAAGTCAATCAACCTAGTGCCGTTGGGGGATGTTATATCGTGGAGACTGAATTTTCCAACTGTGGGACCAAAGACTCCTTCCTTGCCCACCTTGGCATTAAAGTCGCCGAGCACGATTTTGATATCATGCTGTGGGCAGCGATCATAAGTCTGTTCAAGTTTATCGTAGAAGGAGTCCTTCTCTGCGTCGTCCGTCTCCTCAGTCGGCGCATAGGCGCAGATAAATGTTATGTTGAAAAACCTCGCCTTGATGCGGATCGCAGCGAGACGCTCGTTCACAGGAGTGAACGCTAATACTTGGCGGCGAAGTCTCGTTCCCACCACGAATCCTACACCACGCGCTTTGCCGCGTGTCTGACCACTGTAGTATACGTCACAAGGACCGATGGTCGTCTTTCCTTGCCCCGTCCATCGCATTTCCTGCAGGGCGGTGATGTCAGCCTTTGCGCCTACGAGGACATCAACCAGTCGGGCAGCGGTACCGTCCCTTGAAAGGGTCCGGACATTCCCGGTACATGCCCTAATATCCAAATCGTTATGCCTTATTCGTTTTGCCGGGTCGTCAACATTAAAGGGGGTTCTTATTGCCTTATGCCGTCCATTTCATATCCGCTAAAGATACATTTCACAGTAAGGGTCCGGAAGTTGAAATTATTATCTTCAGTATTATGTTGTCTTTCCGAAACTCTTAGATTTCGGGTTTTATTTGTTGTTGTTGTTGTTGTTGTTGTTGTTAACAGCAAAAACACTACCCGAAGGTTTTGGGGAGTGATGCCGAAATTGGCAGTCATTGGCTGGATATGAACCCGGTGCGCTGCGGTACTCCCTTGCGGTACTGCCCAACTGTCGTGGTAGCAATTTGGTATGACCAGTGCAACCTTCTAGGTCATGTCAGCCCTCCATCCGTGAGAAAGGAGAAGATGGGTAATGAGAGGTGAAAGACATCATATCCGTAAATCAGCCATCGAGGTAGCACGTCATTACTTATGTGCATATTAGTCGCCTCTTACGACCGGTATGCCTACTCCTAACCCGCAGGCCGGGTATGGGGTTCATCGACTAGTCTTAAGCCTATTGTCTCAAGATATAGAGGCCGATTACAACCATTCTGAAAAGTATTGGTGCGAAATTGTTTTAGAGGTCATCTTTAGGAGACCTTGCTAACAGGCCGCCATTTCAATTCCTAGTGCAAGATATTCTAGGAAGAGCTGAAACAGAAGATCTTGTTATCTGGGTAATTTTCTTCACCAAAGTTTATTTGCTTCCAAAGTTAAAAATGAACGGATGCTAACGGGTCACTTTACTTTTGCAGGATACACTTCAGTACACAACTCCACACATACAAACAAATACACACTGCATTAATCTGTTACTTTATTATATCCATTTATTTTATCGTACACACAGATGGATACAGATAGTTTCGACTTTTCGCTTTCCAGATTAAAAAAAGTCATTACATAAATCTGTTTGCCCCCTGTGAAGTTGCCAAATGCAACGATATATGCACTCAGACTTTTAAGTATGATATTCGAAACAAATAAAGGGTTTACCAAAAAGGTAACAACTAAAACTTGAGGTTTGAGTAAACCGCTCCTTCTCGAAGCTAATGCGGAGCCCAGGTTCTACGCCACTGAACCTTCCTGAAAAAGAGGGGAGTCTTTTATCATAAGTTATCACTGGAGGGTGTTAAATTCGTATTATGAGCTGTGATTTACTTTGCCGAACAGAATTGTATTATATGATGAATAATATGCCCTGCAGCGAAAGCAACTAGTTGGAAACTACTTTACAACCAGTTGGTGCACCGGGCCCAACTAGTCAGTGTCTTGTCTTTTTTCCATATAAGCAACTGGTATTTTTTACGTGTTGATGTCCTACGAAATGTCAATTGTCAGATTTCGACCAGAACATACCAGTCATCTACTAGTCGTGAAATACTAGAATTATACTAGTTGTAAAATACCAGTCACATACTAGTTCAACCTGGACTAGTATGATTTCCATAAAATGAACTAGTCCCCATACTAGTCCCATACTAATCCAAAAAGCTTTAAACCTGGGCTGGTATGATTTCAACCAGAATTTTCATGACTCACCCTTTATTTTATCATTTGCCGTTATTTTCATATTTATTCTTAAAAAGCAGCAACTAAGTGGCTATAATTACGTGGTAGTACCTTATTCCGTGGTATTTTGATTTTTTCGGCCAAATAAGGATTTGAAAGTTAATCTAATAAAACTAAAAATGTCATGAGCATTCATCTTTAAGAAATATAAATAGACATAATTTTTTTTTTTTTCTAGCCTATATTTATTTAATAATACACGATCTAAAGATGATACTTTTGATAAAAAGCATTTTGTATGGGGGTAGCTTAAGTAAAATGCTAAGGAGTCCAATGAAAATTGTTAAGGCTGTAAAAAATCATCCGTATGCTTTTATTTAATTTTTCTTACAATTATATATTCAGTGAACATTTATTAACTATTTTTTATAACCTCCAAATAAAATTAAACAATTTCTTCTACTCTAAATTTAATAATTCTGACCCACGGAATTAGGTACACCATTCGTTTTTCAATGTACGTAATTGCGTGGGTACCACGGAATTAGGGTATTTTAATACTTTTTATTTTCTTTATTCTAATAAACTTTTTATAAGAAAACCTAACGCAATAAGTAATTTTATCACTAAATAAAGCCCCAAAGAAGATCCTGACGTAATTCCGTGGTATATTTTTTTTTACCTATTCTTCAATATTTGAGCCGTAAATATCTGTGGCGCGCAATATTTTAACGAAATATTGATGTTATTGAATTTTTGCAAATTCGTTATTTCCCAATAAAAAATAAAAAAATAATTAAGCATTTAACTTCTTTATCATTATTTGGAATTCATATTTATAATAAAAAATATAAATTATAATAAAAATCTCGAATTAGCGTTCAAATCGCTACCACGGATTTATGTACCACGTATTTTGTACATGTTCCTTTTGCGTGGCATACGACGCATTTACATTACTTACAGCAGCTAGACGCAAAGCACGGTCTTTCTGTCGAGCCAATCAAAAATATATTTTTTACATAAGTAAGTATTTGTTTTTGAAACAAATTTGTTTGAAAGTAAGTAATTAAATTTGCGCTCTATTTGTATCTTATTAAATAAACAGAAAAAAAAATATATTGAATGAAAATAAAAATAAAAACAGACAAAAAAAAAACAGAAAAAAATAAAAAAAAAACAAAAAAATAAAAAAAAAAAAAACAAAAAAAAAAATATATTGAATGAAATTCTTATTTATTATTGAGCTAACTCTTTTTTAATTTTATTTTAAAGCTTAAAGCATATTTTTAATTTATTTGTTATGTGTTAATGAAACCAAAAAAAGTATTACTGAATTAAATTTGTTTATTTATTTTAAAGCTTCATGTTAATGAAGTTATTTTTATTTTATTGCTGATTCATTTTCAAAGCCTTCTGAAATTTAAGAAAAAGATTTACTTTTAATAAAAAAAAAAAAAAAAAAAAAAATACAAAAAAAGAAATTATTAAAATAAAAATAAAACACAAAGAATAGAAAACAAAAATGTGTAGCAATGAAATATGCGTGTTTGCTTTATACCACGGAATTAGGGACAATTTCCCACGGAATTAGGTACATCATGCATTTTTTTGCCACGGAATTAGGGACATCTAAGTTAGTCACTAATTTTAATTATTACAAATATATTATTAGTTATTTTCAAATGTTGACAATTGAAAATAAAAGAAAATTGATCAATTAAATAGGAACAATACGATTTTCCAGGTTTCACTTTTTTGTTTCATCGTAGGAGGAGCAAAAAGTCAGAAAAATCCTTAATACCACGTAATAATAGCCACTTACCTTATTTATATTTACCCTATCAGGAAAAAGCATCTGTGAATTATAAGAGAAAAAAGAACCAAACGAAACGAATGAAATTTGTATTTTTTAACTGGTATGATTTCATCCAGAGTTATATACTAGTATGTAATGGATATATCCTGACTAGTATGGTTTCAGCCAGAAAATTCTAGTTGTATACTGGTATTTTTCTGACTAGTTTGAAGTTTCGCTGCAGGGATGATTCTTGAAGTCGAAAGGCTTCATTTGCCACTTCTCCTACATATTTCGTCATATTTTATCAGTTGTCGCCTAATGTAAATTATTACCATTGTGTGTGTTTTTTAGAACAACATTTTAAACATACCATAAATATTTCCTTACTACCTTTTTCAGGTGTTAATAACAAAACTCCGGTCAGCTAACACAGTGGAAACGCGTCAGTATCGTAAAGCTGCAAAGGCTTTGTTAGTTTTAATTCCACTTTTTGGCATTACATATTTGGTGGTTTTAGCTGGTCCCAGCGAAAATGGCGTTATGAGTAATATGTTCGCTATTGTGCGAGCCTTGCTGCTGAGTACGCAGGTAAGCAAAATATTTTATAATCATGGACGTGTTTTTTGAATGGAAATTAATGTTTAAATTAGGTAGTAAGGAGGTATAAGCCGGGTAAATGCGCAAACATAACAGCTTTCTCCCTTTTTTGCAATAACCACAATTATAAGGTATATAAAATTTGGTATGTATCGATATGTCTCGCCGAGCAGGGTGTGCGACAACAAACCAAAAATTAAAAAAAAATTAATTATAATATAATTTGAAAATCACACCACTACAAGTGCTAAACACGCATTCACTTTATAGAGCCGCTGTTATGTGTGTATGTAGGTATGACCACTTGCATTGTTGTGTTTGCATTCATTGCAGTAGGGTGAGTTGTTTTGTTGGCAGCAATAAGATAACATGAGCCAGCGCGTCAACTTTATTGAGCTTAGGTAGAAACAGTGTTTACAAAAACAAAATCTGTGCGTGGGGATTCAGAGAAGCAAATGCTTTTGAAAAAAAGCACAAATAAGCTAGATCATGCACAAGGCCCTTCGTGGCTACACTTAGCGAAATAAAATAAAATGGAAAATTGATAAAACTAAAAAAAAAATAAAATCAGACATAGAAAAGTGGTTGAAAGTAAAAAAATAAAATTTGTTGGAAATGAAAGGAAAGGGAATAATATAAAATAAATAAAAGTATTAAATTAAGAAAATAATAGGAAAGGAAAAAAAAACTAATGGCGGCGATATACCAACAGGTTATCATAACCTCTAACGAGATTTTTAGCCGAGCTTCTCTTTCCAACTTGTGGTGTGTTGCTTTTTGAGTTTTTCCTACAAGTTGGCGGGACCTACAGTTTTTTGCCGACTCCGAACGGCACTTGCCAAGCAAATGCATTTTTTGCTGAGAAGCTTCTCATGGCAGAAATACACCCGGAGAGTTTGCCAAACCACTGCCGAGGGGCGGCCCCGTTTATAAAAATTATTTTTCTAAATAATTTTTGATGTTACTTTTGCCGGGCATCGAACCGCCACGACTTGGTGTAGAAGGCCGAACACTTAACCGCTACACCACGGCGGCCGCCGGGATGGATAAAACGAAAATAAAGGTAAGTTAAGGTAAGGAACGGCAAATATGACAGAAAAATCAAAGGGAAAGGAATGGAATGGAAAAGAAAAAGGAAGGGAAGAAAGGAAATGTAATGTAGGTAAAACAGTGGAAAAGAGAAGCAAAAGCAGAAAGACAAAGAAAGGAAAGAAGAAAAAAAGAAGGGAAAGAAAAGGTAGCGAGGAAGAAGGTATGGAAAATAAATGAAAATAAAAAGAAAGAAAAATAAAGGAAAGAAAGGTAATGAAAAGCTAAAAAAAATAATTTAAGGAAATGAATGAAAGCAAAAGAAAAGCAAAGGAGTTGTGGAAAGGAAATACCTTTCATGAATAAGCGTCACGGTTTTCACTGTTTGATCCCAGTACAGCCTGTGTGAATTTACCTTAAGCTCATACCGAAATTATCGGAACTATCGATTATATGGGGCGATGTGTTATGTTGGTCCAATCTCATTGATTTTTAACACCGACATTCCACATTCTAAAATAGCAATAGTTACGAAATTTCACGTTTCTACCTATATAACTACAGGAGTTATCCACCAAAATCCGTTTATTGGAACAATCGATTGTATGGGAGCTATGTGAAATATTTATCCCAGCTCGATGATTTTCAACATCGATACTTCACATATAAAAATAGCGATACGTCCAAAATTTCACGTTCCAACGTGTTTAATTACAGGAGTTATAGCCCAAAATCCGTTTATCGGAACAATCGATTGTATGGGAGCTATGGGAAATATTTATCCCATCTCGATGATTTTCAACATCGATATTTCACATACAAAAATAACAACACTTACAAAATTTCACGTTCCTAGGTGTTTAATTACAGGAGTTATAGCCCAAAATCAGTTTATCGGAACAATCGATTGTATGGGAGCTATATGTAATATCGGTCCGATCTTGCTGGTTCCGACAAATGATTCCTATATTGGAAAATGGTGGCCGCATACAAAATTTCAGCCAAATATCTCAAAAACTGTGGGACTAGTTTGCGTTCAAACAGACAGACAGACAGACAGACAGACAGACAGACGGACATGGCTAAATCAACTCATCTCGTCATCCTGATCATTTCGGTATACTTATTGATGGGTCTATCTCTTCTTCTTCTCATACTTACAAACATCGGACCAAAGTTATAATACCATTTCATGTTCATGAAAGGTATAAAAAATGAATAACATGAAAGGAAACTAAAGCAACGGAAACGAAAGGAAAGGAAAGAAAAAGAAAATAAAAGGAAAAAAGGAATGTAATGGAAATGGAAAGAAGGATCAGGTAAGAATATAAAAGAAACGAAAAGAAAGAAAAATAAAAGAAAAGAACAGAGAAGAACAGAAAAGAAAGAAAGAAAGAAGGAAAATAAAATGAAATGAAAGAAGAGAAAAGGAAAGAAAAGGAAAGAAGAGAAAAGGAAAGAAAAGGAAAAGAACGGAGAAGATAAGGAAAGGAAATAAAAGGGAAGAGAAGGAAAGAAAAGCAAAAGAAATAAATTGAGATGAAAGGAGAGGAAAGGAAGGGAAATAAAAGCAAATGAATGCTAAGCAAAGGAAAGGAAAGAAATACGTATGAAGACAACCTAGGAAGAATAAATAATTATCAACATTGAAACTATATTACTGAATGATGTAAAGAGGGAGGAAAAGGCAAAATGAATAGGAATGTATAGAAACCAAAAATATACAAAATATGGAAAAGAAAGGAAAATTTAAGAAATAGCAAAAGGGTAGGAAAATAAAATAAGGTTTTGTGGTTGAATTTCAACCACTGGGCGAACTCTAGTATACTTAGTTGTTCAAATAAAGTTTAATAAAATTTAGGTTTAATAATTGGTATTAAAAAGAATTTAATGCAAAATTGCATACCTTCAGCAGAATGATAATTCACTGACTAGTTTCTATACGGCCAAGCACATCAGCGGAGTATTTTATCCGTTCTGCGCGGTATCGAACCACACCAGACTGCATTGGCATTGTGTCTTCTTCAACGCTTTCAACCATGTGCCCTGTTTGCAATCTTGCATTTATATTCGTACTAATGTGCCATGTGTTCACTCTCTTTTTGGACTTCTTGAACACCTTATGATTTTTAAGTGCGTGGTTGTACCTGACGCGTTTGTCGAAGCTTTTTCCTTTAACAATGATCCACGTATTTCATATGGTTCGTGTACAGTGTACATACATTGTTTCAGTGGAGGTGTTCGTATGTATATGAAGTTTTATTTGTGGAGTGTAGCCAATGTATATATTTATACCTTAATTTTGTAAATTATTTTTATTAGAACCAATTTAATGCAAAATTTTATACAGCGGAATGGTAATTCAGGGTAATTCAAGGACTAATTTCTCACTCACAAGCTTCCTGTAATCACTTTAAAAGCACAAGGTGTTCAAGAAGTCCATAAAGTGAGTGAACACATGGCACATTAGTAAGAATATAAATGCAAGATTGCACACAGCAGGCGAATTCCAGAAATCTCCATCTATCTCCATCTCGTAAATGCTAAAATATGCTATTAAGCAACTGAACTCTCAGAATTTTAGGAGATGACGCTTATTTGCGATTCTGATCCACAAGCCACCTAGCTATGATAATAGTGCATTATCTGCACTATACATGGCGCGCAGGTATCACTGGAAGATGTCAATTTAGTTGTGATCCTTTACAACTCAGAAAAAGCCAGAAGTAAACCGAAACGGCCGAAGTTACTAGCTACTAATCTCTTATACTGAACCAAAAACGTACATGTTTTTTACGAACAAAGTTTCATAGAAGTTCACGCTGATTTTCTCTTAGAATCTAAGAAAAATTACGTATAATTTAAGAAAAAATTCTTATTATATATGAAAAAATACGTTACATTTTATTAACGTCAGAACTTCGTTCTTAAAATATAAGAACTAAAATTCATTATTTTTTTGGCTGAATTTGTTCTTAAATGTTACGAATTTGTTCTTAAATTTTAAGAAATTACGTACGTACAATTTTTTCACTATGATTATAAGAACTTTTTCTTATTATTTAGAAATTGTTTCATAGATTTTAAGAACTATTTCTTATATTTTAGGAAAGTGTCATAGATTGAACCAACATTTTCTTACCTGAGCAGACAGCTGTCACTGTGAAAAATTTTTCATTCATATTAAATGCTGAATATAGTCAAGGCAAATTCGCTATATGTAAATAAATACATAGTTAATATAAATGAATTTGCCTTCAATTTAGTGTAAAAAGGTAAGTTTACTATTTCCCATTACCTTAAAGTGTGTGCTAAACACTTTTCAATTATTTTACAGATGGACATAGACTTCAAAGACACAAACAACACACTTCAAGACACAAGAACCCTGGCGATCGCAATCCTGGTGGCGCATGGCAGCGCTTATGGCACTAAATGGTAGCAACGAGATTTTTTTTCCGCCTTTGATGAATTCTGCATACGACACTACTATCTATCTATCCACCCGACGTGTAGATCGTATCCGAATTCTGGTAGCGCCGTTCCACTCTCTACGTTAGTTCAACTAAGCATTATATTATCTACATATCGTCGCTCCCAACGAAGACTAGCATGGTTCAGTTAGCGTGGAAGACTAGCACGGTTCGTTGTTTGCGTGGAAAACTAGCACACTTCGTTCTCTGCGTCGAAGACTAACACGCTTCAGTTCTATGCGAACTATAAATTTTGTTACTACTTTTAAATACAATTTTTTTGTAAATAATATTTAACAATAATAATTAAACTTTCATGGATAATATGCTTCGGTTTTTTGATTTTCTTGGAATGGGTTCGTATATTATAAGAATTAGTTCGTAAAATTTAAGAATCTTTTAATACGTTCTAAGAATGAGGTCGTAGTATGTATTGACATATTCTAAGAATGAGTTCGTAGATTCTAAGAATGAGTTCTTGGATTTTAAGTTTTATTATTGAAATTTTGTTTGACATGAATATTTACGAATTTTCGTTCTTAAATTCTACGAAAACGTTCTTTGGAGAGCTTTTAATGAAAATAATTCGTAAAATATATGTACTTTTTCGTAGAAAATATGTACTTTTTTGGTTTAGTGTACTTTTCAGCGTTACTCTACTTTTTTAATTACAAAATAAATTCCATTTTCGGTAAAAAGATTTGTGTTTGTTTAATAAAGTCGGTTAAGAACAGATTTTAAATTGTTATATACACCTTAATTTAATTATTTATTGAGTTTTTCTCTATAAAATTGGTATACGGAAACAAAAAATGTTTTTTAGTTATAACTTTTAAATGATAAATAATATTACTTTTGTGACTCCGGAGTCCGGATTATGATTTCTGGGACTGAAACTCGACTTTTGATTCCTCTCCCGAATCTTTGCGATGTAGTTTTTGCTGTTTTAGTAGGATAGAAAAAAATACAATTTCCAAAATTATGGGCAAATACATAATTAAATATCAATTTTTCTTATAATTTAAACATATTTATTGTTTTTGAGTAATTTTAGGGCCTAAAACCCTTTTTCCTATTTTTTTGCGTTTTAGCAACAACTTTTTTTCGTTGCCAAAATTTGCCAACTTTTGGAGAAAATTGGAGATTTTACGAGATGGCTAAAATTGCAGAATCGCAAACTTAGCTTATAATTATTAGCTGTCAAAAACAGCTGAGCTACGTTATCGGATTCATTTTGCGTTCATCGCTTAAATATGCCAAAAAATGAAGCAAAGATGGAGATTTATAGAGATTTTCTTTCACTGGAATAGCAAAAGTCGCTAAAATTTGGCAAAATGAATTTAGAGATTTTAGGAGATGGAAATTAAGCATTAGCGAAAACTGGAATTCATGTACAGGTCACATGGCTGAAAGCGTTGAAGATGACGCAATGCCAATGCTATACAATTTTGCATTAAATTCTTTCTAATACCAATAATTTACGACTCTTGCGTCCTCGTTCGTGCACTCTGGGCAACGGGAGCTACCTAGGCTCGCGGCAGAAAGAGAGGGAGCCCCGGTGGGGCCACTCTGACATACTTGGTTTAAGGGCTCACCGAGGTTTTTGCGCAGCGTCTGTTCACCATGAGGTGCGGCTGCAAGCGGGCGTCGGTCTTGAAGCAAGCGGCTCGCTATATAAATGTGTAAATATTTTCCAAAAACCCCGAAACGGGTTGTGCGCTGGGTTTGGGACCCGCCACGTAAAAAATTTAGTCCAATGAAAAATGTATTAAAGCCTCGGATGAGAACCCCCTTTAATGTTGACGACCCGGCAAAACGAATAAGGCATAATGATTTGGATATTAGGGCATGTACCGGGAATGTCCGGACCCTTTCAAGGGACGGTACCGCTGCCCGACTGGTTGATGTCCTCGTTAACGCAAAGGCTGACATCACCGCCCTGCAGGAAATGCGATGGACGGGACAAGGAAAGACGACCATCGGACCTTGTGACGTATACTACAGTGGCCAGACACGCGGCAAAGCGCGTGGTGTAGGATTCGTGGTGGGAAAGAGACTTCGCCGCCAAGTACTAGCGTTCACCCCCGTGGACGAGCGTCTCGCTGCGATCCGCATCAAAGCGAAATTTTTCAACATAACATTTATCTGCGCCTATGCGCCGACTGAGGAGACGGACGACGCAGAGAAGGACTCCTTCTACGATAAACTTGAACAGACTTATGATCGCTGCCCCCAACATGATATCAAAATCGTGCTCGGCGACTTTAATGCGAAGGTGGGCAAGGAAGGAGTCTTTGGTCCAACAGTTGGAAAATTTAGTCTCCATGATATAACATCCCCCAACGGCACTAGGTTGATTGATTTCGCCGCTGCTCGCAATATGGTCATCAGTAGTACCAGGTTCCAGCATAAACGAATACACCAAGCCACATGGCTGTCTCCTGATCAAAGAACAAGAAACCAGATTGATCATGTCATGATCGACGGCAGACATAGCTCCACCGTTCTGGACGTGCGTACCCTTCGTGGTCCCAATATCGACTCGGACCATTATCTTGTTGCAGCCAAGATACGCACACGCCTCTGTGTAGCAAAGAAAGTGCGCACAGTAACGGAAGGAAAGTTTGACGTCGAGAAGCTGCGCACGACACAGACAGCTGACAATTTCTCCACTCGACTCTCACACCTGCTATCGGAGAGCAATCCTCGACCTAACGATGCAACCGAGCAATGGAAGCATATCTCTCACTCATTACGTACCGCCGCTGAGGCCACTATAGGGTTCCAGCGAGCCCGCAAAAACAACTGGTACGATGAGGAATGCAGCACTGCCTCGGACAAAAAGGACGCTGCCTACAGGGAGACGTTGCGAACGGGCGCAACCCGCAGTGTATGGCAACGCTATCGTGAGGCAAAGAAGGAAGAGAGACGCCTTTTCAGAAAAAAGAAACGTGAGGCCGAAAGGCGTGAGTGTGAGGAGCTTGAGATGCTGGCTGACAGGAATGATGCCCGAAAATTCTATGAAAAGATCCGGCGGATGACGGAAGGTTTTAAGACCGGGGCAAGTTCCTGTAAGGACAATAATGGCGACCTGGTAACCGACGTACAGAGTGTACTTAAATTATGGAGGGAGCACTTCTCCTCACTGCTAAATTGCGAGGGAGACGTCGAACCCGATACCCCAATCCCTGACGATGGAAAAGTCGTCCCACCACCTGACTATGATGAAGTGAGGATAGCTATATCCCGGCTCAAAAACAACAAAACGCCTGGAAAAGACGGACTACCCGCCGAGCTGTTCAAACACGGAGGCGAAGAGCTGGTAAAAAGCATGCATCAGCTCTTATGCAGAATACGGTCAGACGAGTGCATGCCTCCAGATTGGAATTTAAGTGTGCTCTGCCCAATCCACAAGAAAGGCGATCCCGCTAACCGCACCAACTACCGCGGAATCAGCCTTCTTAATATCGCATATAAGGTTCTTTCTAGCGTATTGTGTGAAAGACTGAAGCCCATCGTAGACAAGCTAATTGGACCTTATCAGTGTGGCTTTAGACCTGGTAAGTCTACCATCGACCAGATTTTCACGATACGCCAAATCCTGGAGAAGACCCATGATAAAAGAATCGACACACACCATCTCTTTGTCGATTTTAAAGCCGCTTTTGACAGCGCAAAAAGGAGTTGCCTGTATGCCGCCATGTCTGAATTTGACTTCCCTGCAAAGCTTATACGGCTTTGCCAAATGACGTTGAGCAATACTAACAGCTCCGTCAGAGTCGGGAAGGACCTCTCTGAGCCATTTGAAACCAAACGAGGCTTCAGACAGGGCGACTCCCTTTCGTGCGATTTCTTCAACCTGATGCTGGAGAAGATAATTCGAGCAGCAGAGCTAAACCGCAATGGTACAATCTTTTACAAGAGCGTGCAGTTGCTGGCGTATGCCGATGATATTGATATCATTGGCCTTAACAACCGCGCCGTAAGCGCTGCCTTCTCTGGACTGGATAAAGAAGCGAAAAAAGTGGGTCTTGCGGTCAACGAGGACAAGACGAAGTATTTGCTGTCATCAAAGAAAGAATCGGCGCACCTGCGCCTTGGCAGCCACGTCACTGTTGATAGTTACAAATTTGAAACTGTGAGGGACTTCGTCTATTTGGGAACCAGCATTAACACCGAAAATAATATCAGTCTAGAAATCCAACGGAGAAGCACTCTTGCGAACAAGTGCTACTTTGGACTGAGTAGGCAATTGAGAAGTAAAGTCCTCTCTCGAAGAACAAAGATCGCGCTCTATAAGTCTCTCATCATACCTGTCCTGATGTATGGCTCAGATTCATGGACAATGTCAAGAGAAGATGAGATGGCCCTTGGAGTATTTGAGAGAAAAGTTCTCCGGAAGATTTATTGTCCTTCCCGTGATGCCGACGGCGAGTATCGAAGGAGATTTAACGATGAGCTGTACGAGCTTTACGCAGATCTGACCATAGTCCAGCGAATTAAAGCCCAAAGGCTCCGCTGGCTGGGTCACGTCATGCGAATGGACAAAGAAGCTCCAGCCCAGAAGGTTTTCCAATCGTCACCCGAATTCGGCAGCAGAGGAAGGGGGAGGCCTCGACTGAGATGGAAACAACAGGTGGAGGATGACTTGAACTCCCTTGGGGTTTCCAATTGGCGTCAGTTATCGCTAAAAAGGAATGACTGGCGTGCTTTGATAGGCGACGGCCAAAATCGCTTAGGCGGTTAAGCGCCAATAAATGATGATGAAGGTATAAATATACAAATTGGATATACTCCACAAATAAATCTTCAAAACTTTAGTTCAATAAACCAAAATGAAATAAAAAACAAGTAAGGAAAGCTGTCTTCGGCTGTGCCGAAGGCTATATACCTTTCATGAATAAGCGTCACGATTTTCACTGTTCGATCCCCAGTACAGCCTGTTTCAATTTAACTATATTTACTATACACATTACACATCTTTGTTATAATTTAAAAAAAACTTACAAAATAATAGGATCCGAGTTATCGGAACAATCGATTGTATGGAGGCTATATATTATACGTGTTCAATTGTACTGACTTACACTATACACATTACATATGTAGAAAGTACTAAAGGTGAAATATTTTACGTTCCTAACTTTTTAAATGCGGAAGTATTGGCCAAAAAACCTTATATCGGAACAACCGGTTGTATGGGGCTAAATATATGTTATATTTACCCGATCTTCTTGATTTTCCTCTACACACTACATAAATTGAAAGTACTCAAGTTGCAAAATTTTATGTTCCTAACTTTTTAATTGCAGAAGTTTTGGCCAAAAAAACCTTATATCTGAACAATCGGTTGTATGGGGGCTATATGTTACATATGCCCGATCTTGTTGATTTTCACTATATACACTACATAAATAGAAAGTACTCGAGTTGCAAAATTTTACGTTCCTAACTTTTAATTGCCCTCGTGAAGGGTGGATACCTTGCCGCGGTACGAGGGCTTAAGTCGATAGCCACAGGGCTACGCTGCCCTTGTGATCATAGCTCCGTACGGCACTTCATCACGAGAGCAGCCTAGCCTCTCTGGCGCGACGACAAAGATCTTCCCCCTCCCAATCCAGGGTGTTATGCGAAACCGTGCCCATTGGACGTTTGCAGCCGGGAGGCAAATCGTGGCTGTATTTGAACGGAGCCTCTCTGATACCGGGTCGCCTCAGAGAGTAAGCATGGCCTTACCGCGGTACGGGGCTCTGCCGCGGCGGACGACACATTTTCCCCTACTCTTCCCTTGACCCTAAGCTGGCCGTGTCCGGCGATGGGTCGTACGAACAAGATGAACTCAAATTATCCAAATAAAAACGATAAACCTAAAAAACAAACAACGCCAAATTTCACTCCTCAGCAAAGGAGAGCTATGGAGGAACAGGCGAGAAAGCAACAACAACGCCGGAGGACAACCACCGTTCCACAATCAAGGGGGGGATCGACAGCGATGGCAACTACGAGTCGGTCAACCAACCCTCTATCGACTAAGATTGACTTGATGGGAGCTAGCACCAGTGCGGTTGCCAACGCAACTAAGCGGACAACGGCAGATGCTAAACTCCCATCAACCGCTGATATGAAAACCAGTATCTTTACGTCTGTGGCAGCGGTCTCACGACCTGGCCTCGGAGTTTCGAAGGAGAAGGAAGCTGCAACTGAGATTTCGGCAAGGAGAGCGACCGCGATGGCAACTACGGGTCCGCACTCCCAGGAGACATCTCCCCGCCGCTTCACATACCACGAGAAAAGATTGGCTGCAAAGATCCTGAAGAGGTATGAAGGGGTACCGCAGGAATCGCTGTCGCCGAATTCCAGTAAATCGGTAGAGCTAGCGAAAGCTGTGATACCGGATTTCCAAAATTCTTACATGCCAAAGAGGTTAAAAGTTAACCCTTTCAAGCGCCAGAGATCGGACCTGGAGTTGAATCCCCCTCCCAAGCGGCATCAGAATACCCCTGGAGCGGGCAAACTAAGCTTTGCTGAGGTAACCAAGGACAGGATCCTTATAGGCGTCCTGGACCGAGGCAATGACCGCCTGGCCATCCCTAAGGACCGGTGGCGTTACGTGCGAAATGAACTCGGCAACATTCTTCTCAATGTTGCTCCAGAGTTTCCGGGTAGTTCGGCGCGAGTAACGGATGCGGGTTGGCACCAGGGTCAGATTAAATTACTCGCATGCGAGGATGCAAAAACCGTAGCACTGTACAAGGCAGCAGCTGCTAAGCTGGGTGAAGTCTACAAGGGCGCAAAGATAGAGGTCGTCGACTGGAAGGACATTCCAGCTCGTCCAAGGGCAAGGGCGTGGATTCCGGCCATCCCTGACGAACCCGAGAGAATTCTCGGGATGCTACGGCTAATGAATCCGTCCCTGCCAACGCATGACTGGAGTGTCAATCTGGTCGGGGATGCGGTAGGGCCCGACAGACAGGTGGTGTTCACCATGAATAAAGAGTCAATCGAGCCCCTCAAAAGGTGCAATGGCCTAGTACACTACAGCGTAGGCCAGATCGTTATCCACGTATATCGTGGTGATGCTCAGCGCGCTGCCTTCTCGGCTGCTCCGGGGGAACCGGAAAACGAATTACCAGAAGAGGAAGCGGAGGATTCCGATGCGGAAAGCATGTTATCCGCCACGTCCCTTGGCGATAGTGCTGTGAACAACTCGGAGATGGAGGACAGCCTACAGGACGAGGAAGCCCTCGACGTCACGGTGGTAGCAGCCAACGCTGAGCGATTAATATCTAACGCTGCAGACAGCAAGACTCCTGGAACGCCATATCGGGCAGTTAATCGGAACAACTCGTCGTTGATAGGCAACCTCCGGGATGGGGCAAACCTCGACGATATGGGGACGGCAGGGAAGTCTGTGCGCTCTCATGTTGGTGGTGCTTCAGATTAATCTGCACAAATCTAAAGTAGCTTCGGCTGCTTTAAGTAGTCGTCTTTCTAAAGGCGACGTGGATGTGGTCCTCATCCAAGAACCCTGGGTCAATAGCTCGAGAATCTGCGGATTGGGGACTAAGGGCTTCAAGCTCATTCGAGCCAGCGAGGAGAGCAAAGTCAGAACGTGTATTTTGGTCAAGTCTGAGTTGAACTCCTTTCTCCTACCTAACTACACCAATGGTGATATTACCGCTATCAGTCTAACGGTCGACAGCACCCGCCTGACGGTGGCGTCGGTCTATATGCCCTACGACGCCGAAGAACCCCCACCACAAATGGAGGTGAAAGACCTGGTGTCAAATTTCTGCACGGGTAATCTTATTATTGGAGCGGACGCTAATGCTCACCATGTCCAATGGGGGAGCTCCGACATCAATGCCAGGGGCGAGTCTCTGTTTGATTACCTCTTAACAACCAACCTGGTGATTTGCAACGTGGGTAATGAGCCTACTTTTATAACTAAGACCCGCAGGGAGGTCATAGACCTCACTCTCTGTAGTGAAGGCGCTTATGAGTGGGTCAGAAAATGGCGGGTTCTGGAAGAACATTCTTTCTCCGACCACCGTTACATAGAAATGGTTTTAGACTTTATTGTAGAACAACCAATCATGAAACGCAATCCACGTAACACTGATTGGCAGTTACACAATGAAATATTAGACAGAGACCTCCCAGTACTGCCCTCACAAGCCCCCTCATCAGTAGAGGAGCTGGAGGATCTTGTTACTACATTTACATCGGCGCTCTCAAATGCTCTAGGACAGGCTTGTCCAGTGCCAAAACCACGCGGTAAACACAGGCCACATTGGTGGTCCTACGATTTGGACTCGCTCCGAATATCATGCCGGAAACAATTTAACAAGGCCAAGAGCTTCGGCTCTGAGCCTCATGGGCACGAATATAAAGCTAAACTAAGCGCCTACAAAAAAGCTCTGAGACAGGCGAAGAGAACCTCGTGGAGAAATTTCTGCACTGGCGTCGAAAAGGTCGACGACACAGCGAGACTTAGACGAGTCCTCTCGAAAAGTCAAACAACCATCAGCTATTTGCGAAAGCCTGACGGATCCTGGACCAGCACGGAAGAGGAAACCCTTGAGCTGCTCTTGAATACACATTTTCCGGGGAATCTGCATGATGCACCACTAGCACCTGCAACAAACCTGGCAGTAAATATACCCATCACTGAGGAAAGAGTAAGGTGGGCAGTTAAGAGCTTTGAACCGTATAAGGCTGCCGGGCCGGACGGGATTATCCCCGCGCAGCTTATAAACACGTTGGAGACATCAGCTAAATGGCTGGTATTTCTCTTCACAGCCTGCCTGGCTCTCAACCACATTCCGGGCTCCTGGAGAAGCGCCACGGTAGTGTTTATCCCTAAGGCTGGGAAGGCATCCCACTACGAGCCAAAAGACTACAGACCGATCAGTCTCTCGTCCTTTGTACTAAAAACCTTTGAGAGGATATTAAGCGACTACCTCTTAACGACTATTGATAGGAACCTTATCTCTAGCTATCAGCATGCATACACCAAGGGTAAATCAACAGAAACCGCTCTGCACAGCCTAGTGTCTGTCATTGAGAAATCGCTGTGTGAAAAGGACTACTGTCTCGTGGCCCTCCTAGACATTGAGGGGGCTTTCAACAATATAAGCCCGGAGGCTATCAACTCCGCTCTAACTAATCTGGGAGTAGATAGACCTCTAACTGGTTTAATTGACCAACTTTTAATGGGAAGGAAAATAGCTTCTTCACTTGGTACGGTTGAGTTATCACGCTATGTCACAAGGGGAACACCCCAGGGTGGTGTTCTTTCCCCGCTTTTATGGAACCTCACAGTCAACTCGTTGCTACGTGACACAAGCTGGGGGGGCGGGAAGATAGTGGCATACGCAGACGATTTAGCTATTGCATTCAGAGGCAAGTTCCCACAAACTCTGTGTGACCTGATGCAAGTAGCACTGCGAGAAGTTTCGACGTGGTCCTCTCGCTGCGGACTTAGTATCAACCCAGGGAAGGTGGAACTTGTCCTCTTCACCAACCGGTACAAAATACCGCCACTAAGCCTACCAGAACTAGATGGCACGCGCCTGGGCTTGTCGGATAAGGCCAAGTTTCTAGGCATAGTTCTGGACAGGAAATTGAATTGGAAGGAGAATGTTCTTCAGCGCCAGAAGAAAGCTTGCATCGCTCTTTACACCTGCAAAAGAGCCATTGGCAAAAAATGGGGGCTCAGCCCTACAGTATGCAGTTGGATCTACACGGCCATCATTCGCCCAATCATGCTTTATGGAGTCGTCGTATGGTGGCCTGCGCTGAGCAAGGCAACATACCTGAATCTGTTGCGGAAAGTCCATAGATCCAATATGATCTGTATAAGCGGTGCGCTAAGGACAACGCCCAACGAAGCCCTCCAGGTCATTCTGGGCATTTTGCCACTTGATCTGGAAGGGTTTCGGTCAGCGGCGGCATCAGCTCTGCGCCTAAGAGAAACCTCCAGTTGGGCTGCGGGTACTATTGGACACTCCAGTATTCTGGAATCTTACAGCTTTCTCCCTCTAAGCACAGATCGTTGTGCGACTACTACAGTCGGGGATAGCTGTTTCAAAATAAACATTCCCAGCAGAGAAGACTGGGAGAGGACGGATTGGTGTCCCGAAACAAATGGTGGCACTTCCATATACACCGACGGCTCGAAGTTGGACGGCAGAGTTGGAGGAGGCGTTTATTCAAGGGATTTGGACCTTGAGCTCTCCTTCAGACTACCTGATCATTGTAGCGTCTTCCAGGCGGAAGTCTCGGCAATCCTGGACGCCGCGGCCTGGTTAAGCAAACGTGTTATCGGAGAAGATATCGCTATTTTCAGCGATAGCCAAGCGGCCATCAAATCCCTTGGCTCATACACGTTCAACTCTGAACTGACGCTCAGCTGTCGTCGATCTCTTCAGGAGATGGCCCAACAGAACCGCGTAAACCTCATATGGGTCCCGGGACATAGGGACATTGAGGGAAACTGTAAGGCAGACGAGCTTGCCAGGCAGGGCACGACCAAGCAGGTTCTTCAGGATAAAGAGCGCTTAGGTATGCCTTTTGCCACATGCAAACTAATGCTGAAGGAGCACACACTCCGTCAAGCCAACGAAAGATGGCTGCAATCCCCAGGGTGTCGCATATCGAAACAAACCTGGCCAAAATGGGATCTTAAAAGGTCTAGACGCATTTATGCCCTAACTAGGAGGGAAATCTGCATATTGATAGGGGTATTAACCGGTCACTGCCTCATTGGTAGGCATGCAGAAAGGCTAGGTGTGCCCTACCGACGATGCTGCAGGAGTTGCAAAGATGATGAGGAGGAGGAAACAGTGGATCACCTCATCTGCAACTGTCCGGCTTTAAGCGGCGCGAGAACGCGCTTTTTGGGAGTTCCGTTCCTGGATAGCCTAAGCCAGATCGCGGAACTGGACATAAAGGACTTGATGGGCTTCATAAAGTCATCTAAGTGGTTCGAGGAGGAGTAACGGTGTCGGTTTAGGAGTGTCAGTCCCGGGATTCTGCTATGTGGAAAATCCCAACAACTCAGGGATTTTCCATATGGCTGGGTCCCGGGACTGACTTTCCTTGTGTTGGTGGTATCACAACGGGCCTTTCAAAACTGGCCTAAGTGTGCCTCTGCGGCAGCCACTTGAACCTAACCTAACCTAACTTTTAATTGCAGAAGTTTTGGGAAAAAAACCTTATATCTGAACAATCGGTTGTATGGGGGCTATATGTTAAATTTGCCCGATCTGGTTGATTTTCACTATATACACTACATAAATAGAAAGTACTCGAGTTGCAAAATTTTACGTTCCTAACTTTTTAATTGCAGAAGTTTTGGCCAAAAAACCTTATATCTGAACAATCGGTTGTATGGGGGCTATATGTTATACTGGTCCGATCTTGTCAGTTCCGACAAATGATTCCTATATTACAAAATGGTGGCCACATACAAAATTTCAGCCAGATATCTCAAAAATTGAGGGACTAGTTTGCGTTCAAACAGACAGACGGACAGACGGACAGACGGACAGACGGACATGGCTAAATCAACTCATCTCGTCATCCTGATCATTTCGGTATACTTATTGATGGGTCTATCTCTTCTTCTTCTCATATTTACAAACATCGGACCAAAGTTATAATACCATTTCATGTTCATGAAAGGTATAATAAAATACAAAAAAAATTAAATAAAATCAAATGAAGAAAATAAAATTAAATTAAATTGAAAAAATTAAAAATAAATTAAATTCAATTAAATTGAATATAGTAAAATAATAAAATAAAATATAACAAAGCGAAAGGCCATTAACTTCTGAATATTGGAAAATTTTGTGTGGACTTTTGACCGTTTTGAATAATAGATGTTCCCCAAACCAAAATGCAATAAATTACCACACGGCTAAAAATTTGAACATAAATTTTAAACTTTTTTGGGCTACATATATGACCAAACCAAATATGGTTTCATATCTAACCTAGACCAGTTTTCAAAAAATTTGGTAAAATGAAACGGGTTTAAACTGTAAACCAGAAATGAGGAGCTTCAAACCAAAACGCAATAAGTTACACATAAAAAGATCGTAGATAAATGAGAATAGATATTTTCAAAATACATTTATGACATTATACCAGTGATATAATAACAAACATATGCCAAAAAAAATTACATTTATCGGATTACTAGATATAGAGTTAAAGCAGAAAGTTGTTTGGATTTATTTCGTTTTGGTGTGAAAATTTATATTTATTGCGTTTTGGTTTGAAACTTGCTGGGTTCTCAGAGAATGGAGTTTGTGGAGCCATTTCTGATTCATCCTAGAGCAAAATACCAGTTTTAAAGCAATTATTATAAAAAGCCTTTGGATAGGAAAAGACCACAAAATAATGTTATTGTAAGTAATTTATTCGACAAACAAGATGCTACTTTTGTCTAATTCAGTTTACCAAAAATGCTTTCATTCGTGTAGAAACTTTACTTTTTACTAAGTAATAATAATGAAAAAAATCGCAATATTTTGCAAAAAATTATCTAATATAGAAAAAATGAAAATGCCCTCATAATATACGGCCAAAAATAAAGTTTACGTGTCTTAGCTTTTTTAAGTGTCATTAAAAAATAAAAAATTCTATGTACAGTTAGTTTTCACTTTAGTAAATATAAAAATCGTATGGAGTTATTGCGTTTTGTTGTGAATCGTGGCAAGGATATAGTCAATTTAAAAGTTTGGAATATTGTACAAAAAAGTTGGAAACATTTATTAAACTTTAAACGTGTTTTAAATTTAGGCTCATTTTTTAGCCGTGCACCTAAATAATTTTGAGATATTGATGGGACTCGACTACCCTTTGTAAAATCTATGTATTAACCTATTTATTATTATTATTATTCTTTATTCAGTCAATGATAACAATATCTTACAGAGGTATACAAACATCTTAAATTAGGAGTTAAACTTAACTAAGTAAATGTACTCTCGCTAGGTACTAAATATAAAAAGAAGTAATTTTATAAGCGAACTCAGGTCTTGGCATTGCAAAGTCAAGGTTTAACTTTTGATAGATATTATAAAGTTCATTAACAGCTCTATTGATGGGGGCAAAATAGAGGTAATTCGAACAAACTGGAATTACATGGAAAGGATACTGGGTACGAAGAATCCTATTTGGGACATTAAAGCATAACTGCTCAAGCAGGAAAGCGCAGTCAATTAAGCCATTAACCACATCGTAAATGAACATTAATGAATGACTTATTCGCCTGCTAGCAAGAGATTTTAAGTTTATAAGCAAACAACGAGCATTGTAAGATGGATAGGGATCAACGAAGTGAAGCGGGAGCAGAGCAACCCGAGTGAAAGAACGCTGAAGACGTTCTATTCTATCATAGTGGGAGCTGTACAGAAGGTTCCAGATAATGGCCCCATACTCCAACTTAGACCGGACAAGACAATTAAAAAGAGATTTCCGAGTATATGGATCATTAAAATCTTTTGCATAACGCTTTAAAAAACAAAAGTTCGAGCATGCCTTGGGTATAACACTATTAACATGATTTACAAAGGTAAAACTAGAGTCAAACAACCCCCCAAGGCCGGAAAATACTTCGACTGAAGACAGTTGATTGCTTAAGATAGAGTAGCTTGTGTCGATACGATTTCGGGTTTTCGACAGGGTCATATGAAAACATTTGCGGATGTTAAGCGATAATTTGTTTTTGACGCTCCAATCTGCAAGGTTATCAAGTTCGTTTTAAAGAAGAAGAGCGTCAGACGAGCAATTCACACTACTAAACAGTTTTCAAATCATCAGCGTAGAGTAGATAATGGGAATAACTAAAACACGAAACAATATCGTTTATGAAAAGAACAAAAAGCAGCTGGCCAAGAATACTACCCTGAGGAACACCGGAAGTGGCCACAAAAGAGTAGGACTTAGTCCCAGCAATTTCAACAAAAGATATTCTATTAGTGAGGTAAGAGCGAAGCCACAAAAGAAACACTGAATGGAAACCCAAGCGTTCAAGTTTATATAATAAAATATCATGGGAGACTGTATCAAAGGCTTTACTAAAATCGGTGTAGATCGTATCTACCTGAGATCCACTCCTCAAAGCTGATATACAGTACTCGGAGAACACAGCGAGATTAGTAACTGTAGAACGACCACCAACAAAACCATGTTGGTTTGGATCAATTAATTCCTTAACTACGAAAAAAAAGCTTATCCTTATATACTGATGTGGATATCTGACTCAGTAACAAAGAGGGCACCAAAATCTAAACGTTGAGCATTAAAAGAATCATTAAATGAATAAGAAGAGTTCATAGAATCACGTACAAAGTTAGATTTAAAAAAGTCTGCAAAAAGGTTTACAGTGTCTAACAAACAAGTGGAAGCAACATCATCAAGTATCATAGGGATATTTGCGCACCCTTTCCTAGATCGAACGTAGTTCCAGAAAGCTTTTGGGTTGGACTTAAGCTCAACTTCGTAGCGGGAAATATAGTTGTTATACAAAATTTTATCAAGCTCGTTGAATTGATGCATAAAGCTCACGTACTTATCCTTAAAGGTGTTATTATTGGTGGACTTGAAAAGCTTAAAATATTTGTTTCTTTTATTCTTCAGTCTTTTCAGCCTCTTTGTGTACCAGGTTAGCTTATGCTTTCGAGCAGGAATCAAAGATAGATTGGAATTTAAGACTTCAAATATTTGTTCGAGAAAAGCTTCAAAGCACTCAGAGACATTACGAGCAAGAAAAATAGAGTTCCAATCAATCTCACAAAAAATTTTATTTAAAGAATCATAATCCGCATCTTTGAAATTTAAGAGTTTAAGAAGAGAATCAGCGTTAAAATATGAAATATGATTCACAAAACGAAATAACTCCAAGCAATCTTCTGCATTAAATCTAGCTATCTGATTGTAAGTTGTTGGGCATATGTTATTATAGAACTGGTATAATGTCATAAATGTGTTTTAAAAATATCTTTCCATGCCAGGGTAATCACATTTTCTCATTTATCTACGAACGTTTTATGTGTAACTTATTGCGTTTCGGTTTGGAGCACCTCAATTTTTCTCAAATTATTCTTTTTGATTTTGCGAGGAAGACGTCGAACCCGATACCCCAATCCCTGACGATGGAAAAGTCACCACATGACTATGATGAAGTGAGGATAGCTATATCCCGGCTCAAAAACAACAAATCGCCTGGAAAAGACGGACTACCCGCCGAGCTGTTCAAACACGGAGGCGAAGAGCTGGTAAAAAATGCATGCTTTTATGCAGAATATGGTCAGGCGAATGCATGCCTCCGGATTGGAATTTAAGTGTGCTTTGCCCAATCCACAAGAAAGGCGATCCCGCTAACCGCACCAACTACCGCGGAATCAGTCTTCTTAATATCGCATATAAGGTTCTTTCTAGCGTGTTGTGTGAAAGGCTGAAGCCCATCGTAGACAAACTGATTGGACCTTATCAGTGTGGCTTTAGACCTGGTAAGTCTACCATCGACCAGATTTTCACGATACGCCAAATCCTGGAGAAGACCCATGATAAAAGAATCGACACACACCATCTCTTTGTCGATTTCAAAGCCGCTTTTGACAGCGCAAAAAGGAGTTGCCTGTATGCCGCCATGTCTGAATTTGACTTCCCTGCAAAGCTTATACGGCTTTGCCAAATGACGTTGAGCAATACCAACAGCTCCGTCAGAATCGGGAAGGACCTCTCTGAGCCATTTGAAACCAAACGAGGCTTCAGACAGGGCGACTCCCTTTCGTGCGATTTCTTCAATCTGATGCTGGAGAAGATAATTCGAGCAGCAGAGCTAAACCGCAATGGTACAATCTTTTACAAGAGCGTGCAATTGCTGGCGTATGCCGATGATATTGATATCATTGGCCTTAACAACCGCGCCGTAAGCGCTGCCTTCTCTGGACTGGATAAGGAAGCGAAAAAAGTGGGTCTTGCCGTGAACGAGGACAAGACGAAGTATTTGCTGTCATCAAAGAAAGAATCGGCGCACCTGCGCCTTGGCAGCCATGTCACTGTTGATAGTTACAAATTTGAAACTGTGAGGGACTTCGTCTATTTGGGAACCAGTATCAATACCGAAAATAATATCAGTCTAGAAATCCAGCGGAGAATCACTCTTGCCAACAAATGCTACTTTGGACTGAGTAGGCAATTGAGAAGTAAAGTCCTCTCTCGAAGAACAAAGATCACGCTCTATAAGTCTCTCATCATACCTGTCCTGATATATGGCTCAGATTCATGGACAATGTCAAGAGAAGATGAGATGGCCCTTGGAGTATTTGAGAGAAAAGTTCTCCGGAATATTTATGGTCCTTCCCGTGATGCCAACGGCGAGTATCGAAGGCAATTTAACGATGAGCTGTACGAGCTCTACGCAGATTTGACCATAGTCCAGCGAATTAAAGCCCAAAGACTCCGCTGGCTGGGCCATGTTATGCGAATGGACAAAGAAGCTCCAGCACCTCAAATAAAGCTCCGCAAACTAAAAAGACATTTTTATTTAAATTTAAATTTATTATTTTCTATTAAACACTTTTAACCGCCATCAAATTAATTCGCAATAACTAGCTACAATAGAAGTGTTCGAGTTTATCGACTTTTAGTGGGTTTAGAATATGCCCGAGGTAGGTATACCGGTCGTAAGAGGCGACTAATATGCACATAGGTAATGAAGTGCTAACTCAATGGTTGATCTACGGATATGATGCCTCTCACCTCTCATTACCCATCTTCTCCTTCCTCACGGATGGAGGGATGACATGACCTAGAAGGTTCCACTGGTCATACCAAATCGCTACCACGACAGTCGGGTAGTACCGCAAGGGAGTATCGCAGCGTACCGGGTTCATATCCGGCCAAGGACTGTCAACTTCGGCATCACTCCCCAAAACCTTCGGGGAGTGTTTTGCTGTTAACAACAACAACAACAACAACAAAAGTGTGGTTAACACTTAGAGAATAGAGAAAAGCCATAAAAATGGCGTTAAACAGAATTAACGCTAACACTTGGCGATAAAATAGGTAGGAAATCGATCTACTGACAGGCGTTAGCAAAATGTATATAGTCCGAAAACAAATCCTTCACACATGGCATTAGCTGGCAATAATTTCAACGCAGTTTGGTGTGATAGGACACACTGCTGTTTAAAAATTTCCAATCTCTTTGGTTCGATGACCATTAGATGATGAACAATTTCTAAAACAAACTAATAGACCAAGATCCCAGAGCCTAAAAGCGTCACTTATTTTATAATGAATGAAACCAATACCGATCGATAGTCCTCCCCGAATCTAGAAAGAATGTGACAATTTTAAAGCTGTACCTATGACAAGGGCCTAGGAATCGGGGGTCAAAGTCGCCAAAAAATGACCCTAACTTCACTTATTTTATAATGGATGATTTTCACATATTTGACGTAGATTACCACCCCGCGTCAGTATCAAGTGTTGTTAGACCCGTACCAGTGACAAGGCTCCAGCCAGACACCCCCAGTTCGCGGATTTTCCTATGGAAATTTATTCTGTTTTACTAATTTCACGCATTTGGGCCACTTTGGCTGCTTTTAACTACCCAATATTTTCCCATTTTTTATAGAACACTACCCTCAAGTAGTATCAGGAATTTTTAGACTTCGTCCCATGGAAAAAAACTTCAGCCAGACACCTCAAAACTCGGGAAATTTCACTAATTTTTACTGCGCTTTCACATGTTTAAGCGGATTTGACCAACTTTGGCCTCTCTTAAATAACAGATCTTTACACATGTGTCGTAAAATGCTACCCTTAAGTAGAATCCAGCATTTCTAGACATCATCCCATGGAAAAAACTTCAGCCAGACACCTGAAAGTTCGAGAACTTTTATTTTCCTATTAATTTGCTTTCTCTTGTTTGTCCCACTTTTACTAATTTTAAATGATAGATCTTTTCACATGTGTCGTAGGACACTACCCTTAAGTAGTTTCAGTAATTTTTAGACCTCGTCCCATGGCAAAAACTTCAGCCAGACACTTCAAAACTCGGGAAAATTTCACTAATTTTTACTGCGTTTCACATGTTTAAGTGGATTTGACAAACTTTGACTACTTTTAAATAGCAGATCTTCACACATGTGTCGTAAAATGCTATCCTTAAGTAGAATCAAGCATTTCCAGACATCATCCCCTGGCAAAAACTTCAGCCAGACACCTCAAAGTTCGGGAACTTTTATTTTCCTATTAATTTGCTTTCTCTTGTTTGTCCCACTTTTACAACTTCTAAACGACGGATCTTTTCAGATGGTTCGTAGGACACTACCCTTAAGTAGTTTCAGTCATTTCTAGACTTCGCCCCATGGCAAAAACTTCAGCCAGACACCTCAAAGCTCGGGATTTTCACTAATTTTTACAGAGATTTCACTTGTTTCAGCAGGTTTCTCCAACTTTGTCCACGTTTAAACGGCGGATCTTTGCACATGTGTCGTATAACACTACCCTTAAACAGTATCAGGCATTTCCGGACTTCATTCCATGAAAAAAACTTAAGCCAAACAACCCAAAGCACTGGAACTTTTCATCATTTTTACTGTGCTTTCACATGGTCAAATGGGTTTACCCAACTTTGGCTGCTTTTAAATGGCGGATCGCTACAAATGTATCATATAACACTACTATTAACTAATATTAGGCATTTTTAGACTTCGCCCCATGACAAAAACTTCAGCCAGACACCTCAAAGCTGAGGAAATTTCATAATTCTTGCTGCGAATTCACATGTTTAACTGCGTTGGTCTAACTTTGGCTGCTTTTAAAGAGCAGATAATTTCACATGTGTCATAGAAGACCACCCTTAAGTCGTATCACGTACTTGTTGACTTCGTCCCATGTCAAAAACTTCAGCCAGACACCTCAAAACTGAGGAATTTTTATAATTCTTACTGCACTTTCACATGTTTAAGCGAATTTGTCCAACTTTGGCTGTTTTTGAAAGGCAGATCTTTGCACATGTGTCGTGGAACACTATCTCCAAGTAGTATCAGGCATTTTTATACTTCATCCCATGGCAAAAACTTCAGCCAGACACCTCAAGCCTGAGGAATTTTCATAGTTCTTACTGCTTTTTCACATGTTTAATCGGGTTGGTCCAACTTCGGCTGCTTTTAAAGAGCAGATCTTTTCACATGTGTCATAGAAGACCCCCTTAAAGAAGGATCGGCTATTATTATACTTCGCCTCATGTCAAAAACTACAGTCAGACACCTCAAAACTGAGGAATTTTCATAGTTCTTACTGCTTGTTCACATGTGTCATAGAAGACCCCCTTAAAGAAGTATTGGGTATTTTTATACTTCGCCCCATGTCAAAAACTACACCTCAAAACTGAGGCATTTTCATAATTCTTACTGCGATTTCACAGGTTTAAGCGAGTTGGTCCAACTTTTGCTGTTCGTAAAGGGCATATCTACACACATGTGTCATAGAAGACCACCTTAAAGAAGCATCGGGTATTTTTATACCCAGCTGTACTTGTACACAGGGTATTATAACTTTGTTAGGATAACGGTTGGTTGTACAGGTATAAAGGAATCGAGATAGATATAGACTTCCATATATCAATATGATCAGGATGGAAAAAAAATTTGATTGAGCCATGTCCGTCCGTCTGTCCGTCCGTCCGTCCGTCCGTCCGTCCGTCTGTCCGTTAACACGATAACTTGAGCAAATAATGAGATATCTTCACCAAATTTGGCATGCGTACTTATTTGGGTTCAGAATAGATTGCTATTGAAAATGGGTAAAATCGGACCATAACCACGCCCCTTTTTCGATATCGAAAATTTCGAAAAACGTATAAAATGGGTTAATTCAATATTAGAAGCAGATACAATGATAAAATTTGCAATATGTATTGATTTAGATGTTCTAAGGCCAATTTTATAAAAATTTTTGAAAAGGGGGCGTGGTACCGCCCACGTATATTTGAAGAAATTTTAAAATTTTGACTCTTAATAACTTCAGAACAGTTTATGCTAGTATAACGAAATTTCGTAGAGGACATACTATTGTTGTGGTAAATTCAGCTATAGAAAATAAACGAAATCGCTTCGCGACCACGCCTACTTTTTCATAAAAGTTATATTGAAAGGAGGTGGAAATATTGAAAAGTCCATATCTAATTAACTGATTTCGCTATAATAATATAATTTGGTACATACATCAACTTTCATATTCTTTACATAATTTTTTCAAAATTTTGGAAAGTGGGCGTGGCACCGCCCACTTATGAGTCAAGCAATTTTTAAATTCGACTGCTAACAACTTCAGAACGGTGTGAGATAGATTTACGAAACTAGGTACCAGGCATGTTATGTTTATGTAGAGTACTACCACAGAAAATAAGAAAAATCGGTGAACGATCACGGCCACTTTATGTGCACAGCTGGGTATGTAATGTTCGGTTTCACCCGAACTTAGACTTCCTTACTTGTTATACTTCGCCCCATGTCAAAAACTACAGCCAGACACCTCAAAACTGAGGAATTTTCATAATTCTTACTGCGATTTCACAGGTTTAAGCGAGTTCCCTGCAGCGAAACCTCAAACTAATCAGAAAAATACTAGTATACAACTATAATTTTCTGGCAGAACTCATACTAGTCAGGAAATATCCATTTCATACCAGTATACAACTAGAATTTTCCGGCTGAACCCATACTAGTCAGGAAATATCCATTCCATACTAGTATACAACTAGATTTTTCTGGATGAAATTATACCAGTTGAAAAAAACAAAATTCATCCGTTTCGTTTTCTCTTATAATTCATAGATGCTTTTTCGTGATAGGGTAAATACAAATAGCCGCTGCTTTCTTAAGAATAAACATGAAAATAAAGTCAAATGATAAAATAAAGGGTAAGCCAGGAAAATTCTGGTTGAAATCATACTAGTCCAGGTTAAAAGCCTTTTTGACTAGTATATTCCATACTGGTCCTTTTTGGTCCAGTTCATTTTTTGGAAATTATACTAGTCCAGGATGAACTAGTATGGAACTGGTATCTTACAACTAGCATGAAACTGGTACTTCCTGACTAGTAAATAACTGGTATATATATATATGGAAAAAACACAGAACACCGGGCCCAACTAGTCAGTGTTCTGTCTTTGTTCCATATAAGCTCGGTGCACCAACTAGTTGTAAAGTAGTTTTCAACTAGTTGCTTTCGCTGCAGGGTAGCGACATAAGAGTGACATTGTCTGAAATGCAACAAATTCCACATCTGAACACTTTTTATGGGCTGAACTGTTCTAATTTGCTTGATCATGTCCTATGGAGAGATCAATTGCAAAAAAAACTCGAGCTTTGAGGTGTTTGGATGTAGTTTTTGTCATGGGAAGATCTCCAAAAATGCCTGATACCACTTAAGAGTTGCGTTCTACAACACATGTGTAAATATTCGCCTTTTAAAAATAGTCAAAGTTGGACAAACCTGCTTAAACAATCGAAAGCACAGTAAGAATTATGAAAACTACCCAGATTTAAGGTGTCTGGTTAAAGTATTTGTCATAAGGCGAAGTCTAAAAGTACCTGGTACCACGTAAGGGTGGTCCTCTATGACACATTGAAAATATCTGCCCTTTAAAAGCAGCCAGAGGTAGACGAACCATCTCAAACATGTGAAATCGCAGTAAGAATTATGAAAATTCCTCAGTTTTGAGGTGTCTGACTATAGTTTTCGACATGGGGCGAAGTATAAAAATACCCAATACTTCTTTAAGGGGGTCTTCTATGACACATGTGAAAAGATCTGCTCTTTAAAAGCAGCCGAAGTTGGACGAACTCGCTTAAACCTTTGAAATCGCAGTAAGAATTATGAAAATTCCTCAGTTTTGAGGTGTCTGGCTGAAATTTTTGACATGGGGCAAAGTATAAAAAATACCCGATGCTTCTTTAAGGTGGTCTTCTATGACACATGTGTGAAGATATGCCCTTTACGAACAGCAAAAGTTGGACCAACTCGCTTAAACCTGTGAAATCGCAGTAATAATTATGAAAATTCCTCAGTTTTGAGGTGTCTGACTGTAGTTTTTGACATGAGGCGAAGTATAATAATAGCCGATACTTCTTTAAGGGGGTCTTCTATGACACATGTGAAAAGATCTGCTCTTTAAAAGCAGCCGAAGTTGGACGAACTCGCTTAAACCTTTGAAATCGCAGTAAGAATTATGAAAATTCCTCAGTTTTGAGGTGTCTGGCTGAAATTTTTGACATGGGGCAAAGTATAAAAAATACCCGATGCTTCTTTAAGGTGGTCTTCTATGACACATGTGTGAAGATATGCCCTTTACGAACAGCAAAAGTTGGACCAACTCGCTTAAACCTGTGAAATCGCAGTAAGAATTATGAAAATTCCTCAGTTTTGAGGTGTCTGACTGTAGTTTTCGACATGGGGCGAAGTATAAAAATACCCGATACTTCTTTAAGGGGGTCTTCTATGACACATGTGAAAAGATCTGCTCTTTAAAAGCAGCCGAAGTTGGACCAACCCGATTGAACATGTGAAAAAGCAGTAAGAACTATGAAAATTCCTCAGGCTTGAGGTGTCTGGCTGAAGTTTTTTCCATGGGATGAAGTATCAAAATGCCTGATACTACTTGGAGATAGTGTTCCACGACACATGTGCAAAGATCTGCCTTTCAAAAACAGCCAAAGTTGGACAAATTCGCTTAAACATGTGAAAGTGCAGTAAGAATTATAAAAATTCCTCAGTTTTGAGGTGTCTGGCTGAAGTTTTTGACATGGGGCGAATTCAACAAGTACGTGATACCACTTAAGGGTGGTCTTCTATGACACATGTGAAATTATCTGCCCTTTAAAAGCAGCCAAAGTTAGACCAACGCAGTTAAACATGTGAATTCGCAGCAAGAATTATGAAATTTCCTCAGCTTTGAGGTGTCTGGCTGAAGTTTTTGTCATGGGGCGAAGTCTAAAAATGCCTAATATTAGTTAATAGTAGTGTTATACGATACATTTGTAACGATCAGCTATTTAAAAGCAGCCAAAGTTGGGTAAACCGATTTGACCATGTGAAAGCACATTAAAAATAATGAAAAGTCCCCGTGCTTTGGGTTGTTTGGCTTAAGTTCCAATCAAACATGTGAAATCGCAGTAAGAATTATGAAAATTCCTCAGTTTTGAGGTGACTGACTGTAGTTTTCGACATGGGGCGAAGTATAAAAATACCCGATACTTCTTTAAGGGGGTCTTCTATGACACATGTGAAAAGATCTGCTCTTTAAAAGCAGCCGAAGTTGGACGAACTCGCTTAAACCTTTGAAATCGCAGTAAGAATTATGAAAATTCCTCAGTTTTGAGGTGTCTGGCTGAAATTTTTGACATGGGGCAAAGTATAAAAAATACCCGATGCTTCTTTAAGGTGGTCTTCTATGACACATGTGAAAAGATCTGCTCTTTAAAAGCAGCCGAAGTTGGACGAACTCGCTTAAACCTTTGAAATCGCAGTAAGAATTATGAAAATTCCTCAGTTTTGAGGTGTCTGGCTGAAATTTTTGACATGGGGCGAAGTATAAAAATACCCAATACTTCTTTAAGGGGGTCTTCTATGACACATGTGAAAAGATCTGCTCTTTAAAAGCAGCCGAAGTTGGACCAACCCGATTAAACATGTGATAAAGCAGTAAGAACTATGAAAATTCCTCAGGCTTGAGGTGTCTGGCTGAAGTTTTTTCCATGGGATGAAGTATCAAAATGCCTGATACTACTTGGAGATAGTGTTCCACGACACATGTGCAAAGATCTGCCTTTCAAAAACAGCCAAAGTTGGACAAATTCGCTTAAACATGTGAAAGTGCAGTAAGAATTATAAAAATTCCTCAGTTTTGAGGTGTCTGGCTGAAGTTTTTGACATGGGGCGAATTCAACAAGTACGTGATACCACTTAAGGGTGGTCTTCTATGACACATGTGAAATTATCTGCTCTTTAAAAGCAGCCAAAGTTAGACCAACGCAGTTAAACATGTGAATTCGCAGCAAGAATTATGAAATTTCCTCAGCTTTGAGGTGTCTGGCTGAAGTTTTTGTCATGGGGCGAAGTCTAAAAATGCCTAATATTAGTTAATAGTAGTGTTATATGATACATTTGTAGCGATCCGCCATTTAAAAGCAGCCAAAGTTGGGTAAACCCATTTGACCATGTGAAAGCACAGTAAAAATGATGAAAAGTTCCAGTGCTTTGGGTTGTTTGGCTTAAGTTTTTTTCATGGAATGAAGTCCGGAAATGCCTGATACTGTTTAAGGCTAGTGTTATACGACACATGTGCAAAGATCCGCCGTTTAAACGTGGACAAAGTTGGAGAAACCTGCTGAAACAAGTGAAATCTCTGTAAAAATTAGTGAAAATCCCGAGCTTTGAGGTGTCTGGCTGAAGTTTTTGCCATGGGGCGAAGTCTAGAAATGACTGAAACTACTTAAGGGTAGTGTCCTACGAAACATCTGAAAAGATCCGTCGTTTAGAGGTTGTAAAAGTGGGACAAACAAGAGAAAGCAAATTAATAGGAAAATAAAAGTTCCCGAACTTTGAGGTGTCTGGCTGAAGTTTTTGCCATGGGATGATGTCTGGAAATGCTTGATTCTACTTAAGGGTAGCATTTTACGACACATGTGTGAAGATCTGCTATTTAAAAGTAGTCAAAGTTTGTCAAATCCACTTAAACATGTGAAACGCAGTAAAAATTAGTGAAATTTCCCGAGTTTTGAAGTGTCTGGCTGAAGTTTTTGCCATGGGACGAGGTCTAAAAATTACTGAAGCTACTTAAGGGTAGTGTCCTACGACACATGTGAAAAGATCTATCATTTAAAATTAGTAAAAGTGGGACAAACAAGAGAAAGCAAATTAATAGGAAAATAAAAGTTCTCGAACTTTCAGGTGTCTGGCTGAAGTTTTTTCCAAGGGATCATGTCTGGAAATGCTTCATTCTACTTAAGGGTAGCATTTTACGACACATGTGTAAAGATCTGTTATTTAAAAGAGGCCAAAGTTGGTCAAATCCGCCTAAACATGTGAAAGCGCAGTAAAAATTAGTGAATTTTCCCGATTTTTGAGGTGTCTGGCTGAAGTTTTTGCCATGGGACGAAGTCTTAAAATTCCTGATACTACTTGAGGGTAGTGTTCTATAAAAACTGGGAAAATATTGGGTAGTTAAAAGCAGCCAAAGTGGCCCAAATGCGCGAAATTGGTAAAACAGAAAAAATTTCTATAGGAAAATCCGCGAACTGGGTGTGTCTGGCTGGAGCCTTGTCACTGGTACGGGTCTAACAACACTTGATACTGACGCGGGGTGATAATCTACGTCAAATATGTGAAAATCATCCATTATAAAATAAGTGAAGTTAGGGTCATTTTTTGGCGACTTTGACCCCCGATTCCTAGGCCCTTGTCATAGGTACAGCTTTAAAATTTTCACATTCTTTCTAGATTCGGGGAGGACTATCGATCGGTATTGGTTTCATCCATTATAAAATAAGTGACGCTTTTAGGCTCTGGGATCTCGCTCTATAAGCGGTTTGCCAACGTCCTTAAGCAAGCCAAAATTGTACAATCATCGTAGCTTGTAACTGTTGTAACTTGTTGTAGATTATTTGAGAAAAATGAAAAAAAATTCAAATAAAATAGTTTTATTCAAAATAAAACAAAATTAAATAAAATGAAGTGAAATAAAAAAAGTAAAACTAAAATTAATTTGATGTCGGTTTTAAAAATGATCGGGATCATTAGGCAGGCTGCCCGCGTAGCGCATCTAGCTATCAGCCTTTCGTAGTAAGTTTTCTATTTATGTATGTGCAACTTTTCTATAGTAAGAGCTCAATATGCATACATATGTATTTCCATTGCTTTGTGCTACTTTATCTAATATAGTTTGTTTTTGTCATTCTTTCATAGGGATTTGCAGTATCATTGTTCTATTGTTTTTTGAACTCGGAAGTGCGTAACACATTGCGGCATCACATATCCACATGGCGGGACGAGAGAAATATTCAATTGAGTCAAAGCAGAAGGTGAGCCTGAAGGTGATTAGTACATGTTTGCTTATTCAAGCCTTATGTACCTACTTACTCAACAATTTCAATTAAATTATTTCTATAAAAGCAAGCATGGGTAAAGGTGTTATGTGGCAAAGATTTTTATTCGCGTTAAAGTTTTGAATTTACGCCTAAGAAGTCTCGATATGCATTAAACTTACACAAATACAAAAGCCATGGAAAATGAAATGAATGCATGTATTAATCTACAGTACACAAAAGATATCTGCAGTTTTGCTAGAAAACGAAAAATCCAGTTGAAAAGCCAAGCAAATAAATCTCTCACCTAGGTGTCAATACAAACTTTTAGAAATCGTTTAAGTAAAGATACGAGTTTCTCCGTTGGTGTATTTAAAAAAGATACTGAAAAATACTTCAACATGTCTAACGAGATTCAGTTGGTTCTACAAACATATCGTTTGTATATTTAGTGTAATTGTTTTTGAGTGTGCAATATTTGCCACAAATGCACTTTTCACTGAACCAACAAAGTGCTGCATGCACTTGACTGTGTTGTCCATAGTAAAAATAAACTTTTGTAACCTCACGGAATGGTGTATACGAGTATATGGGTCATTCCATGCCATATCGACAATTTTATTACCTGACCCCCTTCGATTTCGCTAAAAATTTGTTATCTTTTTCTACCCCCCCCGAAAGACATTTTTCAGAATTTTTTCAAATTTTTTTTCGCCAAATCAAAAAAAAGTTATGAACTTTTAAAAAAACGTTTTTTTTTTAATGCTGTAATTTTTCCAAAAATAGACCGTTTAAGATCATTTTTTTTTAATTTTTGTTTTTTTTTTCGGATATGCCGACAATCGCTTCTATTTTTTTTTTTTTTTTTTTTTGATTGAAAAAAAAAAATCATTAAAAAGTTATATAAAATGAGCTAAAGTTGAATTTCTTTTTATAATAAAAATAAAACAAAACAAGTAAGGAAAGCTGTCTTCGGCTGTGCCGAAGGCTATATACCTTTCATGAATAAGCGTCACGATTTTCACTGTTCGATCCCCAGTACAGCCTGTTTCAATTTAACTATATTTACTATACACATTACACATCTTTGTTATAATTTAAAAAAAACTTACAAAATAATAGGATCCGAGTTATCGGAACAATCGATTGTATGGAGGCTATATATTATACGTGTTCAATTGTACTGACTTACACTATACACATTACATATGTAGAAAGTACTAAAGGTGAAATATTTTACGTTCCTAACTTTTTAAATGCGGAAGTATTGGCCAAAAAACCTTATATCGGAACAACCGGTTGTATGGGGCTAAATATATGTTATATTTACCCGATCTTCTTGATTTTCCTCTACACACTACATAAATTGAAAGTACTCGAGTTGCAAAATTATACGTTCCTAACTTTTAATTGCAGAAGTTTTGGGAAAAAACCTTATATCTGAACAATCGGTTGTATGGGGGCTATATGTTAAATTTGGCCGATCTTGTTGATTTTCACTATATACAGCTATGGTCAGAGCTTTAGCGCACTTAACATTGTACTGAAAAATAGTACAGTAACTTTAAAGATAATACGAATTGCACCAAAAGTTTTGAGGCTTAACAATAGTATTGTATTGCTCTCTTCAAATGACAAAAGAATTTTTATTATAATTCTTTCATATTTGTTTTTGCTAAGTTTTTCTTCACATCCGTCTAAAGTGCATTGGACATCGATTTAGCGCATTTACGCCTGTTTTGATATTACTTGGGATTGGTTCACGGCTAAAAAGATGAACCTAAATTTTAAACCCGTATAAAGTTTAATCAATTTCTCAAACTTTTTTGTACAATATTTCAAACCGTCCAAATACCTACAAAGATTTTCAATTTCTTTTGGTTTCGATTTAAAATCTAAATGAAAAAGCTGTCTAAATTTTTTATTTTTGGTTTGTTTTAATGTAATTGAATTTTGCCCACAAAAACTTCATGTGCGTCATAGCTCAGCGGTAGAGCAGTCGGCTGTGACTCCTGAGCGTTTTCGTTCGAGTTCTGTCTGCTGCCACATTTTTTTTAGTTTTATTTTATTCTTAAAACTTTTCGGTCTAAAATTTAAACTTTTGGGTTTGAAAATTCAAATTTATTTTTGAAAGCTTATTCAAGATTGAATTTAGCCAACAACATTTATGTGTGCGATGTAGCTCAGTGGTAGAGCAGACGGGCATGATGCGGGGAGTCTTGGTTCGAATTCCCGCCAACGGACAAAAAATTTATTTTATCTTTAAAAAATTGTTTAAACATTTCTTGCTTATAATTGAAACCCGATTCATTTAGCAAATTTTCATGAAAACTGGTCTAGATTGAATTTGAATCCAAATTTGGTTTGGTCATATATGTAGTCCAAAAAAGTTTAAAATTTAGGTTCAAATTTTTACCCGTGTTGAAAAAGTTAATAGTTTTGTGGTTAATATTTAATAAATAACCTCTTCTCTGATAATTTTGTTAAATTTCCGGGAGGAAAATACTGGTCGGTTTGACAAAAAAGAACCTTTTTTAATCAGGGATCGATCAAGGGCAAAATTTCAAGAATTTTTTTATGTTTTCGAGAAAAATGGTGTACAATGCCATCAGAAATGTGAGTTCGGATCGTAATTTGTCAAAGCATAACAAAAAACGTAAAGATCACCCTCGTAAAACTTTTCCCCAAGGCGATAAAATGTTCGGAAGAAAGAAAAAAAAACACCCTTTTAAGTCCTTACCATTGAAAGTGGTTGAACTAATTTCGGAATTGTGCTCAACTATGTAAAGAAAACTTATACGAAGACTCCTAAATGAAAATAAAAAGTATTGGCGCATAAGCAGGAAAACGTCGCTCCTTTCAAACAAGAACATTAAAGCACCTTTATCATTCTCATGAATCCACATACTCAAAGGTGTAGAATTTTGAGAAATTGTACTTTTTTCGGATGCAACCAAAGTAGACATTATCAGTCCTGGCGAGAAAAGTGTGTGCAACATGAAAAACATCAAGAAACCAATCTACGGTACTCCGAAAACATGATAGTGAGATCTTGGAAGCTTTAGGGAGCGGTCTAGTGTAGTGTTCTTGTTTTGACAGGAGGCGCGTTTTCCTGCTTGTGCGCCCATACTTTTTATTTTCATTTAGGGGTTTTCGTATAAGTTTTCTGGACACAGTTGAGCACAATTCCGAAACTATTTTACCACTTTCAATGGTAATGACTTAAAAGGATGCTTTTTACCCTTTCTTGCAAACATTTTATCCCCTCGAGGAAAAGTTTTACGAGGCGGATCTTTACGTTTTTTGTTATGATTTGACAAATTAGGATCCGAACTCACATCTCTGATGTCATTGTACACCATTTTTCTCGAAAACATAAAAAAATTCTTGAAATTTTGCCCTTGATCGATCCCTGATTAAAAAAGGTTCTTTTTTGTCAACCCGACTAGTATTTTCCTCCCGGAAATTTAACAAAATTATCAGAGAAGAGGTTATTTATTAAATATTAACAAAAAAGCTATTAACTTTTTCAACCAATCCCAAGTAATAACAAAACAGGCGTAAATGCGCTAAATCGATGTCCAATGCACTTTAGACGGATGTGAAGAAAAACTTAGCAAAAACAAATATGAAAGAATTATAATGAAAATTCTTTTGTCATTTGAAGAGAGCAATACAATACTATTGTTAAGCCTCAAAACTTTTGGTGCAATTCGTATTATCTTTAAAGTTACTGTACTATTTTTCAGTACAATGTTAAGTGCGCTAAAGCTCTGACCATAGCTGTACACTACATAAATAGAAAGTACTCGAGTTGCAAAATTTTACGTTCCTAACTTTTAATTGCAGAAGTTTTGGGAAAAAAACCTTATATCTGAACAATCGGTTGTATGGGGGCTATATGTTAAATTTGGCCGATCTTGTTGATTTTCACTATATACACTACATAAATAGAAAGTACTCGAGATGCAAAATTTTACGTTCCTAACTTTTTAATTGCAGAAGTTTTGGCCAAAAAACCTTATATCTGAACAATCGGTCGTATGGGGGGTATATGTTACATTTGCCCGATCTTGTTGATTTTCACTATATACACTACATGAATAGAAAGTACCCGAGTTGCAAAATTTTACCATCCTAACTTTTTAATTGCAGAAGTTTTGGCCAAAAAACCTTATATCTGAACAATCGGTTGTATGGGGGCTATATGTTACATTTGCCCGATCTGGTTGATTTTCACTATATACACTACATAAATAGAAAGTACTCGAGTTGCAAAATTTTACGTTCCTAACTTTTTAATTGCAGAAGTTTTGGCCAAAAAACCTTATATCTGAACAATCGGTTGTATGGGGGCTATATGTTACATTTGCCCGATCTTGTTGATTTTCACTATATACACTACATAAATAGAAAGTACTCGAGTTGCAAAATTTTACGTTCCTAACTTTTTAATTGCAGAAGTTTTGGCCAAAAAACCTTATATCTGAACAATCGGTCGTATGGGGGGTATATGTTACATTTGCCCGATCTTGTTGATTTTCACTATATACACTACATGAATAGAAAGTACCCGAGTTGCAAAATTTTACCATCCTAACTTTTTAATTGCAGAAGTTTTGGCCAAAAAACCTTATATCTGAACAATCGGTTGTATGGGGGCTATATGTTACATTTGCCCGATCTGGTTGATTTTCACTATATACACTACATAAATAGAAAGTACTCGAGTTGCAAAATTTTACGTTCCTAACTTTTTAATTGCAGAAGTTTTGGCCAAAAAACCTTATATCTGAACAATCGGTTGTATGGGGGCTATATGTTACATTTGCCCGATCTGGTTGATTTTCACTATATACACTACATAAATAGAAAGTACTCGAGTTGCAAAATTTTACGTTCCTAACTTTTTAATTGCAGAAGTTTTGGCCAAAAAACCTTATATCTGAACAATCGGTTGTATGGGGGCTATATGTTATACTGGTCCGATCTTATCAGTTCCGACAAATGATTCCTATATTACAAAATGGTGGCCACATACAAAATTTCAGCCAGATATCTCAAAAATTGAGGGACTAGTTTGCGTTCAAACAGACAGACGGACAGACGGACATGGCTAAATCAACTCATCTCGTCATCCTGATCATTTCGGTATACTTATTGATGGGTCTATCTCTTCTTCTTCTCATATTTACAAACATCGGACCAAAGTTATAATACCATTTCATGTTCATGAAAGGTATAAAAAGAAGCGATTGTTTTGTGATATAAATGAGCCAAGTTAAAAAAAAATTGTTTTCAATCAAAAGGGGGGTCAGGTAAAAATTTTTCGATTTGGCATGGAATGACCTATATACATATATGTGGCTTGCATTAGACTGCACAGTAAAATAATGAATGTCTTCTCGTTTGAGGGTCTCAACCACATTGCCTAGAGACAGATGTGGCAGTACTATTTTTTCTCGCCACCCTAATGTGCATACAAATTTTAGTATTTGTGTGCGTGGTTGTGGTGGTGGTAAATGTTTGCTCATGTGACAGCATTTGATGGGTTACCTGCTGTTGCATGGACAAGTATAAATTAACGATGTTTTTACAGTTACAGTTAAACAAAATCCCCAAGCAAGCGCTGGTAGAATTTAATGACAACTAAACTAGCTTCTTGACTACAAAACGAATATACTATGTGCATGTGTAGGTACTTATGGGAATGACATTCTTGTAATAGAAATGATCTAACGTTGGACCTTTTGGGAACTGCTTGTGCCTAAACAGCAATGATCTCGTGCTGCTGTGGGAAAATATAGCAAAAAAACACTTTGGCATGGAGAAAATACTGGCATTCCATTGTGCAGTATAAATGTTGATACTTTGACTTTTATTCCAAAAAGTCTTTAATACATATCTATATGCGTGTACATAAATGTATATGTAAGGCAGATCTGTGTTAAATGTACCAAGGTAAACAGACAGAGCAAAGGAACTTTCTTTGTTTGAGAAAAAAGGAATGAGGCAGTAAGCAGCGAGTATAAGGGGGTTGAAATTCTATGAGGCTGAAATAATGCTCGAGAATTATATAAAGATCAGGACGAGCTTCGGCTGGACAATAATATGAACTTAGTACAGGGCTTACTTTAGTTAAGTACTTAAAAAGGGAACGAAGAGCTGCTAAAATGAATAACTCCTATAAAAAATATTGTAGTGCAGCGTGCATCAGTGTCATCAATATCGCATACTAGTAAATAATTCCGTTGTCAGAACGGCATAGTCGTTAAGGAAGAGAATACACACAAAAAAGGGTTTTTGAAAATTTTGAACAGGTGGAAACCATATTTACAAAACAAAAACAGTCTATAAGTCACTTATCGCACCCGTCCTGCTAAATAGTATATGGTGCGCTAGTACCGAAGAAGATTTAAGGATGAGCTGTATGAGCTCTACGCAGACGTCGACTTAACTCGGCGAACGATGAGATTCTTATAAATCCAGCGCAACCCGAATATAGGATCTCAATGCCGAAATCCGAAAGATGGTCTACCAAAAAATAGCCAAGCGGAAACCACACCTCGAGAGCTGGAACCTGGTCGATAAATGGCGACAATGGGGTCTATCAGCAATTCCGAAGGAGTTTCCTGTTGGCAATGATTCAGGAGAGTCGATAGATAATTCGATTAAGTCGATAAAATATCTATCTACTTTCACGAATTATTCCTAACGGGAAGCTCCATCGGAATTGCTGATAGACCCCAGTGTCAAATCGATTTAAGGGGAACTTCAGTCATACGGCAAGCACAGAGCGCTCAAAGATGTTGCCCTGAAAATGCTGAAACCCCCAATCAGAAGATATTAAGCGGATCGCTTCTTCTTCTTTGTTCCAGAGATATGGAAACAGACGAGAGTGTTGTTTCTGCCAGATTAGCGCTACGGGGAGAGGCTTCCACAGTGATGATGTACTATGATTAACAGCTACTTTCGTGACTTTTCAAGTATGTCACCAAGCAGAGTCTGGAAATATCACCGACTTAATCCACAGCGACAGTTTTCACGGCATGAACTGCGCAATTGAGAGACAAGCGGGCAGTTCTTGCTGAGATGTATTTAGACCAGGCATCCAACCTGACATCTGTTAGACACAGATTCGCCTCAAAGGAACATAAGAAAGCTCCTCCGTGGGCACTTTGATGAGATCCGGCATCAAATCACACTACCGTTTGTTCTGCTGAGAGGCCGTTCAAATATTTCGTCAGCAGATTTTTTACAATTATTTACGCAACCACCCGGTCTTGGCATGGCGTAGCCCAGGGTTATTTATTATAAGCGCGGCCGAAGGCCGCCAACTCAGAAAGGTGTTCTGCACATAAATACCTTGGATCCCGCCCATAGAGTGCGTACCGTGGCATGTTGTCACGGTTCAGGCAACCACCCGGTCTTGGCATGGCGTAGCCCAGGGTTATTTATTATAAGCGCGGCCGAAGGCCGGCAACTCATTAAGGTGTTCTGCACATAAATACCATGGATACCGTCCATAGCGTGCGTACCGTGGCGGTTCAGGCAACCACTCGGACTTGGCATGGCGGTAGTTTTGGCCCGCCGAGTTATTATTTTTTTCTTTTCACTGCACCGTTGTTTTTTTATATTATAATTTTACAACAAGACAATAGATTTAGGATATACATATATCAGATTTACCGATTCCACATGGATAGAAAAGGAAGCCCGCTGAACAAAATTATCCACATTTTTATCCTCTTTTTTGGGAAGCGCTATCCAGTAATTTTTCAAGAAATTATCAGAAGATGGTCAGCAGGGTAACTACTGATGACGAAATCATAATCTATACACCCCACCCCCCATGTCATCGAAAATAAGCAAACCAAAGACCCCCGCTGACACTGAGTCATTTGATACCTCTCTCAGGTAAATTGAAGCATCATCGCGAATAACGTTCTAAGTTACAAAATCAGAATTTGTCATTGTTAGGAGAGCAAAAAAACGCTTGAGTCATATTTTTTAAATTTACTTCTCTCATCTGTCTCCTTAACTTTTTCTTATATATCTTTCATATTATCAGTTTTACACCTTCTACATCAAGCCGAGGCATTTTTGTAACTGAGGTTGTGTTAGTGCGAGCGGACCAATGAAATGCTGTCGTTTCCCAGCAAACCATAAGTTTTCTAAATGAGCGCATATACGACTCTTTCGAATATATTTTGATCCCTTGAAAGTGGCATAAAAGAGTATATTTTGAAAGATTTTTTGTACGAATAACTATCTTCCCTCTGTCTTTCAGTTTTATTAGCTTCCTTTTATTTTTCTCTTCTTTCCCCATGTTTTCCTTTTAAATATGTAGAAACAAAGATATAAACATGCATTTTCATGCATATCTAACATTATTTATTATTTTCCTAAAAAAAACTTATTTTCAAAAGAAAAATCATAAGTAACATAGGTACTTGAATCCGAATAATGAAAGTAAACTCATAAAGCATTCATATTTGAGTCCCGAATAACTATCTTCCCTCTGTCTTTCAGTTTTATTAGCTTCCTTTTATTTTTCTCTTCTTTCCCCATGTTTTCCTTTTAAATATGTAGAAACAAAGATATAAACATGCATTTTCATGCATATCTAACATTATTTATTATTTTCCTAAAAAAAACTTATTTTCAAAAGAAAAATCATAAGTAACATAGGTACTTGAATCCGAATAATGAAAGTAAACTCATAAAGCATTCATATTTGAGTCCCTTAGAACGCAAGTGGCATAAGTCCACCTTTTCTCGAACTGAGATATTCAAGGTTTTGTGTTGTTGATTTCACAAGTTAGCTCTGCCATTTATTCGGTTGCTATGAGAGCTAGGAGTTACCCCGTTAGCGTGTTATATAGAACACATTTTCCCCTGCATAGCATCAGGCCTAACTAAAAAAACGAAAACTGAACTTATGCTGTTCAGAAAAAACTCATATAAAATATCAGATCTAAGAGCGCTCCGAAGTTGGTTTGCTGGGTTGCAATTATTTCTTGCGCATAAGAGAAATCGGTCCGCACACGGTGCTTCTCTGTTGCTTGATAGTAAGCTACTGAAGAAAAACTAACGACAGCACTTCATACATCAATGCGCTCACACAAGCGAAGCAAGCAAAGAGCGTAATAATCCGTGTTAATTTGGTTCTCAATTTCACGGACAATTGTCCCACTAGATGCCTACGGTTGTTCTACAATGATCTTCCAAATAATGTACATATGTACATATGTCACTTTAAATTACCCTACTATTTTTAAATACATTTGTACAGTTTTGGAGTGTCAAATTTTAGAAAATTTGTTATCTGGACCATGCAAGAGAGCAATACAAAATGTTAAATGCAATAAACCCGGTTTTGAAAAAAATGACACTTAGAACGTTATTCGCGATGATGCTTCAATTGTCAACCAACTAAAATAGCTGAAAATGAAAACGAACTGCAAGGAACGGCCTACCTCCAATAATTCTATCTAAAGTTCGATCTGGCAATTTTAACAGGTTACACTCTTACCTACCCAGACTCAATCCCATCAAAACTAATGGCATGCATGTGGTAGGTATCAACTCCCCCACTCTTTTAACACCAGTCGATCGATGATAAGTTTCAAAATAGCAACGCAGATTAGCCAAGGCGAAGCACACTCAACAACATGAAAAAAGGTGACGAAATTGTCTATACATACTGACAATTAATCTACCGAATCTACCTGCTGAGAAAAAAAAGGACGTGTGGCACTCGGGGACTGCCGCGGTAAAGCTATTGCATATTATCAACTTATGCCAGGCCCGTATGCAGCGGTGGGGGTTTTGAAAGAAAGAAAACAAATTTTTTACGTTTATATGACATAATATGACATCATATGATATGACATCATATGATATGACATCACATGATATGAGATCACATGATATGACATCATATGATATGACAACATATGGTACGACATTGACATCATACGATATGACATCATATGATATGACATCATATGATATGACATCATATGATATGACATCACATGATATGTTATCATATGATGTGACATCATATTATATGGCATCACATGATATGACATCATATGATATGACGTCACATAATATAACATCATATGATATGACGTCACATGATATAACATCATATGATATGACATCATATGATATGACATACTTCTCACATCTTACATCTTACATCTTACACCCCCATCCATACATCTTACATCTTACACCCCCTACCCATACCTCTCACATCTTACATTTTACACCCCCACCCATACCTCTTACATCTTACATCTTACAAACCTTCCCCCTCCCCCCCACCCATACCTCTTAGGGGTCGTGCATATATGACGTCACGCGATTTTTGGTAGTTTTTGATACCCCCTCCCTCCATGTCACACCCAGTCACAAACTCCAGACCCCCCCTCCCCTCGAATGTCACATCACACCCTTAATAAATATAAATTCAATATTTATTTGACATAAAATCTGATACATATTTAGAATGTTTATATTAATTATTAAATAATATTTGCCAATCGAAAGAATGAAAACGTGCCAAATTTGAAAACGTTCATGGACGTTGCACGCTAGAAAACATGCAAAAAATAACGTGACATCACGTAAGTGCTACTCTCCCCCTCCCCCCATGTCACATTTCGTCACAAATCGCAGACCCCTCCCCCCATCAAAGAGCGTGACGTCATATATGCACGACCCCTTACATCTTAAATCTTACATCTTACATCTTACTCTTACTCTTACTCTTACATCTTACTCTTACGCGTAACTTTTTCTTTATTGCCCCCAGCGCAAAGATGTTTACACATCAATAAATAGATCTAATTTTATGTATTCGGCTTTTCGAACCTTTTTCGAACCTTTTCGAACCTTTGCGAACCTTTTTATCCGTTCCGGTTTTTTTTTAGGTGCCAAGCCCGCGATAGCTTAAAAACTTAATTAATCATAAGAAATATTAGCGTCACTGAATCGAATGAACCTGAAGTGTATTTACCTGGTAGTTTTCAAGCTAATAAGTGTTAGGTATTATTATAATATTTTACGGGCGAAGCTACTAAATCCCTTCTTATACTAATTGCAAAACCAAAGTAAGATAAACAAATACTTTTCCAACAATAATCAGTCAATGGCTAGTTCCTATCATAAACATCTTCCTTAAGGTTAAGTTCATCGCTTACTTAAATTGTTGCACACGCACCTGCGTACATAAATAATCATTTATACAAACTTAGCCAAATCGACAATCAATATTCTTCACCTTCAAGGTTTAATTAAATATTTTGTTTTTCTTATTTCTCGCATTGCAGATATACAACAAAAAGTTTCTCAAAAGATTGCTCACCGAGAACGGAAAGCACGCGGTAAGTTGTTCTTCAACAATTCCAAATAATAGCTCTGATAAATGAAGACATGCATGGATGAAGGGGGTATGTCGCATTTTGAGTGAAACTAGAAAATCGGCTAAAAAGTTTTGCTTAAACATTTGAGGTTTTTTCGAATCTTTATGGAAAACTGACAAAGAAATTATGCAAAGCCATAAAAGACGTTGCATAATATGCAATAAAAAGCATAAATTTATATTTAGTGTTTTATATGAAAAAATCGGAACATACCCCCTTCTTCCACAATTAATATTGAAAAGTTGTGTACATACCCCCTTCATCCATGAATTATCTTCTACAATTTTCACGATAGGCAGATTCTGATAAGACAGAAATATAGATCTGCATAAACACTATTCACCAATGCCAAAAACAGGAATTGAGTGAGAATGCGACATACCCCCTTCATCCATGCATGTCTTCAAATGTGAAGTTGTTCAAGAATTTCGCGAACAATTTGGAAAACGAACAAAAATAACAATAATAATTAAAGTTTGTTGTGTTATCGTTTTTTTTTTTGTTTTTGTTGCTTTTATTTTCATTTCTTTTTCTCTTTTTCTTGATTTTAGTTTTTCATTTGCCATCGCTTAATGTTTGTTTTTCGTTTGTTTTGCTTTGTTCCTTGCAGGCCACTCACAGCTTACTATGGCAAAGGAAAGCGCGAATCCAGCGTTTCATCGGCCACAACGACCACCTTGTTGGGCCACCAACAAAATCTCTCAGTGAATGTGAATGCGAATGCGGCGGCTTTGGCGTTGCAACGTGGCTCAAATGGTGCTTTGCATATGATGCCGACTGTGACGGCTTTGACCGTTATGCCACGAGCGATTAGCCCGCTTATGAAGGTGCGTTGTTCCAACATTTCTTTCTTCTATTTCGTTTTTTCTATGTTTTTGTTTATTGGGACGAGAGCGTAGACTCTGAACCTTAACCAATTTTTATGATCCGTTTATTGCCCCGTTGAATTTGCATTTTTGCAATTTTCCTCTACACATTTGCACACGTCCTTACAGGAGCGCATTCGTTATTGTGTTGGATATGCATTTCATTGGAATTTTTTTGTCAGCGAAACTGTGCGTTAGGTATAGCGTTCGTAACAGAGTAAATATGCAAATTCAAATAAGCTATGTGCGAGAGTACTAACAAAGGTTCGCCTAGACCAGAGGTTGGAAAATTCAAACGTGAGTTTGTATTAGATAGGAAGATGGTAAATCCTGGCGAATTTTAGTAAAGATATTTTAAAATATGAACCATTCTTTACTACTTTAGATGAAGTTGAATTTTTTTTTACAAAACAATTTTTAGATCTCGTAAATTTTTTTCCATGGCTTGATTTAAATGTAGTCAAATTAAAAAATAAAATATTTTTGGGAAATTTTTAAAAGATGATTGTGCCGAATGTCGTGGAATTGAATGAATATTAACCTAAAACCTATATCAGTGGAAAGAGTATAATGAGAATATAACTTGCAAAAATATATTTATGTCAAAAACTAAAATTTCAAATTTTGCGGGAGCAATAAACTTTCAAATACGTTTTCCCAAAATTTTAATTTTGGCATATTCATGCTTCTGGCTTGAAACCTGAAGCATGGGTCAAACCTGGTGACAATGCTCAGTGCTTCTTTCCAAAGTAAGGCAATCAGTTTCCTAGAGCCGAAATGGACTTTTGGCAATTGACAAAACATTTAAAGTCTATTAATTGAACTCCGCTTTTATATTTTTTTTCAACTTTTTTCTGCTCAGTTCAGCCAACTGTTGTTAGTTCCTTTAAACGTCTATAGGAGTATAGAGATGCGTGTAGAACTAGAAGCATTTTTTATGAATTTAAAGTTTGCTAGCAATAGTTTTTGCACTTTCGATGAAACGTGCTTTCGATGGTGGAAAAGATTGAGAAGAGAAAATAAAGTGTAGGGTAGGAAAACAAATCGAAAGCTCTTGACTAGAACATTATTTTACATATTTAGTTAGATTGTCATTAGAAGCTGGCATGATCGTCTTGATTCTGGCGCAAAAGGAAATACATACATAAGTATATTTTCTTCTTGTTGACCCTAAGCTCTTTTGTCGGCGACATCTATGTACCATTCTTAGTTCTACCTTTCAATTGGCTCATTCAAACAATTACACAGTGCTACAGCCATTTTACACCTTTGAAGCGACTTAGTAGAGACTGTTCATCTGGTCTAGTTATATAAGAAACACCCTTTAAAAGATTTGTAACACCCCCAAAATCTGGTTTTAAGGCCAAAAAACCGTTTTTTCAGTTTCTTCATAAAACAAATCTTTATATATAAATGCGCAATGCTTAACAGTTTTCTCCCTTTTTTGCAATAACCACAATTCTAAGGTATTAAATTGTATATGTATCGATAGCTTTCGCCGAGCAGGGTGTGCGACAACAAGCCAAAAATTAAAAAAAAAAACAAGTAAGGAAAGCTGTCTTCGGCTGTGCCGAAGGCTAAATACCTTTCATGAATAAGCGTCACGATTTTCACTGTTTGATCCCAGTGCAGCCTGTGTGAATTTAACTTTAGCTCATACCGAAACTTTAGCTCATACGGATCAATGAGATTGATTTTTAACATCGACATTCCACATTCTAAAATAGCGATACTTCCAAAATTTCACGTTCCTACGTGTTTAATTACAGGAGTTATAGCCCAAAATCCGTTTATCGGAATAATCGATTGTATGGGAGCTATGTGAAATATTTATCCCATCTCTATGATTTTCAGCATCGATATTTCACATATAAAAATAGAAACACTTGTAAAATTTCACGTTCCTTCGTGTTTAATTACAGGAGTTATAGCCCAAAATCCGTTTATCGGAATAATCGGTTGTATGGGAGCTATATGTTATATTGGTCCGATCTTACTGGTTCCGACAAATGATTCCTATATTGGAAAATGGTGGCCGCATACCAAATTTCAGCCAAATATCTCAAAAACTGAGGGACTAGTTTGCGTTCAAACAGACAGACAGACAGACGGACAGACGGACAGACGGACATGGCTAAATCAACTCATCTCGTATTTACAAACATCGGACCAAAGTTATAATACCATTTCATGTTCATGAAAGGTATAATAAATTATAATATGATTTGAAAATCACACCACTACAAGTGCTAAACACGCATTCACTTTATAGAGCCGCTGTTATGTGTGTATGTAGGTATGACCACTTTCATTATTGTGTTTGCATTCATTGCAGTTGGGAGAGTCCGAGTGTGAGTTGTTTTGTTGGCAGCAATAATAAACATGAGCCAGCCCGTCAAATTTAATGAGTGAAGAAAATCTGTGAGTGGGTATTCATAGAAGCAAATGCTTGCTCAGACATGATGTTTTGAAAAGAAGCACAAATAAGCTAGGTCATGCACGAGACCCTTCGTGGCTAGGCTTAGTGAAATAAAATAAAATGGAAAATTGATAAAATTAAAAAAAAGTAAAATAAGAAATAGAAAAGTGATTGAAAGTAAAAAAAGAAATTTGTTGGAAATGAAAGGAAAGGATATAATATAAAATAAATAAAAATAAAACAAAATGAAATAAAAAAAATATAAAAGAAAGGAAAGAATGGGAAAGGAAAGGAATGGATAAAAGGAAAATAATGGTAAGTTAAGGTAAGGAACGGAAAAAATTGGAGAAAAATCAAAGGCAAATGAAGGTAGAGAAAGGAAAGGAATGGAAAAGAAAAAAGGAAGGGAAGAAAGGAAATGTAATGTAGGTAAAGGAGTGGAAAAGAGAGGCAAATAGAGAAAGACAAAGAAAGGAAAGAAGAGAAAAAGAAAGGAAAGAAAAGGTAGCGAGGAGGAAGGTACGGAAAATAAATGAAAATAAAAAGAATGAAAAATAAAGGAAAGAAAAGTAATGAAAAGCTAAAAAAAAATAAGTAAAGGAAATGAATGGAAAAGAAAGAAAACTAAAGGAGTTACGAAAGGAAAAAAGTAAGGAAACGGTAGGAAAGGAAAGGTAAGGAAACGAAATGACAGGAAAAGAAATCTAAGGAAAAAAAGGGATAGAAAATAAAGGTAAGAAAAAAATAAAAGAAAAGAAATGAAATGAAAAAAAAAATGAATAAAATGAAAGGAAACTAAAGCAAAGAAAACGAAAGGAAAGAAAAGAAAAAGAAAATAAAAGGAAAAAGGAATGTAATGGAAATGGAAAGAAAGTTCAGGTAAGAAAATAAAAGAAACGAAAAGAAAGGAAAATAAAAGACAAGAACAAAAAAAGAAAGAAAGAAGGGAAATAAAATGAAATGAAAGAAGAGAAAAGGAAAAGAACGGAGAGGGAAGGATACAAAAGGAAAGAAAAGAGAAGGGAAGGAAAGAAAAGCAAAAGATATAAATTGAGATAAAAGGAGAGGAAAGGAAAGGAAATAAAAGCAAATGATAGCAAAGGAAAGGAAAAGAAAGAAATACGTATGAAGACGAACTAAGAAGAATAAATAATTATCAACATAGGAACTATATTACTGAATGGTGTAAAGAGGGAGGAAAAGACAACGTCATTTTTTTGGCAATAATTGACAATGAATGATATTTTTTGGTACAGGAGTACTCTGTGTAATTAGACTGGTCAATTTCAAAATTACCCAAGTGACAAGGAAAATCGTATTTTCGGGATCAAAATAAGATACTTTGCCGAAGGAAGCATACCTCTAAACCATACCTTTAAAGTTTTGATTACTAATCGTAATGATTAGTAATCGTAATGATTAGTAATCTGATTACTTTGTATTTGATAGAGAAATAATTGATTACATTACGATTATCTTGGTCCCAACTAGATTACGTAATGATTACGATTATAAATAATCAAAAAATAATCAGGATTACTCTAGATTACTGAAAAGAATCAAAAATAATCAAAATATATAATTGATTCTTTACAACGATTCTTTTTGATTATTTTTGATTCTTTTCAATCCAAAAGTTGTTTGGTATTTTGGATTGAAAATAACCAAAAATAATCAAAAAGAATCGCTGAAAAGAATCAATTATTTATTTTGGTTATTTTTGATTATTTTGGATTCTTTTCAGTAATCTAAAGTAATCCTGATTATTTTTGATTATTTTGGATTCTTTTCAGTAATCTAGAGTAATCATGATTATTTTTTGATTCTTTATAATCGTAATCATTACCTTATCCCAATATTTCTAGCGCCCAAGAAATAATCATTACAATTCTTTTTAGAAAATAATCTAACCGATTAGGTTAGGTTAGGTTCAAGTGGCTGCCGCAGAGGCACACCTAGGCCAGTATTAAAAGGCCCGTTGTGATACCACCAACACTAGGAAAGTCAGTTCCGGGACCCTGCCATATGGAAAATCCCGGTATTAACGGAATTCTCCACATAGCAGAATCCCGGGACTGACCTTCCTATACCGACACCGTTACTCCTCCTCGAAACATTTAGATGACTTGATGAAGGCCATCAGGTCCTTTATGTCCAGCTCCGTGACCTGGCGTAGGCTGACCAGGAAGGGAACTCCCAAAAAGCGCATTCTCGCGCCACTTAAAGCCGGGCAGTTGCAGATGAGGTGCTCCACCGTTTCCTCCTCCTCATCATCCTTACAACTCCTACAGCATCGTCGGTAGGGCACACCAAGTCTTTCTGCGTGCCTACCAATGAGGCAGTGCCCAGTTAATACGCCTATTAATATGGAGATTTCTCTTTTCCTTAGGGCATAAATTTGTCTTGATCTCCGATCCGTGCTCTCCCATTCTTCCCTGCTGGGAATGTTGATTTTAAAACCGCTATCTCCGACTGTTGTGTACGCACAGCGATCTGTGCTCAGCGGAAGAAAGCTATAGGATCCCAAAATACAGGCGTGTCCAGTAGTGCTTGCGCCCCAGCCGGACGTTTCCGTTAGACGCAGAGCCGATGCTGCTGCTACTCGGTGCCCTTCCAGATCGAGTGGCAAAATGCCAAGAATGGCCTGGAGTGCTTCATTGGGCGTTGTTCTTAACGCACCGCTTATACAGATCATGCAAGATCTGTGTACTTTACCTAGCAGATTAAGGTTTGTTGCCTTGCTCAGCGCAGGCCACCATACCACAACTCCATGGAGCATGATTGGTCGAATGATTGCAGTGTAGATCCATTTGCATATTTTGGGGCTGAGCCCCAATTTCTTTCCAATGGCTCTTTTGCACGTGTAGAGTGCAATACACGCTTTCTTCTGGCGCTGAAGAACATTCTCCTTCCAGGTTAGTTTCCTGTCCAGAACTGTGCCCAAGAACTTGGCTTTGTCAGCCAAGTTCAGGTGCACGTTATTCAGTTTTGGTAGTATTATCGGTGGTATCTTATAGCGGTTGGTGAAAAGGACCAGTTCTACTTTTACCGGGTTGATGCTCACTCCGCAGCGCGAGCAGCATGAGGAAACCTCTCTCAGTGCTACTTGCATCAAGTCGCACAGGGTTTGTGGGAATTTGCCCCTGTATACTATAGCTAAGTTATCTGCATATGCCACACGGTTAAAAATTTGAACCTAAATTTTAAACTTTTTTGGACTACATATACATATGACCAAACCAAATTTGATTTCAAATTCAATCTAGACCAGTTTTCATGAAAATTGGCTAAATGAAACGGGTTTCAATTATAAACCAGAAATGTTTTCACAATTTTTTAAAGATAAAATAAATTTTTTGTCCGTTGGGGGGAACTCGAACCAAGACTCCCCGCAGCATGCCCGTCTGCTCTACCACTGAGCTACATCGCACACATAAATTTTGTTCGCAAAATTCAATCTTGAATAAGCTTTCAAAAATAAATTTGAATTTTCAAACCCAAAAATTTAAGTTTTAGACCGAAAAGTTTTAAGAATAAAATAGAAGTAAAAAAATGTGGCAGCTGGCAGGATTCGAACGAAAACGCTCCGGAGTCACAGCCGACTGCTCTATCGCTGAGCTATGACGCACATGAAGTTTTTGTGGGCAAAATTCAATTACATTCAAACAAACCAAAAATAAAAATTTAGACTGCTTTTTCATTTAGATTTTAAATCGAAACCAAAAGAAATTGAAAATCTTTGTAGGTATTTGGACGGTTTGAAATATTGTACAAAAAAGTTTGAAAAATTGATTAAACTTTATACGGGTTTAAAATTTAGGTTCATTTTTTTAGCCGTGCACTACTGTAGCTAAGAGCCAGGCAGGCTGCATAGAGAAATACCAGCCATTTGGCTGATGTCTCCAGCGTGTTTATGAGTTGTGCGGGAATAATCCCGTCTGGCCCGGCAGCCTTGAACGGTTCGAAGCTTTTAACAGCCCACCTAACCTTTTCCTCCGTGATGGGTATGTGTACAGCCAGGTTTGTTGTAGGTGCTAGGGGTTCCTCATGCAAGTTCCCTGGGAAGTGCGTATTCAAGAGCAGCTCTAGGGTTTCCCTCTCCGTGCTGGTCCAGGATCCGTCAGGTTTGCGCAAATAGCTTGTGGCTGTTTGAGTTTTTGAGAGCACTCGTCTAAGCCTCGCTGTATCGTCAACATTTTCGACCCCAGTGCAGAAATTTCTGCACGATACTCTCTTCAGCTGCCTCAGAGCTTTTTTGTAGGCCCTGAGTTTAACTTTATATTCGAGCCATTGAGTCTCCGTAGCCGAGATCCTACTAACTGTGGCAGTATTGACATTGGTGCGCTGAGGACTAGCTGCTATCACTGTGACGTTGAGGTCTTCCCCGTCCAGCAGGCTGTCTCCCATCTCCGAGCTGTTCACTGCTCCTTCGCCATTTGACGTGGCAGATACCATACTTTCCGAGTCGGACATCTCCGACTCCTCTACCGGCACTGCGATGTCCGAGCCGTCCGTTGCAGCCCAAAAAATAAAACTGATATAATTAAGTAGTGAATGCCCAATTAGGTTCATTCATTGTCAATTAGTGGCAAAAAAAAACGTCGAAACCGGAAAAACCGAAACATTTTTCAAAAAATTCAACTTCTTGGGTGAAAAACATATCATTTTCAAATGAACTAAACACTATATTTATTTCGAAAGTGTCAACAATTATCTACCTAAAACCGTTGAGAATTTCAAAATCGGTTGAAAATTTGATTTTTAATAATTTTTTTTAACGAAAATTGTGAAAAACCGGTTTTTTTAAAGGGTGTTTCGTGTATAACTCGACTAGATGAACAATCTCTACTAGCACGGCCCGCCTGAATCGATTTTAACTTCAAAGTCCGAGGTCAAAACTTCTGGCTTTACTTTATGATAATATACGCTTAATAAACATGATTCACCCAAAAATTAAAATAATCTAGCTAGCCGTTTTTGAGAAAACCGCGAAAAAACCGCGTTTTTTTGAAGTGCTTCGGAAAACTTCATTTCTTGTAACATATTGGAAAATAATACATATTCTGAAAGAGGAGTAAAACCTCCATCAGCTCCATGTTTTACTTTTAAAATATCTTGCCACTGATACTTGCGAAATGCAATTGAAAGTGAATTTTTTGTTGCTCATACGCCCCGTGCTGTTAAAGACATTTAAAAATAAAAAGAAGAAATTTTTCGAGTATGCAGTTTTATAGATCATTTAATTTTAGTCTAACAAAGTGCAAGTTTTAAGTACCTACGACATATCGTTGATTTTTTACGAATTTTTTTCCTAAGGTGTCTCGGTTTTTTTTTGGAAAAAAAATGGTAATATGCAGTTTTTGAGTCGAAATGGTCAAAAAAAGAGACAAAAGCAGTATTCTGTTAATGGACTTAAATTAAGAAAAGCTTGCAGATTATTACAAAAAAAATTTGAGGATGTAACTTACCCCGATTCTGTGTGAGGGGGGAGTCCACCCCCCTCTTAAAAAACCGTTGAGTGAACCAAACCAATTTTCTGAGTATGAAGGTTTTTAGAGGATCCTCCGTAGAATCTTTACCTATTCTTAGAATTTTTTATTAAGCTTAGTTCTTTCACAATCCGCGTTTAAAGCTCAAATGACCTATTTTTTGGACCTCTGTAACTCTGCAATTAGAAACAATATTTGGATAAAAGTACATGATTCTGAAAGCCTTAACCTTTCTCTTCATCATACAATAGCGTTTTACTATCGTAGATTCATAGCAGACCAGCACGAGCAGATTTTGTTGCACAACTTTTGACGAAAATCGACTTTTTGCCAATTTTGCGAGGTCCAGAATGAATATGATAGAATAAACATTTTTCTTTATTATCCCAGCTCAAAAGTTGGGTGTCAGCTACTAATAAGAAGTTATTCAAGTTTACTAGATGATCCCAAATAAATTTTTTTATTTTATTTCTACTTGTGAATTTCCTAGTCTAGTAACTTGAATAACTTCTTATTAGTAGCTGACACCTAACTTTTGAGCTGGGATAGTAAAGAAAAATGTTTATTCTATCATATTCAGTCTTCAAAAGACTTATATCGCATTTACTTTTCGACTTATGGATCTCGCAAAATTGGCAAAAAGTCGATATGTCTTTAACAGCACGGGGCGTATGAGCAACAAAAATGCACTTTCAATTGCATTTCGCAAGTATCAGTGGCAAGATATTTTAAAAGTAAAACATGGAGCTGATGGAGGTTTTACTCCTCTTTCAGAATATGTATTATTTTCCAATATGTTACAAGAAATGAAGTTTTCCGAAGCACTTAAAAAAAACGCGGTTTTTCCGCGGTTTTCTCAAAAACGGCTAGCTAGATTATTTTAATTTTTGGGTGAATCATGTTTATTAAGCGTATATTATCATAAAGTAAAGCCAGAAGTTTTGACCTCGGACTTTGAAGTTAAAATCGATTCAGGCGGGCCGTGCTAGGTCGCTTTAAAAGTGTATTACATTTTTTTTTGTAGCACTGTGTTATGTTTTTAAGAATTTCAATGCCGTCTCGCTTATGTCTTATATCTCAACCTAACTCACTTTTTTCTTCTTTTTACAGCAAGGACTGGAAGAAAATTCTGTCTAATACTTTTTGGACAATTGAGTAAAATCCATTAAACCCATTGCTTCCCTAATATTTGTTTTCCAAACTTAGGTTTATACAAGGCTGCACTGAAGAACGTACAATGAAAAGGGAAATTAAGCTGTAAACTAACGAATTTATCATAAGGACCAGTACTTTTTTATAATAAAATCTAGGCACGCGTAAATGTAAATGTTGTAGTTAACTTTTAACAGCACATTTATGTATAATAACTGTAAGCATATACATATATAAAAATAATCACGCATGTATGTGGCAGAAAATTGACATATGGCTTATTAATATTATTAAATCTTTACTTATTTATGAACTTGGCATGTTTAGAGGTACGTTGTGATTTTCAGTGAGCGTTATCTCTCACTTGTTTATTCTAACTCTTCTTACATGCGTGAGCTCATAATACATACTTCTCCTCAAAAATTGTACGTCTACTCGGCAAAGAAACTCATACCAATTGCCTTTTAAACGGCACAATTGTTCATTAACTAGTCTGAAACTAGTCCTCCTCGTGTACAGTTGTAGGTACAAAATTTTATCTGGTTCATTTCTCAATTGTTTTCATTTGTTATATAAATTTTTAATATTAGGTATTTACAGGATATTTAAAAATATAGTTCCTGTATTCAATCTTTATAACGTTTAGTGTATTATCTAGTCAATTAGTGCAAAACCACCTATGTATCTACCAGATGCAAAACCTCCCAAATGACGAAAGTGGCAAAAAAGAAGATTTGGGTTCCAGGCTTCGAGTTTCATCAATAAAATTAATCAATTTCGCATTGCAACAAAAAGTTACACAAAAAATTTCCCAAAAACCAAAAACTGCCTATATAATGTAAGGGGTGTAGTTAAATTTTGAGCTACAAAACCATCCATCGCTTGGTGGTTTTGCGTCGACGATATATCTTAAAGAATAAGGTCGTTGAAAAAAAGTTCCCCAACTTTAACCAATAGAATACGCCTTCATTTAACTCACTGTAGTAAAGAATCTTCGATACTGTCCACTTTCAACTACTCCGTCCATCGCATCAATATACAGCTATATATTTATCTACCACTTCACCATTGTCACTCACTTCCATTTTCAACGATCATCGCCGCTCTTCAGTTGTCCTTCTCCTTTCCCCGCCCCAATCTCATCCATTCAGTCCGTCACCTGCATATAAACCTTCCTGCAGTAAATTACTCTAGCTCAAAACTATCGCAGAACTATCGAATAAAGAGGCAGTACTGGCTCTCTCCCTACCCCCACGCAATGCGTTTAACTGTCACTTTTAACATTGTGATGTCAAATGAAGTGGAAACTACACTCCTCTACAAAACCTTGGAACTTTCATGGTATTCATTTAACTAATATTTTATGGTACCATAATTTTATTCTTTACAATTTCTTGATTTTAAGCAATCGTTTCGGAATTGGTTTTGTGGTAGCTTCTGCAATTTTGGGGATGACCTCTGGACAATTTCATTCTCGTTTTTAAAATTACTTTTGCTTTTCGGATGATTTTTGAACTATTTGGGACTATCCATTTCATAGTCCCTTCTCGAATCGGTCCCGGAACAATCTCGAAACAGTTTCGAATAATTTCCGAAAAGAAATATTTGTGAAACAGTTGTGAAAAAGTCTCCAAATGATCCAAAAAACCAGGCCGAAATTATCCCAAAAAGGTTTCAAAATTATCCCGAAATTATCCCAAAAACAATTCCAAAAAAGTTTCAAGGTGGTCCCAAAAATATCGCAAAGAAGTTCAAAAATGATCACAAAAACAATGCTGAAATGTTCCTAAAATGTTCTCAAAATAATGATGCCAAATTAGTTCCGAATGGACCCCGAAATAGCAGCAAATAGGTCCCAAAACCATCATAAATCAAAATAGGAAACATCCTGAAATTATCCAAAAAAATTCCCGAAAACGTTCCGAAATTATGCCAACAAGTTCCCGAAACATTGCGAAAAAGTATTGAAATATTCCCAAAAAGTTCTCGAAATAATCCTTGAAAAATTAACGAAATGATCCCGAAAAAGTTCCGACATGCTTCCGAGCTTATCGCAAAAGAATCCCGAATGATCCCAAAAAAGTTGCAAAATGGTCTTAAAAACTATCCGGAAACGGTCCATAAAAAGTCCCAAAATAATCTTCAAAAGTCCCGAAATGAACTCAAAACGGTATCGAAATACTTGGGTCACCATCCAGATTTTGATATTTCCTAAATTGATATGCGACAAATTGTCTCATATGCCACTCAAATCCAATTGCATATAAAAATTCATTATTTAATTACCCTTAATATATGTATCAAAATTTTATTTAACCCTCCTTTGTGCAATAAGTTTTTAAAACACTTAAAAGTTAGCTAATCACAAAAAGATGCCACGACCGCCCTTAAAGCAACCAAATTAAATTAAATTCTATTAGGCATCATCACCATCATAAAACGGATGTGGTAAATAAATAATGGTTTAGGAAGGCTTTCGTTAAATCCTTTGCAACAGCCCCAGCTGTCTTGGGAGACATACCAACTTACAAATTAAAAAATTCACAGCACATTCCATCCGCTCATTTTACATTCAAAAAAGGCCACAATTTATTTTGAAATCTACAACAATTTTAAAGCTTTAATCATTTTAATGACTAACAAAATTGAAATATGTTTGCAAGTTAGTTGACCAATTGGCTATTATACATACTTTAGTATTTCAACTAGAAAACTTTGGTCACGCAATACGAGCGTAGCATGGATGAGAAAGCGATCCGTTCAGAAAAAATGATACAATTAAATTTTATATAAGATTCAAATTAGAGCTCGGCCAGCTTTGAATTCGGTTAAAGAATTTGTGTAATTTATTTAATTAATTTTCTATAGGTCGTTGTGATTGTTCCGATTCTTTTTATGTATGTATGTACATTAGCGCATATTAAAAAAGCGAAAGTTGAATCTGTATTTTTTATTTTCTGTCAAATTTTCCTGATACTTTAATTTAAAATTATACAAGTAGGTATATTTAGATAAGTAAATATAAATTTAAGTATTAACATGTATGGAATTATGCGTACCTTTGTAATATGTGTATGTCTGTATTTATAATATAACAAATTAATAAATGTGCTCTGGAAACTAAAATTACATAAAAAATCTTTTATTTCCTTTGTTAAGATTAAACACAAAACAGTTAAATCCATACTACCAACCTACAGTATGAATTATTACTTTTTTTTAGCTGCGTAACTCAACCCTTCTTTATATAGAAAAGTAGTCTCTGATGACCAAATATATCCAAAGGCTAATTCCTTTTAAGCTTTAATTAGCTGGTTTATTAAAGTTATTGGTAGGTATATACTACAAAATATCGTTGATCTCAACATTCATGCACCATACAAATCACATAACGAACCTTTATCCAGTTACGTATACGCAACGTCGCCCACTTAATCTAAAACTTTCATGATAAATTAGGTTCGTAATTAAATAGTAACATAAATTAGTATATAACAAAGCAAATTACTTCGTTTTCAGTAATTTCTTCCAAGGTAGGATATTTTGGGAAAATCGATACTATTTTATTAGTATGTAGTAAACATATTTACATGTCGAAACATAAACGCCAAAACGTTTCAAGCGACATATATACAATTTAGCACAAGACGAAATTTTACAGTCGCAAAAATTATAAAAGGTATACAAAAAAATTTAATTAAATAAAAGAAATGCAATAATAATTGAATTATGTATATTAAACCTATATTTTTTTGGTGTTCGTGGGAGGGGGCAATGCTTTATGCAATAACCGGGTTTAAGCCCTCATTGCTAGATGCTCTAGCAGCGGGACTCTTCGAGTATGAGACTCCCTTCTTATCTTGAGGTATACGCACTAAAACCTAACCTCCCATGACCCGCACATTCTTCCTTACCTGGGACCGCGCTTAGCATTACCTCAGGTAAGGAAGCGCGTTACGTGAGCCCTTTCGCTACTTCACGCTAGCTGGCTAGACAACAGTCTTCCCGTTTCGCAAGGAGGACTTTCCTCGCGTATCGCCTGTAATTTATTTATTTTGTAATTTATTTATTTTTTTAAAGTCGACACAGACAAAAAGCGGTCGACATAAAAGATATATACAAAACAGAAAAGTTAAAAAGTACATATAAATTTAGAGAATGTGTTGTAGATAAAATATAATCTTAATTCAATACATACATATATTTATATGAATAACAATTTAATTAAACAAAAATAGGACTATACTAAAGGGGAAATCACCGGATTCCCCTGTATCCCATCTGACATTTTTGCAGGTCATCTTGCGAATGACACTGCCCGGGGAAAGCTCGCCAATTGTCTCTCCTTCCCGCCCCCCTTTCTTGAGCGAATTGCTCACATTCGAAAAAGGTGTGGTGTACGTCGTCTATGGCTCCACACTAGGTGCAGATCGGGGTTTGAGCCTTACCCATTCTAGGAGGTACTCACGGAAATAACCGTGTCCAGTTAAGAATTGGGTCAGGTAAAAGTCGATTTCTCCATGCAGCCGATTCAGCCAGGGTTGCAGTTCAGTGATTAATACCAGTGGCGTGCCTTCCATATAAGCCGAAAAGCCCGGCTTGCCTAGCTAATCCTCTATGAGCTACAATATGTTTCAAAAATGTATCGTAACAATTTCTTTAACGTTTACATTTGGTTTCACTAACTGCCAATAGCATAAACATATAAATAAAGCTCTTCCTGCCATCTGTCGGCTGATAGCAAAACAATTAACATAACATTTTTTCAGCGCATATGATGGCATCTCTTACTTGCTTACTTAAAATAGCCTTTAACCGCCTAGGCGATGATTGCCATCTCGCTTTTACTTATTGGCTTTTACCTGGCTTTCAAATCCCTTACTAAAATGTCTTTTTGAAGCTACAGTTTTTTTGAATTTAGAAGAAATTTTGTATGCAACTACGAAGCCAGCTTCGTGCTGTTGTTACTATAAGCTTTAAAGCCAAACTGGATATGTATATACATACATATCTACAATGTTAATGTGCAAAGAGCTCTACTCAAAAATTATTGGCGCATATTTTAAAGTAGAAAAAAAGAATTCAATAGTGGTGATTGCTGTAATATTTTTTTTTTTTTTGCTAGGCATTATAAAATATAAAAAATATTTTTTAGGTTTCTTAGGTCCACTTGCACGACTCAGAGTTAATTTGACATTAACTCTGACTTAAAAATATAAATTTTCGTTGTGCAAGTGAGCCTTGGCTTCTGCGATGTATGTAAATGGGAAATAGTGCAAGTAAACCTTTTCCCTTGGATTGGAAAAGCTTAAAAAATCTGCAAAACAATAACTTGCCTATTGAAGAAACCTAAATGTTTTCCCCGTGTGCAAAAGTCGATAAATATCTATCCTGAACTCTTCTTCTTCGTCTGAAATGTTCTTTGGCAGCAGTATGTGCTTTTGTTGGGGTTATAAGGACTGGGGCTTGCCTTGATTGAAACACGTAGGCACGCCACTGATTAATACCCTGGTCCACCTTCCAGCAGCGAATGGGGAAGACCACCGCCTTCATTTGGACTTTGGTTCATTTCGATATATTTATCGATAACAGAATTATCGGTCGAAATGTGGTTGCGCGTAAACTTTGGAATATTCACACAAAATTGGTATCAAACGAAAGGGTAAGGCCACAGGTTTCATTTGGACTTTGCTTCATCTATGCTAGCATTTATTTTTATAACAGCTGGACATAATAAAATTAAATTTGGAAGCGAGATTTTGTATTAGCTCGAGATGGTTATACTATAAAAAATAAAGGCATTTGAAAAGGTTTTGGAGATATCGTTCAAAATGTGGACCAGGGTAACCTTATTAAGTGTTCGTTCAATATGGTAATATAATGAAAGGTATTGATAAGTGTTTTAAAATGGTGTAGTTTTTAGTCCAATATGAGACTCCGTTTTCGAGATAATGATTAAAATGTCAACCAGGAGGGGCCCTCGATGGTATTAGTGCGATATGAGTATTAAATGAAGGGTGATGACAAGTGATTCAAGATGGTTTAGTATTTTCCCCATATAAGTAAGACCAAGGTTTCTAGATATTGATCAACACTGGACCATGAGTGGAGCTAGAAGGTTTTTGTCAAAAATATATGAAAGAAAGTTGTGTAGCTGAAATGAGGAGGGCCAGTCAAATTTTATAAATGAAAACAAGTTGATGTTTGAGCAGGACAACGTCTGCCGCGTCTGCTAGTTTTATATAATTTAGATTGATTTATTTTTTATTTTACTTTATTTTATTTTATTTTATTTTTTTATTATATTTCAATTTATTATATTTTATTTTATTTTATTAAATTTAACTTTATTTTATTTTATTTTATTTTATTTAACTTTATTTTGTTTTATTTTATATTAATTTCATTTATTTTATTTCACTTACTTTTATATTTCTTATTTTTTTTAATTTTATTTTTGTTTTATTTTCTTTTTTCATTTAATTTAAATTTATTTTATTTATTTTAATTAATTTTAACTTTATTAAGTTTAATATCTAAAGTTGACGCCACCAGGTTCTCCGCAACATTGCTGTCGAATGCCAGACGGATAAACAATGGCACCGGCTCGCTACATGCAACGGCCGAAGAGACCATGCAACGCATGCGCACCGTCTGCAACGTCTCTATGCCACGCGAAATCGCGGAGCTGCGAAAAACATGTCACAGGAAGCGAAGACTGGCGGCCGTGTTAGATCCGAGGCTCTTGAAAGAGCGAAGGAATACAAGGGGGCGAAAAAAGCCCTCAGCGCCGCCGTAAAACTAAGCAAGCTGAAATGCTGGAAAACGCTCTGTAAAGAAGTGGACCACGATTCCTGGGGACAAGGGTGCACAATAGTTATGAAGAACCTCAACAAGTAGCAATAAATGACCGAAACGCGGTACCTTTCGATGATGATGACCTCAAAGCAGCCCCAGGACCACATGGAATACCTGCGGAGGTAATTAGATTTACTGCTAATAGTTGTCCAGAGCTTTTGTTGCACATATACAACAAATGTCTAGAGGCAAGTGTCTTCCCCGCCAGATGGAAGATAGCACGGGTCGTTCTTATACCGAAGGGTAAAGGGGACCCAAAGTCTCCATCATCCAATATGTATGCTCGACACAGAATGAGGGTGGACTCTCCCACCGGCAACATGGCTTTCGGAGAGGGCACTCCACAATAGACCCCATGGCTGAAGTCGTAGATGCAGCCCGGAAGGCCGAGACGGCAACCCACCAAGCAAGGCCTGTAGTACTATTGGTGACGTTAGATGTTAAAAATGCGTTTAACTCTGTCAGGTGGGAGGACATACTTGATGCATTAGAACGCTCTTTCAAGGTCCCGATATACTTGTTAGATATATTGAGGGACTACTTAAGAACCGCTGGCAAATTTATGAAACGACGCAAGGCCAAAGGAAGGTGAAGCTAACGGGCGGGGCAGCACAATGGTCGGTACTCGGCCTTGACCTTTGGAATGCTACTTATGACGGTCTTCTTCGAATGCAATAACAGCACGAAGCTGTGACCTGGCACAGATTCAACTAAACCAAATGATGCGTAGTGTAGACAAGAGGATGAACGATCACGGCCTCTTGGCTACAGCCAAGACAGATATCGTGATCCTAACGAAAAGAAGGATTCACACAATCATTAACATGACTGTTGGGGATCAACAGATAGAAACGCGTCGCTTTACAAAATATCTAGGGGTGAAGTTGGACAACAAGCTGACCTTCTCGGAGCATTTAAGAAGCTCCTGCGAGAAGGCTGTGAAAACCATCGCAAGTCTGAGTCGGATAATGGCAAACATAGGTGGACCAAAGACATGTAAAAGACAGCTGCTGACGTCCGCCCCAGATTCTATACTGTTGTACGGTGCAGATGTCTGAACGGATGCAATGAAATTTCGGAAGTATCACCGCGGTTAAACGCAGAGGGGCCATGCGGTGCTGGCAACTACAATGGAGAAAAGTTGACCGATAACTCTGTTATCGATAAATATATCGAAATGAAACAGAGACCAAATGAAGGCTGTGGTCTTCCCCTTTCGTTTGATACCAATTTTGTGCGAATATTCCAAAGTTTACATAAAACTGCATTTTGACCGATAACTATGTTATCGATAAATATATCAAAATTTCATGATGCCTGTTGCAGACTTTATACTCCTAAGAATTTGTCTGCAAAATTTCGTAAAGATCGGGGCATTGGTTCAGACGTTAAAGAACCACAAACATCCGCAGTCAGTCACAAACTTACGTTTTTATATATTAGTAAGATAAAATAAAATTAGGAAAATAAAATAAAATAAAATAAATCAAAATAAAATAAAAAATAAATCAAATATTAAATTAAATTGAAATAAAACAAATTGAAAAAAAAAAAATAAAATGAATTGATATAAAATAAAATAACAAGAATTTAATTTAAAAAAAAATGGCACACATAAACTTAAATAAAATTAAATTAAATAATGTAAATTAAAATAAGAGAAAACAGAAATAAATAAATACAGAAATAAACATCGTCTGATGGCTGTAACATTTTTAAATAGCTGTAAGATATAATTCCCGTTAGACAGTGTGCTATCACAATGGCCGGAAGAAAGGTTCAAGTGGGCTGTCGTTCTCATCTGCAACATAATATAAACTACCCCGACCTACAAAGAGCCAAAAATGCCAAATAAAATTAATAAGATCGTCTTCATGATTAGTTTTTGGGCAAAGGGGTAGTCGAAACGGTGGAAAATTCTCATTGATGAAATTAAGTGCATTTCTTGTTATTTTGTTCGCGATTTCCTTTTAATTGCGTTATTTGGAAGAACAACTTGCATTTTCCTCTCAAGATTTCCGTAGAAATGGGGGAAAAAAACTAAAAGAGAGAAAACTTCTTAATTTTCGAAGATTTCTCTTTGAAAACAAAAATCGTCACTCCCAACGAAGACTAACACGGTTGAGTTTCCTTCGTCGAAGACTAACACATTTCGTTCTCTGCGTGGAAGACTAACACGGTTGAGTTTCCTGCGTCGAAGACTAACACATTTCCTTCTGTGCGTGGAAGACTAACACTCTTCAGTTTTCTGCGTCGAAGCTAAACACACTTCGTTGTCTGCGTCGAAGACTAACACACCTCGTTCTCTGCGTCGAAGACCAACACACTTCAGTTTTCTGCGTGGAAGACTAATACACTTCAGTTTTCTGCGTCGAAGACTAACACACTTCGGTCTCTGTGTCGAAGACTAACACAGTTCGCATAGAACTGAACTGTGTTAGTTTTCGACTCAGAGAACGAAGTGTGTTAGTCTTCGACGCAGAAAACTGAAGTGTGTTAGTCTTCCACGCAGAGAACGAAGTGTGTTAGTCTTCGACGCAGAGAACGGACCGTGTTAGTCTTCCACGCTAACTGAACCGTAATAGTCTTCGTTGGGAGCGACGAAATAAGATTTTCTCTACAAATATATGAAGCACATCTTCTTTAAAAAAAAAAACTATGCTCATATGTTATCATTTTTGTTATATTTTATTAGGTACTTTTGGCTCTGTGTACACTCGTAATCCGAAAGAGATATGCCAGGAGTACATTATACATATTATTAAGATTTAAAAAGGATGAAGGCTTCAAAACTTAAGTGATAGTCAAAAAACCAAAATTTAAAGTGAAAGGAAAATTTTGTGTTCGCACAACAAGATTTTTTAGATACATGGACGTGAAGTAGAAAATTGTTGCGCCTAACTGACGCTTAAGCAAATCCCCTTAAACAACAAAACCAACACATTTATGCATTTTATTTTCATTGCCTACGAAATGACATGGCTTTTTATTATTATTGTGTTAGCTTAAGCGAAACCCATAAAAGGAACAAACAGACATGATAATACATAATAATTATACCCTTGTTGAACACGCCCATGTTTGTATATGTGTTACAAACACATGCGGATAAACCAAAAATAGACAGCAGTTTGATGGAGTTCACAGGGCAAATGAAAAGCAATAGATCGACCAACTTGTGCAAAAGCTTACATAAATAAATAAAAAACAAGTAAGGAAAGCTGTCTTCGGCTGTGCCGAAGGCTATATACCTTTCATGAATAAGCGTCACGATTTTCACTGTTCGATCCCCAGTACAGCCTGTTTCAATTTAACTATATTTACTATACACATTACACATCTTTGTTATAATTTAAAAAAAACTTACAAAATAATAGGATCCGAGTTATCGGAACAATCGATTGTATGGAGGCTATATATTATACGTGTTCAATTGTACTGACTTACACTATACACATTACATATGTAGAAAGTACTAAAGGTGAAATATTTTACGTTCCTAACTTTTTAAATGCGGAAGTATTGGCCAAAAAACCTTATATCGGAACAACCGGTTGTATGGGGCTAAATATATGTTATATTTACCCGATCTTCTTGATTTTCCTCTACACACTACATAAATTGAAAGTACTCAAGTTTCAAAATTTTATGTTCCTAACTTTTTAATTGCAGAAGTTTTGGCCAAAAAAACCTTATATCTGAACAATCGGTTGTATGGGGGCTATATGTTACATTTGCCCGATCTTGTTGATTTTCACTATATACACTACATAAATAGAAAGTACTCGAGTTGCAAAATTTTACGTTCCTAACTTTTAATTGCAGAAGTTTTGGGAAAAAAACCTTATATCTGAACAATCGGTTGTATGGGGGCTATATGTTAAATTTGGCCGATCTTGTTGATTTTCACTATATACACTACATAAATAGAAAGTACTCGAGATGCAAAATTTTACGTTCCTAACTTTTTAATTGCAGAAGTTTTGGCCAAAAAGCCTTATATCTGAACAATCGGTTGTATGGGGGCTATATGTTACATTTGCCCGATCTGGTTGATTTTCACTATATACACTACATAAATAGAAAGTACTCGAGTTGCAAAATTTTACGTTCCTAACTTTTTAATTGCAGAAGTTTTGGCCAAAAAACCTTATATCTGAACAATCGGTTGTAAGGGGGCTATATGTTATACTGGTCCGATCTTGTCAGTTCCGACAAATGATTCCTATATTACAAAATGGTGGCCACATACAAAATTTCAGCCAGATATCTCAAAAATTGAGGGACTAGTTTGCGTTCAAACAGACAGACGGACAGACGGACAGACGGACATGGCTAAATCAACTCATCTCGTTATCCTGATCATTTCGGTATACTTATTGATGGGTCTATCTCTTCTTCTTCTCATATTTACAAACATCGGACCAAAGTTATAATACCATTTCATGTTCATGAAAGGTATAACAAATAGCAATGAATGTTGATTCTCGTTTTGCATTTTCTTGTTGCTGAATCTTCTTCTTTGCGGCAACAAAATGTGAATATATGGCGTCAAATGTTAAAAGTAAATATCACGAAAGGAAACTAACAAAACAAGGACTTTAACGAAATTTTCGCAAATAAAGCCATGCAAACAAGTAATGTATTTTTTCATTGGTTAACTTCCATGCGCCATGCCAACAGATCATTATCATCGCTGCAAAAACCGTTTATTCGGATGTGTTAGGAATTGTAAGTCAAATTGAACAAATGGAAAAGCTATAAAAATAACTTTGTTTTCTCTTTTACTTTTTGAATAGTTGTGCTCCTAAAAGCTATTCAATTTTAAGCCAATTTCTTTAAATAATAAGGGAATGAGGAATATCCTATCAAGCCCATTGTTTATCTTTTCCGGAATGATTATTCAAATCATTTCAACAAAACTGAATTCTCACACGCAAACTTTGTGGCATAAATGGAAAAATTACATATCGTTACCTTAAATCACAATAGACCTAACTGACATAAAAAAAAAACAGGAGAAGCAAAAAACAAAAAAAAAATTTTTTACATTAAACGCATGTAAATATATGTAGCTTTGTAAATTTGGAATATCTCCGTTATTACTACTAGTAACTCCTAATTTGTAGGGAGTGTGTATTTTACTAAACAAAAAAACTTATGGCGGCGATATACCAACAGGTTATCATAACTTCTAACGAGATTTTCAGCCGAGCTTCTCTTTCCAACTTGTGGTGTGTTGCTTTTGAGTTTTTCCAAGTTGGCGGGACCTACAATTTTTTGCCGACTCCGAACGGCACTTGCAAAGCAAATGAATTTTTTGCTGAGAAGCTTCTCAGGGCAGAAATACACCCGGAGAGTTTGCCAAACTACTGCCGAGGGGCGACCCCGTTTAGAAAAAATTGTTTTTCTAAATAATTTTTGATGTTACTTTTGCCGGGCATCGAACCGCCACGACTTGGTGTAGAAGGCCGAACACTTAACCGCTACACCACGGCGGCCGCCGTTTGTGAAAGTCATTTTCGAAAAATGTGTCAATTAGGGCCTTTATAACCAAAAAAAAACGTTTCCGAAATCTTCAAAAAAAGGCAACAAAAAACGCGTGTAGTCAGTACACGTGAAAGAAGTTAACTTCTCAAATTCAGAAATAAAGAAATATGAATAAGGTGCATTCGAGAATGGTTTAGATTCACAATTTCTTACTTCCGGGAAGTGGACCAGGGTACCGATCAATTTGAAAATAGCTTATACATAGTGCGTTTTCCTTCAAATTCGGCGCGTGGGTAGAATTATGTTTAAATTAACAGGGGCCAATACGAATGGGATATAGAGGAATAGGGGCGTGGTAGAAGGAAGGAGGAGAATGAAGAGAAAAAGGGAGAGAGATAGTATAAGAGCGAAGAAAGATAGGAAGGAGAATTGTAAAATAAATTGTCATATTTGGAATACGAGCAATAATATATTTCATTTGATACCCTTAATGGCATATTTAGCTCTATATTTTTTAAAAAAATTGGGATAGTTGGCAACTCTGTAAACCGCCCTAAGTGACAACACCCATGTATATAATCTAAGAATGAATCAAATTGTCTATGTGCCAACGAACAACTAAATAAATTGCGGATAGGTGGCAACCCTAAGTTGCAACCCTGCTTCAAATTATCATACTGGGAATACGGCCGAAAGTACCTTTCATCGTACCTTTCATCTGATAAAAAAATGGGATAGGTGGCAACCTTATAAGCCACCCTAAGTGGCAACACCCTTGTATGTAATCTTAGAATGAATCAAATTATCTATATGCCAAATTTTATCCAAATCGGACTTGCAGTTCCCGAAATATACGAAAAAATAGGGGTGGGAACCCTAACTGGCAACCCTGCTTACAATTATCTTATTTGGAATACGGTCATTGCATTGGCATATCTAGCTCTATATTTAAAAAAAAATTGGGATAGGTGGCAATCCTGTAAACCGCCATAAGTGGCAACACCGTGGTTAAAATCGCCTACGCCTGAAAGTCTGCAACAATTTCTATTTCCGTTGCATCATCAGCCATTTTCTCAAATTTTACTCTCAATCAAAACTTCATATCGCCGCCTAAAGCGTTAAGCAGAATCAGTCCGTCAATACGTCATGTACGTGACGTACGTCGTGACAAAACGTACGTGCCGTACAGGGATGGCACATAGCGATTGACGTACGTCGTGTTGAAATACACAGATATGTCAACAAAGTAATTGGCGCAAAACGAAAATTATTAAAAAAAACATAACACATGCAAAATTTCGGTTAAAAGCATGGAAAATATACAAGTAATACTTGTTATAGTGATGCTAATAGAAGCAATGGAGCTTTTCAGGCGGCTTTACAACCGCAGATGGTGGGTACGTCCATCTTTACAGGACAGGAACATCCACGGCTTTTTTGATGTGAATTTTGCATTCCCTGAGGAGTTCAGAATTAATATTAGAATGGACAAGCCCATATTTGATCTACTGCTGAACCTTCTTAGGGAAACACTAACCAAGCATTCAAACCGCAAATCTATAAATAAAAATATAAATCGGCAATTACTTTGGTTAAATTAGCTTTTTCGCAATTTTCACAAACGCGTTGTCAAATTGGCGGTAAAATTGATTTTGACATTTGTCACGCAGCTGCCGTTCCGTCAAAATAGAAAATTGGCAAAGGATGCCGGATCCGTTGACTGATACTTTGTCAATCTAGCGTTTTACATGCAAAATACACACATCCTACTCGGCTGTCAGTTTCTTCCTTTTCCGGCAAGTACGTGACGGACTGATTCTGCCGAAAGCTTAAGAAGTTAACTTAAAAAAAAAAAAAAATTAAAGTAAACAATAAAAAAATTTAAAAATATTAAAATAAAATAGTTTGAAATAATGAAACTAAATAAAATTTAGTTGTTAGTATTGGTTATTATATTATAAACTTTAAAAAACCTTTGTGGACTTTCGACCAGTCGAATAATTTTTATAAACTTAGTCTTTTGAGTTTTTGGCGAGAACGAGTTGAAAATGCAACACACTCAAACAATACCACTACGATGGTTGCTACATTCTTAGCGGTTTGACAAGAAAATAAATACATCATCAAGTAAGAGTAGCAACCTCTATACCGGTGTTGGGAAATTAGGGTCCACCGTCAAGTCGTTGTCGAATCCTTCGGGTCCACCAAAAAATTTCGACATCACCTTTAGTGACAAGACATTAAATGACCCCCGGAAATGTGTGCAGGCTTTCTGTCGACAGTATGTCCCACATCCTGCTCAAGACAGGACAAGACGTGGATTCTTCAGGCGCGCGCATAAACACAAAAACTATGCCCCCGTTCCCATCACCGCCACAGAGGTTCAAGAGGCCATCCGAAAGGCCAAAAATTCTAAAGCCATCGGTCCTGATGGCATAGCCATGGTGCACCTCAAACATATCGGCACAGTAGGTTAAATTCCTAACTGCCGTCTTCAATATGTCTTTGATCACAGCTGTCATACCCGACAAATGGAAGCAGGCAACTGTGATCGCACTACTAAAGCCTGGCAAGCCAGCCAACGTTGGGGAGTCATATCGTCCGATATCACTCCTCTCGCCAGTAGTAAAGACACTTGAGGCGGTCTTACTCCCGCTCTACACATCACACTTGATGTTAGCCGAGCACCAACATGGCTTCAGGAAAGGTAGGAGCACAACATCTGCTCTAAATGTCATAAACACTCAGATAACTGACGGTCTAAATCAAAACAGACCTAATGACAGGACGGTTCTAGTTGCACTCGATTTGAGTCAAGCTTTTGACACAGTAAATCATGGGCAGCTTGTTTCAGATTTGGAAGACTCGTCACTCCCCCCTGTCTCAAGCGTTGGACCGCCAATTATCTCAGTGGTCGTCGGTCGTCTGTTGTGTTCAGGAACAAAAAATCTAAAGCCAGGAAGATCAAACCAGGGGTACCACAGGGTGGTGTCCTTTCCCCGTTATTGTTTAACTTCTATATTTCGAAGCTTCCTCCTCCACCAGAAGAAGTTACGATTGTTTCTTACGCAGACGATGGTACGATATTGGCTACTGGTACTTCCGTTGATGAGCTGTGCTCTAAAATAAATGGCTATCTCCCCTCTCTAGTCGAGTTCGTCACTGCCCGAAGCTTGACATTGTCGCCAACAAAGTCTTATTTTTGTAGGTGATCATAAAATACCTACTGTAGCTCACCCAAAAATCCTAGGAGTGACTTTCGACACCATGCACACTTTCGCTGCCCATTCAGCTGCAATTGTCTCAAAATTACAGAGCCGCAACAAAATCGCCAAGTCACTAACCGGCAGTACTTGGGGTAAAGACAAAGAAACGTTGTTGGTAACGTACAAGGCAATTGGTCGGCCGATCCTGAACTATGCATCGCCGATATGGTCGCCGGGGCTTGCAGACGTTCACTGGAATCAGCTTCAGGCCTGTCAAAACACCGCGCTCAGAACCGCTACGGGGTGCGTCCTTATGTCACCTATATCTCATATACACAATGAGGTGAAAATGCTTCCAGTTAGGGAGCATAATGAAATGCTAAACAAGCAGTACCTACTGAATTGCTGTAAACCACAGCATCCCAGTAGACAACTGCTTGAACTCATTCCGCCTCCTAGGACCATAAGGTCGCATTTACGTAAACATTTTGATGAGATCCGACACTATATAACAACGCCGTTTGATCTACAGGTGCATAAACAGGCCTTGGGGCATATCCCTACAACGTCTGTTGGCCATTACTCTGCGCTCTGTCCGCTTACATGCCGCAACACCAGGCATTTCTGAAGAGGAGCGTCATCTTCCTCGAGAGACAAGGGTCACTCTGGCTCAATTACGCTCTGGATATCGTAGCAGGTTAAACTCCTACATATCTAGACTGAACCCTGATGTGCCGAATGTATGTCCGGCATGCGGCTCGTCCCCCCACAATACCAATCACTTATTTTCTTGCTCTTCTGAGCCCACTCTTCTAACACCCCTCTCTCTTTGGTCCAACCCTATTGAAACTGCTAGTTTCCTTGGACTCCCGTTAGAAGATATTGATGACAATTTAGGTTAAGGAAAAATACGCGTTGGGCAGGACTACACCTCGTTACGACAACAACAACAAGTAGCAAGGAGGAGCCTAGATTTAACCTTTTTAAATTTTTTGAACAAAACTATTAGAAACCCAAATTTTTGAAGGGCCCCACCTCGAACTTCGTAAGCCCGTAACTAAGTTTTGGAGGCTCACTTCGAAAAAAACAGGGAATACCAGAAATGTGCCTGTAAAGATTCTTTAAAAAAATGTTCATATTTAAGCTTTAACAATTCCCATTGTAAACCATTTATGAGCTTTCAAACCACTTAGGCCCGGTTTATCAGTGCAAGTTTAAACCATAGACAAAGTTGACTAGAGTTTATCTCATACAAATACATACTGAAGTTTAAACTTGCACCGAAACACCAAGCCTAAGTGCTGTTTCTGCGAAAAATCTTTAAGAGTCTTTTTTCACAACACCAACAATATCAAGCACATATGTATGCCACAAAAACTTTTAATTTAAAATTGATTCTATTGCAAAAATTGTATGTAAGAATGATGTTATTTTGAACGTGTACGGGTTTTTGTTTAGCATTGAAGTTTAACTTACTTTAGTTTAAATTATGTCGAAAAAAATAAGAAAATTATCAATTTGGTGAAGTCAAAAAAATAATTTTTGGGAACTGGTAACATTTTCACAACCCCGAGATTTTCTTAGCAAAAACAACAAACACCGACATGATGTTGAAAACAGATGAGCTCGATGACAGTGAAATCGGCGAAATTGGCTAGAGTTCGGTGTTAAGTAACTTTCACTAATCAAGTTTGTGCTGTCAATTCTGTAACCTTGATAGACGAATCCTCATTTCTATATAGGTACCTATTTATATGCAGGTATGGTAAGCCGGGTATAGTATAACCATTAAAAAAAAATCCAATCGTTTGATAACTACAGTACTTTTGAATTACTTGGATGTTAAGTATATTAAAGTATCAAGGTTAATTTACGTATTTCTCCGAATTGAGCGAAATTATTATTATTTCCTCAGAATCAACCAAAAATATGGTTTTGTCAAAGTAAGTCACTTATTCTAGTTCAACCCGACATACAAATTAGGGTGAGTGAAAAAATAAGTATGTTTTTTATCTATTAGCCTCTCGAAAGTAAGTAATTGAGTAAAAGTGAATTCCATGTAACTTTTGAAAACAATTTTTCTTGACATATTCTTAAATTATAAGCTTTGAACTTTCCAAAAAATTCAATTTGAAAAAGAGGATAATTTATTCCCTTACAAAATGTATAGTAAAATAAAAAAAACCTGCAAGGTTTAAGCAATAGCGATATTTTTCGAGTTTTATTTTGTTTTAATTACTAACTTTTGCAAAAAATAAGCGCCGTAACTTAACCCTTAGAAGTCGCTATTTTTTCGCCTTTTGCCATACATTTTGTATTGGAAATAAAAAAGATTTTTTTTTTTTCAAAGTGAATTTTCTAATGATATTTGAAAACTTCTCAAAAAACTTTACACATTATTAAAGTGGAGGTTTTAAGTTTCCATAACTTTTTACATAGTGCGCTTATCATATGATTAACCTAATTACGGAAATGTAGTCATTATTAAATACAGCAATTTATTATATTATAATTAGTTTTATAGTTATGATAATTGGGGCTCAATTAATTTTTATTTTTCATCATGAAAAGATGTGTAATGGATGAGTTTAGCTGAAAATATTGAACAAAGAAATCGGACACCATATCACGTCGGAAACTAAAAAAAAAAAATCGTAGATTAATTGAATTTTATGGTGAATTTTACGTGCTTTTTTCGTTTAAGATAACAATTCGTTAAAGAAATTTTCGAGGTCCATCGTTTCGTTTTAAAGCTTTAAATTAAAATTTAAAAAAAAAATGCTAAAATGGTTCAATAAAATTTTTTTTCAATTTACTTTCGAAAAGAACGGAAAAAATACTTTAGAAAACGGTTTCCATGTCCTTCTTAGCACGTCAATTACAAGACTTCTAACTTACACAAAAAAAATTGCTAATTCAAACCTTACTTATACACGACCTTTGGTGATAGTTTTTTTTCTTACGTAGCAGATCACTTTCACCAAATTTCATTCAAAAATTTTTGGGTGGTCTGCTTGAAAAATTTTACCGCCTATGTAAAATGTTTTGGAATCGTTTTTTTAATAATATATTTTTGTGAAAAGTTTCAAAAATTGTTGGAGAATACACTTGGAAAAAAATACGTAATGATTACGATTATAAAGAATCAAAAAATAATCTTGATTACTCTAGATTACTGAAAAGAATCAAAAATAATCAAAAAAAATAATTGATTCTTTTCAGCGATTCTTTTTGATTATTTTTGATTCTTTTCAATCCAAAAGTTGTTTGGTATTTTGGATTGAAAGTAATCAAAATTAATCAAAAAGAATCGCTGAAAAGAATCAATTACTTATTTTGATTATTTTTGATTCTTTTCAGTAATCTAGAGTAATCATGATTATTTTTTGATTCTTTATAATCGTAATCATTACTTAATCCCAATATTTCAAGCGCACAGTAAATAATCATTACAATTCTTTTTAGAAAATAATCTAACTGATTACTAATCGTAATCATTATTTAACAGCTATGATTTTAACACAGGGCTTGCAAAACACATATTTGTATGTACTTTTACTGGGCCAAATAAAAAAATTTCGTTTTTTTTTACAGCGGTAGTTTTCTGCAAGTCTTATTTTCTCATCAATTACTAATCACCCTAATGTAATAAATGTGTTGAAGAACACATATTCTTCCGGTGTTTGGTTGAAGAAGAAATTTAATCATTTTTTTAATACTTCCATGCAACCTTTAGGCATCTTATTTTTATTATTACAGAAAATCGGGAAGAGAAGGTTTTTGGCTCAGTGAAAAGCTTCATTGTTATGAACATACATATGTACATATTTCACTATGAATATTTCCTTTATCTGATTTTGTAATAACGAGGCATTAGTGACGAACAGAACCTATGAAGACAAGGCTTAAGGTTTCATTACCGATACCTATCATAGACTTGACAAGACTTGAGAACTGTCCCTTAGCACTTAGAGAAATAACAAGAGAGCACACTAGCCAGTTTCAACGAAACGTAAAATTTTCCCCTCTCGAATTGCTTTTTAAAAGTAATTAGGTGATTTTTTACATATAACTCTGTAAAAAGTACCAACACGCATTTTCGTGGCATTAGGTTTCGATGTTTTGAGCTTATCTAGAATCAGTATATACTCAATGCCCGAACAAAACTATAAAGAATTTTGGGAGGAAAACATTTTTTTTTGGTTGGCTTAATTTGAATTTAATTTATTTGACAGCTATTTTTGCGGCTGCCATATGAATAATATACATACATCCAAAAGTTCTTATCACTATGGAATATTTGGAGGTTTTTATTCAAACTGTGTAACAAAAAGGTATGGCATCACGCAGTTCTCTCACGGCGCTCAGTAAACTTAGAACTTACGTAGAAAATCAAAACTCATCAGATTTCAAAGTCAAGTCAAGTAGGGTAATCGATTACATGCAAACGTCATGTAACAGAACGCTAAGTGCAGGTTTCCAAGTCAAGTCAAGTCTATGCTAAGTATCGCTAATGGTCGCTTATGCACACTAAGGAGCAGAAAATCAGTTCTTAATAAGTATATCAAATATAAGTTCAAAAGACTTCATATGTGGTTTCGAAAAAACCATTCCATTTATAAAATATAAATATATACATATATGTATATTTGTAAATAAAAATTAAAAATTTAATCGGTTTAAAAGCTTGCTGGGGAATCTAAAACAGCAGCGTCTATCTTGAATCAAGCAGCCAGCTATATTTATTCACCTCGCAAAGCTTGTTGTGCCCTTTGTTACGGACTCCCCACATAAAACAACACTCCAATGAAAAACCAAGCCAAATCCTTTGATGTGAGAAACCCATTTTTATGAGATGAATTCAACTCTGTGGAAGAATATAGAAAATTGTGTTGTAAATTATTGCACTGTTAATTGCTTAACTAGCTAATAGTCTCATATTTCGTCTTACATGCGTCCAACATTATAACACCATCATGTGTCTTAACTATGCTATACATGAAAATCCCTTTTAAACGGATATTAAATGTACATACACAAACCACAGCTGTTATCACGAAAGATTACACTGTAGCTTTAATCTAACATTTTGAAACGACAGAACCCAACAAACCAAACATTCTGGGAGTGCTCATTATTTTAGAAGTCTGATTTGAGTCCTAAATATGTGAAAAATAGGAGCGTCAAAAATATGATCATAAAGACCGGCCCAAAATGAGATAACGCCGCGAAAATACGCTGCAAATTGTAGCTCTGCTATATTATTTCTCACGACAACAAAAACTGGGCGAAATTTTTGACATTTTAATTTTTCTTTGTTTCGACATTTATTCAGTGTGGCCAGATCTAGGAAAAGAAAAAAAAACCGAAATTAATAAAAACTGCATAAAAAGGCGTATGTGGAGCTTGGGAACAATCCTGCTATACTTTATTTTAACCATACCTGTTAAGTTTTGATTACTAATCGTAATGATTAATAATCTGATTACTTTGTATTTGATAGTGAAATAATTGATTACATTACGATTATCTTGGTCCCAACTAGATTACGCAATGATTACGATTATAAAGAATCAAAAAATAATCATGATTACTCTAGATTACCGAAAAGAATGAAAAATAATCAAAAATAATCGAAAAAATAATTGATTCTTTTCAGCGATTCTTTTTTATTATTTTTGATTCTTTTCAATACAAAAGTTGTTTGGTATTTTGGATTCAAAGTAATCAAAAACAAGTAAGGAAAGCTGTATTCGGCTCTTCCGAAGGCTATATACCTTTCATGAATAAGCGTCACGATTTTCACTGTTCGATCCCCAGTACAGCCTGTGTGAATTTAACTTTAGCTCATACCGAAATTATCGGAACTATCGATTATATGGGGGCGATGTGTTTTGTTGGTCCAATCTCATTGATTTTTAGCATCGACATTCCACTTTCTAACAGAGCAATAGTTACGAAATTTCACGACTCTACCTATATAATTATAGGAGTTATAGCCCAAAATCCGTTTATCGGAACAATCGATTGTATGGGAGCTATATGAAATATTTATCCAATCTCAATGATTTTCAACATCGATATTTCACATATAAAGACATTAATACGTACAAAATGTAACGTTACTAGCTCTTTAATTACAGAAGTTATAGCCCAAAATCCGTTTATCGGAACAATCGATTGTATGGGGGCTATGTGAAATATTTATCTCATCAACGATTTTCAACATCGATATTTCACATATAAAAATAGCAATACTTACAAAATTTCACGACTCTACCTATATAATTATAGGAGTTATAGCCCAAAATCCGTTTATCGGAACAATCGATTGTATGGGAGCTATATGAAACATTTATCCCATCTCAATGATTTTCAACATCGATATTTCATATATAAAAACATCAATACCTACAAAATTTCACGTTACTAGCACTTTAATTACAGAAGTTATAGCCCGAAATCCGTTTATCGGAACAATCGATTGTATGGGGGCTATGTGAAATATTTTTCTCATCTCAATGATTTACAACATCGATACTTCACATATAAAAATAGCAATACTTACAAAATTTCACGTTCCTAGCTTTATAATTACAGGAGTTATAGCCCGAAATCCGTTTATCGGAACAATCGATTGTATGGGAGCTATAAGAAATATTTATCCCATCTCAATGATTTTCAACATCGATATTTCACATATAAAAACATAAATACGTACAAAATGTAACGTTAATAGCTTTTTAATTACAGAAGTTATAGCCCGAAATCCGTTTATCGGAACAATCGATTGTATGGGGGCTATGTGAAATATTTATCTCATCAATGATTTTCAACATCGATATTTCACATATAAAAATAGCAATACTTACATAATTTCACGTTCCTAGCTTTATAATTACAGGAGTTATAGCCCGAAATCCGTTTATCGGAACAATCGATTGTATGGGAGCTATATGAAACATTTATCCCATCTCAATGATTTTCAACATCGATATTTCATATATAAAAACATCAATACCTACAAAATTTCACGTTACTAGCACTTTAATTACAGAAGTTATAGCCCGAAATCCGTTTATCGGAACAATCGATTGTATGGGGGCTATATGAAATATTTATCTCATCATTGATTTTCAACATCGATATTTCACATATAAAAATAGCAATACTTACAAAATTTCACGTTCCTAGCTTTATAATTACAGGAGTTATAGCCCGAAATCCGTTTATCGGAACAATCGATTGTATGGGAGCTATATGAAACATTTATCCCATCTCAATGATTTTCAACATCGATATTTCATATATAAAAACATCAATACCTACAAAATTTCACGTTACTAGCACTTTAATTACAGAAGTTATAGCCCGAAATCCGTTTATCGGAACAATCGATTGTATGGGGGCTATGTGCAATATTTATCTCATCTCAATGATTTTCCACATCGATACTTCACATATAAAAATAGCAATACTTACAAAATTTCACGATCCTAGCTTTATAATTACAGGAGTTATAGCCCGAAATCCGTTTATCGAAAAAATCGATTGTATGGGAGCTATATGAAATATTTATCCCATCTCAATGATTTTCAACATCGATATTTCACATATAAAGACATTAATACGTACAAAATGTAACGTTACTAGCTCTTTAATTACAGGAGTTATAGCCCGAAATCCGTTTATCGGAACAATCGATTGTATGGGGGCTATGTGAAATATTTTTCTCATCTCAATGATTTACAACATCGATACTTCACATATAAAAATAGCAATACTTACAAAATTTCACGTTCCTAGCTTTATAATTACAGGAGTTATAGCCCGAAATCCGTTTATCGGAACAATCGATTGTATGGGAGCTATGAGTAGTTTTGGTCCGATCTTGCTGGTTCCAACGAATGATTATTCTCATATAAAATAACGTCTCCATACTTACAAACATCGGACCAAAGTTATAATACCATTTCATGTTCACGAAAGATATAATAATCAAAAAGAATCGCTGAAAAGAATCAATTACTTATCTTCTATATTATTATTCTAAAACACGGCGCTTAGCTAGACTAAACTACAATACGTATATAAACGAAATGTATATCAGATGAAAGCTTATCATGAGCATGTTTGCAAAAAATTATAACAATTCCAATAGGTTAATTTGTTCATGAGAAATTAGCGTTTAAAGTTTGTACCCAAGCTCTTTATATGGCACTATTAGCATGCTTTGTAAATGTACATATGTATATACATACATACAATGCTCGCATGGATTTCAGTCGAAATAGACAAACATTGAAAAAAATGTAAATATGTATGTATGTATGTAAGTACATATGATTTTGCGCTACTTTGACTACAAAAGCAATGCAGGGGTAATAAGCAAACACCCCGGGGGTTACATACTAGTTTTGATTATTTTTGATTCTTTTCAGTAATCTAGAGTAATCATGATTATTTTTTGATTCTTTATAATCGTAATAATTACGTAATCCCAATATTTCAAACGCACAATAAATAATCATTACTGTTCTTTTTAGAAAATAATCTAACCGATTACTAATCGTAATCATTATTTAACAGCTATGATTTTAACACAGGGCTTGCAAAACACATATTTGTATGTACTTTTACTGGGCCAAATAAAAAAATTTTGTTTTTTTTTCACAAATTATATTGATTTTATTTTTCAGAAAGGCGAAAAATATTACTGTAAAGATTACCGATCTTAATATTAAATTCTAAAGGTTTATCAACGCTAGTTAAGATTTAACAGACTTTACCTCATATTTGCTATAAAAACAACAAACCGTTGTTTTAAAACACCATTTACCTGAACATATTTTTATAGGAAATTGAATTCCCTACAAAAGCTGCCTAGACTGAAATTTTCTCAGACTAGCCGTTTTCTAGTATTCTACCCTCAAAAATTGTCATGTTTCTTCCCCGATTCTGGGCTGAAAACTTGCCAAAAATGCCAAAATCAACTTGGGATAAATCTAAATAAATATTCTTAAGGGAAATTTACTGCTGAATCCGAATTCGATATCAGAATTCAACAATGGTCCCGATGTTCGGCCCTAATCTCGCAAAAAACACCAATACTACTTTATGATGGTTTTATGAGGATAGAGACGAACTGCCACCTGCTATGCTAATTATGATCACGGATTTGGATTTAGCTCGTCAAAATACATAAAAATCAGTGTATTGAGTTCACAGATCCGTTAACTTTTCGGTTTTTTGTGGCTGTGCCATTCGAAGACTGTAAAACTACCTACGCCTTCGCAAAGAAAGCATATACTAAGCAAAAATACGCTTGAACGTATATGAAAAATGTATACTTTTGGTTCTTATATTGTTCATATAATGATTATTAATCGTGGAGAATATTAATAAACAAAATTTAGTAAAAAAAAATTGGATCAAAAACACCAAAAAAAATCGTCTCACCTTTTTTTGTAGCCCATTAAATTTCCTTTATGAATCTAAATCTATCTTTATTGTACGTGGGTATTTTAATTTTTGACAATTTTTGATAGGAAAAATGGGAAATTTAAAAAACATGCTAATTTTTTAGGTTAGAATACTAGAAAACGGCTAGTCTGGGATAATTTTAGTCTATGCAACTTTTGTAGGGAGTTCGATTTCCTACAAAAATATGTTCAGGTAAACGGTTTTTCACAACAATGGTTTGTCGTTTTTATACCAAATATGAGGTGAAGTCTGTAATTTTAACAGTAATTTTTATCACTTTTCAATATAACTTTTGAAAATAATTAATTTTTTTTATTTGACCCAGTCTACTGTACATGCAGTCTAAATATAAAAATATTGATTTTGTTTTTAATTGTTCGTCGGAGAGAGCTCAAATTTATAAAATTACATGTTTCTATTTTGACAAGGCGAATATAGACTTTGTTTTTTTCGGGACGATTTTCATTGTGTCTTTACAATTATCGGTACTCTTTGAAAAGCCTGTCTCGACAAGTTTTTGAAAATCAAGTGACTTTTGTGCGATCCAGAAGCGCTTAACTTGAACTTCCTCCGATTTTGAGGTGTGTCTCTTTTTGATTTAGTGCGCGATACATAAAATTATGCTCATATCGGACGTCCATTGCAAGAAGGGAAATACCCTCATTTCGGACTCATAAATGAGCTCATAAAGAGCCTAAACGTTTCCATTTAGGACTCCTCTCGGACTCATTTCTGACTCCAATTATTTACTGGAAAAACTACGGTAAAATATGTATGGCATGCGCTAAAGAAAATATTAATTTAAAACATTGTTGAAAAGAAATTTCAGTCCGGTATTTCAAAAGTGTTAACTCTCTAATTAGACATGCTGACAAGAAAACTGAATATGATTATTACACTGTTAAATATGCAGATAAGCCTTAGTTGTTGCAAGGACGTTCAAACATGCGTATTCGGAAATTTGCTTACAATGAGTATGTACAATGTACATTGTACACATATACATATGTAAAACAATAATCATATGAGCCGTTTAAAGCACAAGTGGTATAAGTCCAGTTTTGGTTTTTTTAGTTAGCCATAACGCTATGTATGGGAGAATATTTTTTATATAACACGCTAACGGGGTAACTCCTAGCTCCCATAGAAACCGAATAACTAGCAGAGCTACCTAGTGAAATCAGGGGTACCCCCTTTTAGTTGACAACACAACCCCTGAATATCTCAGTTCGAGAAAAGGTTGACTTATACCATTTGTGCTTTATGGGGCTCATATATATACACACATATATGAGGTTACCCATACGCCTCATACGACAGAGTATTAGCTTCTACTTAGAAATGACGGTTATATGGACTTAACAGTCTACACAATCCACATTAAAAGACAACAAACTGTGATATGTATGTGTGAAAATTTTTGGTAAAAGGAAAAGTCATACAAGTACAAAATTTGTTAAAATATTTTTCAAATAATAAACATTTCATCCATCGAACGATGTTCCTTAAGCTAGTATGCCGCTAGGTACGCACTAAAAACAGGCTGGATTTTTTCAGAAAATATTTTGCAGTTTTTATTTTCAATATTTTTAGCAACTTTCAACAATGGACACATCAATTTCGTTTACCATCAAATGCACATATCGCCCACCTTTCCAGGAATGTGAAAAAGTCATTTAGAGTGAAAAACTGACTAAATGGCTTTTACGGCAGGGTGGGCGATGTATTTTTGGCTTTATATTTGTAGATTCTAAAAACTGCTCGTAATTAGCCGATAAATGCAAACCCACACAAATATGCAATCAGCTTAAATGATTTTAGTACGTAAATCCAAGCCCCGCGGGATGTTCTTTAATTGATAATTATCGAAGAAAGTGTTTGCATTTCATCCCCATAATGAAGTGTAATCACATTTTCAGCAGAATATCTGTTATGCTGCATTCCACAGCTGCTACACTCATTTTGTGCACCCAACAGCTATAACAATTTTAAAACTTCAGAGTACGCATCTATATGCCAGGGAGTGAAACAAAAAACTAGTCAGAAGAAATACTAGTTTAAAACTAGAACTTTTTAAAGGACCCAAGAGTGTGTTGGGATATCCAAAGTGTAAAATTTTACTTAAAATTCGGTGCTTCCATGCAGGGACCGCAAATAACAGTTATCAAGCAAAACTTGAACCCAAAAAATCATTATGAAGGGGTAGTGCTACTTCTATAAGGAGTACATAGAAATATTTTTTATTACTATCATTATCGATTGGTGAAGATTGTTGTTTTTTTTTTTGAATTTTTATCCGTAAAAGTTAAAAATAAAATTTATTTTCTAATTTTTAAATTTCGATCGCGAAATAAAAGTTATCTAAAAACTTTTTATTTCGGTCGGAAGATAAGAGTTATCTCTGATTTTTTTCATTTAAAATCGTATAATAATAGTAACTGTTATCTACGGTCCCTGCATCCATGACATCTACCACGTGAGCCAAGTATGGTAATTGTATTATAATTTTATGTTAATGGAATCGTAGTGGTATGGTAATGTCGCTCGGAACCGAACTTTTTCCCTACAGGTATCCTAGCGGTAGTGCACTTTTATGTGCAAAGTTGTTTTATATAAACACTAGTGTCCGACCGTAACCGAATATTCGGCATAATCCTATATTATAAACAAAAATAAAAAATAATTATTTTAACAATGTAAATAAAGTTCAATGTTGTACGCCAGAAAAAGATAAACTTCTGCATTTTCCCTCAGGAGATTTGACCGTCTATCTGTATATAGTTGACCAGCTGTACTAAATAATTGCTCGTTTGCCACACTCGTTGGAGGAGCAGTTAAATATTTTTTTGAAACCTTTTTTAAATTAAAAAAATTGGAGGAATGCCAATTATGGAATATACTTACACTACGAAGAACAAGTGGTTGATCTAGGTATTCGCTTAATTCTATTCAAGAGTTGTATTAGTTTTTGCTTTGCGTGCGTAATTTTTTGTAGATTTATCATGGGATGCCCAGAGATCACAGGAATCCGATATAGTTGACTCATCCACAGTTCCTTCACTATTACTGGGATCACAAGAGTTACAACAACTTTGAACATTTTTTTTAAATAACAAAAAAATGTTCCTGGATTTTCTGTTATAAAAAATAAAAAACTCGTAAGATTCAGTAAATTTTTTTTTTTAAACACATCTATTTTTCGTCCTCGATTATTCGGCCTTTTCAGCCGAAGGCCGAAGCCGAATAAAAAATACTGGCCGAATACCGAAACTTGGCCGAATATTCGGTCGGACACCAATAAACACATACCGCCTAATATTGACCATTATGCATCAAAAACTACCCTGACAATTTTTTATACAATTCGGACCACGGCAACACGTGCCGGTACCGGTAAATAAGTCCCAATGCAATAAATCCCACCAAAAAATGAAATAAGTCCCAACTTTTAGAAATGAAACAACTCCCAAAGAAGGAAATGAAATAAGTCCCAATATTTGGTAGTTATTTCATAATGAGGCCCCAGTTTCCAAAAAAAATGAAATAACTCCCAAATGAAATAAGTCCCAATGGGGGGGACGCGCATCAACGCGTTCCGGCGTGCGGCGATAAAAATCAACTGTTTAAACATTGATATGACACGACTTGGTGTAGTAGGCCGAGCACTTAACCGCTACCCCACGGCGCCCGCCGTCGCAAATATGACCGTAATGAGAGAACACCTTAGTTGTACACCTGGCGTCTGGATATTTTCTCATGTGCTTTCGTTTTTTGTTTCACACTTCGCTCCCTTCCACATTTTTTGTCCCATTTGCCACGGCTCAAGTCTCTAGTCCAGTCCCTTTTCGTGGATTTTCGATTATCTCGACCAGAGCGCTCCCTAGCGGAATTTGGGTTTCTCTAAGTTATATTAAATTTTCTTAACTGCATGCACCCTCGTCGATGGACGTTTGCAGCCGGGAAGCAAATCGTGGCTGTAATCGAACGGAGCCTCTCTGATACCGGGCCGCCTCGAAGAGTAACAAGGGCCTTACCATGGTATGGGGCTCTGCCGCGTCGGACGACACATTCCCCTTACCCTTCCCTTGACCCTAAGCTTGCCTTGCCCGGCGAACCCTAAAACTAAAGATACAACCATGTATACTGCACAGCAGTGGAGGAAAATGCTGCGATCCCCAAAGTAAGTACCGGTACAAAGACAGTGACGCCAACAACGGCTGATGCTAAACCTCCAGTAAGAGCCGGTACCGAAACCAAGTCTTAACGTCTGTGGCAGTGGTCTCAGGACCTGACCCCAGAGATCCAAATAAGGGAACGACCGCGATGGCAACTACGGGTCGAAATTCACCCCAAAAGACATCTCCCAGTCGCTCTGAGTACTTGGACAAAAAAGCGGCCGCAAGGATCCACAGGAAATACGAGGGTGTTTCACAAGAGATGCTATTGCCGATTGCCAGAAAGACGGTGGAGATGGTTGAAGCTCTCTTACCGAACTTCCAAGGCAATTATGCGCCAAAGAAGGTTAATGGAAATCCCTTCAAACGCCAGAGATCGGACGTGGATTTAAAACCTCACCCGAAGCGGCAGCAGAACACCCCCGTAGTGCGTAATCTCAGCTTCGCTGAAGGGTTCTGATGCGGGATGGCACCAGGCCCGAATCAAGGTATTCGCTTGCGAGGATGCAAAAACTGTTACACTGTACAAGGCAGCAGCTGCAAGACTGGGTGAGATCTACTAAGGGGCAAGAAACGAGGTTGTCGACTTGAAGGACATCCTGGCTCGGCCAAGTGCAAGAGCATGGATTCCTGCCATCCCTGCTGGACCTGAGAGAATTCTCAGGATGCTGCGGATCATGAATCCGTCTCTCCCGACGCAGGACTGGAGTGTCAATCTGGTTGAGGATGCAGTAGGGCCTGATAGGCAAGTGGTCTTCACCTTGAATAAGGAGGCACTCGAGCCCCTTAAACGGTGCAATGGACGAGTGCACTACGGCATGGGTCAGATCGTGATCTACGTATACCGCCGCGATGCACAGCGCGCTGCTATTTCGGCTGCACCGGAGGACTCGGACATCGCAGTGCCGGAAGAGGAGTCGGAGATGTCCGACTCGGAAAGTATGGTATCTGCCACGTCAAATGGCGAAGGAGCACTGAACAGCTCGGAGATGGGAGACAGCCTGCTGGACGGGGAAGACCGGTTCCCTATGTACAGTCACTTCTCAGAGCAGAAAACCCAGGACATCGCCATGGATCTCTGCGCAGTGGAACCACCCGGGGTTTTACCTCGGCCAAGGACTGTCACTTTCAATGTAACCCTGTTTAGTATGTTTTGTCCCATTCCGAAACTATCATCCTCCCCCCTTGCAGCAGGGCTGCAAGATATTCTTTTGTTACGGGCGGGCGTTGAGCCGAACCCCGGACCAAAAGAATGGATATGCAATGTCTGTTGCAAAAAAATATATATTAAACGGTCGCATTCTGTGCAATGCTTCTCGTGTAAGAGATGGCTCCATAAATCTGGATGTTCAGGGCTTAACCTTAACATCCACAGACCCCGTACTTTCTTTAGTACTTTCGTGGCCCCTTGTTGTTTGCGCCGTCGGGCGTCCCGCGGTAAGCGCCGTTCAAGCGCACCCCTACCGCCACCTTCTAGTAGCAATACTAATAATAATAATAATAATGTCTTAACGACTAGCAGCATTTCTGCTATACCCGCCACACAAATTCCAGACTGTTGCTCGTGCCTTATGGCGTCAACATCACGCGCAGCAGCTCAACACTCTTGCTCCCACCGGAGCAGTTTAGACATGAGCAACTCCGAGCATCAGTCTCTGTCTGTTTCTTTGTTACACCCCCCCTCCCGTTTACACGTGAGTCAGGATCAACATCTTCTTGCACCTGTCTCGACGTGTACTGTTTGTCGGCAAAGATTATACACGCTCGCGTCATCGGTCAAATGCAATAACTGCTTAGGCCAATGCCACGTACATCTATGCTCTGGGCTCGCTAACAGGAATCTTTGGACGGATGCGTTCATCGCACCATGCTGTAACACACCTCAACCTACGACGCCAGCCAACCCGGTTACACCAGGTCCACAGCTAACTAGGCTGAGGCACAGCCTTGGTCTTCGCCTGCCAACACCTGGGCGAACACATCCGTCTCTCACGCCTTTGGTTAACTCGACATCGACCCCACCGGCGCACTTCCAAATCTTACAGCACAACTGTAACGGATTAACTGGTAAGATCGCAGAGATAACTAATTTGATGGCGCAGTATGACATAAAACTTGCCGCAATCCAAGAAACCAAGCTCAGTCCAAGGTCGGACCTCATTACCTATGGCGGATATAACATTCACCGGAAAGACCGTCATAGAGTAACAGGAGGTCTGGGAGGTGGTCTAGCGTTCATAACGCACAACTCTGTACAGTATCATCTATTTGATACCGACATCGAAGGAACGGATGATATCTTAGAAAGCCAAGGTATTACCATCCGTACAGGAGATGTCGATCTGCAAATCATAAACATCTACATACCCCCTGTCTCAAGTTGCCCCACCGGTTATCACCCCGACATTAGCTTGCTATTACGAGGAGATAACCGCGTGATCCTGGGCGACTTCAATGCGCACCACGATATGTGGCACTCAAACTTGCCAGCAGACAGTAGGGGGCATGTACTCGCAGAACAAATAGATGATACGGCTTTCTGTACATTGAACGGAGACGCCCCAACGAGAGTATCGGGTAACTGCTATAGTTCGCCAGATATTTCTATCGCAAGTGCAGGACTATTGAACAACACCAATTGGCGACCCATACTCACGTTGGCGTCTGACCATCTCCCAATAGTCATTACCATCGAACGACCGACGGACTTTATAACACCTGAGCATGGTACATACATCAACTTTACCAAGGCGGACTGGGACAGTTTTCAGACATATACGGACGAATCCTTGGCTGCTCTATCCATTCCTACGGACGTACGCAAAGGCGAACGAGACTTCCGCAACATCATTGACTTGGCCTCTAGACGCTTCATTCCTGCGGGTCGAATATCCCGAATAAGACCAAATTTCCCCGCGGAGGCAGCGGCCATGGCTAGAGAAAGAGATGAAGTGCGAAGTCTCAATCCCGCAGACCCCCGTATAAGGGATCTCAACGCGGAAATTCGTAGGTTGGTCGATAAACACAAACTGGCCAAATGGAAACAACACCTAGAGCAATGCAACCTCTCTGACGGTGTTGGCAAATTATGGACTACGGTCAAAGCTCTATCTAATCCAACACAACACAAGGATAAAGTTGATATTACTTTCGGTGACAGGGTGAAGAAGGACCCTAGGGGATGTGCGAACTCCTTCTGTAGACAATTTGTACTACATTCCCCACCCGATAGAGCTAAACGTAGAACCATGCGACAGGCGCGTAAATACAAAAACCAAAACACGCCCATTGTCATCACTGCCTCAGAGGTCAAGGAAGCCATCAGACAGGCTAAGCCCTCAAAATCCATCGGCCCCGACGGTATTGCCATGAAGATGCTGAAACATCTAGGCCAGGAGGGACACAAATACTTAGCGGCTCTATTCAATCTTTCACTGAACACTTTCGTCATTCCTGAAATATGGAAAAAGGCGAGAGTGGTTCCATTATTAAAACCTAGAAAGCCGGCAAACATAGGCGATTCATATCGCCCTATATCACTTTTGTCGCCGGTAGTGAAGACGCTAGAGTCCATTTTGCTCCCGTATTACACCGCAAATCTGCACCTGGCTAATCATCAACATGGCTTCCGTAAGCTGCACAGCACCACCACCGCACTCAATGCCATTACAACGCAAATAAATAGCGGTCTAAATCAAAACCAACCAAATCACAGGACTGTGTTAGTGGCACTTGACTTGTCGAAAGCTTTTGACACAGTCAACCATGCCACTCTCATACAAGATCTATTAGAAACACAAATACCTGATGGGTTAAAGAGATGGACCGCTAATTACTTGAATGGGCGGCAGGCGTCGGTCAACTTTAGAAACGCAACATCAAAACCAAGACGAATTAGACAGGGGGTGCCACAGGGTGGTGTCCTATCCCCGACACTGTTTAATTTCTATCTATCGAAGATGCCCCCACCACCAGAGGGTGTCTCCGTCGTTTCTTATGCTGACGACTGTACAATAATGGCGACGGGGAAGGGCCCCTATACTGATGAACTCTCTAATAAAATCAACGGTTACCTCTGCGACCTTTCCAGGTTTTTCACAGAGCGAGATCTGACGATATCTCCGACTAAATCAACGGCGACGCTTTTTACGACGTGGACGCACCAGGTGAGAAATGAATTAGACATTTTCGTTGACGGCACTAAGCTACCAACTGTCAGCCACCCAAAGTTATTAGGGATGACATTGGATAATACTTTCTCATTTGCTGGTCATGTGTCTGCAATGGTCTCAAAGGTACGTGGTCGCAACAAGATCCTCAAGTCACTTGCCGGCAGTACTTGGGGAAAAGACAAAGAAACGTTGTTGACTACATATAAGGCCATTGGCCGACCAGTCTTTGACTATGCTGCACCCATATGGTCGCCTAATGTACATAACACCAACTGGACGAAGTTACAAGTCTGCCAAAATACTGCCATCAGAACTGCTACGGGATGTCTCCTCATGTCTTCCGAGTCTCACCTCCATCAGGAGGCAAAACTGATCAATGTAAAAGAGCATGCGGAAATGCTGAGCAAGCAATTCCTTCTGAACTGCCACAAGCCAGCACATCCAAACCGTCATCTTTTGGACATAGATCCGCCCCCGAGGAAACATCTCCGTAAACATTATGATGAGATCCGGCATCATATTACCTTGCCGTTTGATCTGCAGAATCATAAGCGGGCTCTAACCGACATCCACACCGAGTCGGTAGATACTTTTGTCGGATCTCTACCTGTGAACCCCGTTCTGAACAGTCCTCCACCGGATATTGATGAAGAAGAACGCACCTTACCAAGGGAGACAAGAGTTACCCTGGCACAGCTTAGGTCTGGATATAGTGTAAGGTTAAACTCCTACTTGTCCAGACTTAATGACACAATCTCAAACACATGCCCTGCATGTGGTAGGACCCCCCATGATACTCTACATCTCTTCAATTGTTCATTTGAACCTACTCTTCTAACCCCTCTGTCCCTCTGGACAAACCCTGTTGAAACTGCACGTTTCCTTGGACTCCCCTTAGAAGAGCTTGATGAAGATCTTCGGAATGATCATACACTCTAGACAGGGCAATGCATTGTTAACAACAACAACAACAACATATCTCCGACTAAATCAACGGCGACGCTTTTTACGACGTGGACACACCAGGTGAGAAATGAATTAGACATTTTCGTTGACGGCACTAAGCTACCAACTGTCAGTCACCCAAAGTTATTAGGGATGACATTGGATAATACTTTCTCATTTGCTGGTCATGTGTCTGCAATGGTCTCAAAGGTACGTGGTCGCAACAAGATCCTCAAGTCACTTGCCGGCAGTACTTGGGGAAAAGACAAAGAAACGTTGCTGACTACATATAAGGCCATTGGCCGACCAGTCTTTGACTATGCTGCACCCATATGGTCGCCTAATGTACATAACACCAACTGGACGAAGTTACAAGTCTGCCAAAATACTGCCATCAGAACTGCTACGGGATGTCTCCTCATGTCTTCCGAGTCTCACCTCCATCAGGAGGCAAAACTGCTCAATGTAAAAGAGCATGCGGAAATGCTGAGCAAGCAATTCCTTCTGAACTGCCACAAGCCAGCACATCCAAACCGTCATCTTTTGGACATAGATCCGCCCCCGAGAGACATAAGGAAACATCTCCGTAAACATTATGATGAGATCCGGCATCATATTACCTTGCCGTTTGATCTGCAGAATCATAAGCGGGCTCTAACCGACATCCACACCGAGTCGGTAGATACTTTTGTCGGATCTCTACCTGTGAACCCCGTTCTGAACAGTCCTCCACCGGATATTGCTGAAGAAGAACGCACCTTACCAAGGGAGACTAGAGTTACCCTGGCACAGCTTAGGTCTGGATATAGTGTAAGGTTAAACTCCTACTTGTCCAGACTTAATGACACAATCTCAAACACATGCCCTGCATGTGGTAGAACCCCCCATGATACTCTACATCTCTTCAATTGTTCATTTGAACCTACTCTTCTAACCCCTCTGTCCCTCTGGACAAACCCTGTTGAAACTGCACGTTTCCTTGGACTCCCCTTAGAAGAGCTTGATGAAGATCTTCGGAATGATCATACACTCTAGACAGGGCAATGCATTGTTAACAACAACAACAACAACGGGGAAGACCTCAACGTCACAGTGATAGCAGCTAGTCCTGAGCGCACCAATGTTGATACTGCCGCAGTTAGTAGGATCTCTGCCACGCCAAATCGTGGTCTGAACAAATCGTCGTTGAAACATAAACCTCCCTAGGACACCCTAGAGCTGCTCTTGAATACGCACTTCCCAGTGAACTTGCATGAGGAAAAGGTTAGGTGGGCGGTTAAAAGCTTCGAACCGTTCAAGGCTGCCGGGCCAGACGGGATTATTCCCGCACAACCCTATAAACACGCTGGAGACATCAGCTAAATGGCTGGTATTTCTGGAGGGAAGGTAGTGGCATATGCAGACGACTTAGCCAGCGCCCATCAAATTCCTTGGCTCTTACTCGTTCAACTCTGAACTGACGCTCAGTTGTCGTCGATCTCTACAAAAGAAATTGTAGGGCAGACGAACTTGCGACGCAGGGCACGACCAAGCAGGTTCTTCGGGATAAAGAGCGCTTAGGTATGCCGTTTGCCACATGCAAGCTAATGCTGAAAGAGTACACACTCCGCCACGCCAACGAAAGATGGCTGCAATCTCCAGGATGCCGGATATCCAAAGAAACCTGGCCGAAATGGGATCATAAAAGATCAAGACATATTTATGCCCTAAGGAGAAGGGAGATATCCATATTAATAGGCGTATCAACCGGGCACTGCCTTATTGGTAGGCACGCAGAAAGACTAGGTGTGCCCTACCGACGATGCTGTAGGAGTTGCAAGGATGATGAGGAGGAGGAAACGGTGGAGCACCTCATCTGCAACTGCCCGGCTTTAAGTGGAGCGAGAATGCGCTTTTTGGGAGTTCCCTTCCTGGTTAGCCTACGCCAGGTCACGGAGCTGGACATAAAGGACCTGATGGCCTTCATCAAGTCGTCTAAATGGTTCGAGGAGGAGTAACGGTGTTGGTTTAGGAACGTCAGTCCCGGCATTCTGCTATGTGGAGAATCCCGATAATACCATGATTTTCCATATGGCAGGGTCCCGGAACTGACTTTCCTAGTGTTGGTGGTATCACAACGGGCCTTGCAAAACTCGCCTAAGTGCGCCTATGCGGCAGCCACATACATATATGTATTAGTGAGTATTTATAACCATGGTCAGGCCCGTCTAGTAGGGTTGCCATCGTGCAAGTGGGCATAAAAAATTAATGGCAAAGCCTTGAAATATTAAACGAATTGTCCTTATATCTCGATCTTTGTGCCACCTAGCGGATTTATTTTGAATAAATATTGCATTGTCACGAAGTTCTGAACTATGTGTCTTGCTCAACGGGTTACCTGAAAAGACTTTACAAGATTCTGAAACTCCGTATGGGAATGAGTGGACAAAGAAGAAAGTGACTTAATATAATTACTACCTTTATAAGGTGTACATTTTTTTGATGGGTAGAAGGCACTTACATACTTCTGCACATCGTTTATACACAGCGCCTTTTACGAGCTTTTTAACTCTATTCAAATACGTATGTACACTTATTTAACTGCTTTTGCCTTTAATCAACGCGGAAATAAAAAAGTTTTCAGTTTTATTTCACGTAATGTTTGTTTACAAAATCCCAGATAACGCGAGCTAACAGGCATACAACAAATTTTCGAAAATCATATGTATATGGGTGTTTCCCGGAAATGTGTCAACCAAACACAGAGCCAACAATGCCTAATAAAATAGAACAAAAGTCATAAGATATCTCTATAGATTTTCTTCAAGAAGATGTGCTTCTTATTATTGTAGAGACCGTCTTTTTAATTTTATTAAGAAGATTTTCTTTTTAATATTTTAAATGAAAAATAAAATGATATCGCCCTCACCGAGAATCGAACTTACAATTTTCGGAATGATAAACCCAGCTGTTACCCATCAGGCCATCGCTCACTTTTGATTGCTAGCTTCTAATTACCGATATGTGTAGAGTTGTTAATGTTTCAAAGGAAAATCTTATAAATATAATTGAGAAGATTTCTTTTTAACATTTCTAATTAGGAAAAAAAGAGAGAGAATCGAACTTACAATTTTTCGATTGCTAAACCCAGCTGCTAACCATCCGGCCATCGTATACTTATAATTGCCAGCGTCTAACTACACCTTTGTACTAAATGTATAGTTTTTTAATAAGAATTTCTTCTTAGAACCAAAAAGATTTCCGTACAGTTTTTTCTTCGTTTGCACCGTTGCGACTACCCCTTTGCCCAAAAGCTGATCATGAAGACAATCTTATTAATTTTATTAGGCATTTTTGGCTCTGTGAAGAGAAAGATTTGAAAATGAATCTAGGCCAAACTGTTTGATACCATTATGTAGGCAGATATGGAAACACCGGTTCTTGCAAAACTTAGGTGCTTCCAGCTAAAATCAATAATATTTTTTCTAGCTAACTAGTTATGACTTAAAATACATCTGAGAATTTCCTACAAGAACGCCTGACAAAAAATGACTTATACAAGTATCTAGCCATGAGTCGGTCCTATGCAGCTTATAATAGATCATCTGGAAAACTATCTCAAGTAATATAAAAGTGAACACAAAAGAATTGTATTTTTCAAGCATGCGGACGCAAAATAAACTTTGTATTAAAAAAATTTTAATTTCATTCAAAAAATTTAAGTGTACCCAATACTGGAACGAGCGAACGAAAAAAATTTTTTTTAGGATAATTTATATTTATTGTAATACCGTCAATGAAACAAAGTTTCTTACAGACTAATAACAACAAGTACATACGCTGAGAAAGCAGTATGACAGTAATCTACAAATACAGCTAAATTCGTGGCTGTGAATCGCCCAGACACAAACCCATGTGGGTTTTGGCATATAAGAGACTTGGTTGCAAAATACAATTTATCTTTTACAATGCACTCAAAAGGCTTAGAGATGGTAGAGAGCTTTGAGATGGGTCTATAATTGCGTACATCGTTTTTCTTCCCTGATTTTAAAATAAGGACAATGTGAGCAACTTTCCAATCGTTAATGAAGGTTCCAGAAGCAAGAGATTTATTAAAAATAATGTTCAATGGTTCAATTAGAGCAGGACATTTTTTTAAAAGGAGTGCCGACAGGCCATCAACATCGGTTTGGACGACGGCTTAAGTATGGCAAGCCCTTTGGCAATGTCTTCTGAAGATAGGTTAAGAGAACCCAAAATTAATGTGACAGAAATTTGAAGAAGAGCTTGATGAGGGCACATCATTTCCAGTAGTAAAATTAGACTGAAAAAAGTCAGCAAAAAGATTAGCTACATCTTTGAGCCCTTCAGCGAACAGCCATCAAGAAAAACTGACCTTGGAATAAACGAGCGTGATCTTTTTGATTTGATAAACGTCCAAAAATACTTCCAGTACGTATTCCAAATTTAGATATGATCGGCATATCCGTATAGGAAGCACCTTGGCCCAGCCCTACGTACAAAAATTTTAATTTACGTATGTATATTAGGGTGATTAAAACAAAAAAAAGTTTATGTTTTCTTTTAAAGCAAACTGGAACGTCCGAACGGGAACGTCCGAAAAAAATTAAAATTATTAAAAATATAAGGTACGTTTTAGGAACGTCCGAGCGGCAGATTTGAACCCTTCTTCAGTGGTAATGTGTCATCTCTAGAAAATTTGATTGCGTTGAATAGATGAGGACAAATGCTACATATAAAAAAAAAATTATTCTGATCCAAAGCCTACTATAGGTTTTATACTTAAAATAGTGTGACAGCATGGAACGTCCGTAAAGCTGGAAACACCCATATGCAATTCTTAATCGGCCGCTTTGTTTAGGGGGATGTTCTGGCCGACCAAACCGATGGACCCAAGTTCAAATCCTCAAATCCCAGGACAAGAAAGTTGTTTCGCAGTAGATTAATAATTTGAGGTTGGATATCATTGGGGAAAGCATAAGATGTTAAAAGTAAAAGCTTTAAAAAAAAGTCACCCTAGTAAAACTCTACTTAAACCATGCTCATATTTAAAGTGACTTTTGCATAGTAAAACTTTTATAACATTTTTACGGTCTTTGAGGCCATATAAAAAAGCGTTACATCTGTCTGCTGCGTTCTTAATGTGAGATGCATTCAAGTGGGTGGCAACAAAAAGTAAAACGCAAACGACGAGTAAGTTTGGGTAACGCCTGTAGCAGGAAAAAGGGATTTTATCGCATACGTATTATCATTTCATTTTGCAGCAATTTTGGCGACGTTTAAATTTATGTCCTTGCAGTTTCCCAGCCAGCAGAGCAACGTCCGCTTTACCGATCGTATAATTTTCCATCGTTTTTTCTATCCGAAAACCGTCCGACAACTATACTGATGAAAACTGTGATCCCAAAAACTTTAGAAATCGTATCAGATAACGTATAAAAAACACAAAAAAGCATGATAGAATGCGTCGGTTTTAGGAAGGTTTCTTGTACTTTTACAGACATACTTTGCTTGGAAAACGGATCGGGAAAAGTACTTTAACTGGAGCATGCACTGAGAGAAATGCATTGAATGTTGTGACAATATCGCTATTGATAGCGACGAGTTTGATGCAATATTCATTCAGAATGAGCGAGTTATCAAATATTATTTGCTCCCAATAAAAAGTAAAATGAAATGTCAACCATTTCGAAATGTTGTACTATTTTCTATATTTATGGATAGAATGCTAATATATTTGAACGGCACGTCAATATCTATGGTCGTGATATGAATTTCTATTGTCGGTATATCCATATCCATATTTACTGCTTAGTAATAATGGTAGAGACAGCGCATTAATTTATATTGGCGAAATGTAAATTTTTCTGGGACGCATAATCATAATAGTTCAACAATTTTTACTATGGATTTACTAACAATATTACAACTTGTTGGAGCGTTTTTTTAAATTCAAAATTTTATGAATTTCTTATGATTGAACATTTTTCTAAAAAATTTATAAAATGCCGTAGCCGAATGGTAGAATACTGGGCTAACGTGGCAGAGGAGAAGGGTTCGAATCTTACTGAAACCAGATGTCAAATTATATAAAATTTTGTTTTTTTAAACTATTTAGAATTTATCAATAGTTTATATGGTTACCATTTCAATAGTGATTTATCAAAAAAGCATTGATGAAACATCCATATTCATTGATGGGACAGGATTATCAATTTTTATTTAATGTGATATTAATAATTATGGATGTTCCATCCATAGATTTCCCTCCGTGTGGAAACGGAAAACTATACATTTTTTTTCCATTTTCAGATGCGTTTACGGAAGTTTTGCTAGCTGGGTTTATGCTTCGAAGGAAAAATGCAGAGTAAAAAAGCAGTTCACATCAAAATTGCAATTAAGGGTCGAATATTAAACCAAAAAGAAAGTTTTCAAGTTAAATTAAACCTGACCGCGTGGAAATACCAAATGCTTAGATTTGATCATTTGAATGACTTTATGCCCGATGCAAACTCTATTTAGTGCTGCTATTCTGTGGAATTCGGTAACATTCTTATTATCTGCAATGAAGTAATTTATCAACTTTCACACATTGTACATTAAAGAATTTTAAAAAATTAAAAAAGGCTATTCATTAACTAAGACACTTAACAAAGGAAACTTAATTGACCGCAAGGTATCACAAAACATTTTTGAAGTGTAAAAGTTTATAGCGGCATAGTTTAAGAAGAAAAAAAACATAACAAACAAGTAAGGAAGTCTAAGTTCGGGTAAACCGAACATTAAATACCCAGCGATTTCTACCCTTTTCATTAGGAATATTTCCTATACCACCATGAAACCTGCTAACCTAAAGTTATGACCAGTCGAACTTTAAAAAATGCCCCCCTTAAAAATTCACTGTACACGTCCACTCCTGAAGTTTAACAGAAAATCACAGGAGGATTCACCCACCAAATTATACTATTGTAGCTATTTACCTTACCGAATTATGTCAATTTATTTGATTTTCAAAATTTCCACATCGAAAGGGACGTGGTCGGGAAGCGAATTCGTCCAACTTCATCAGGTATACTCCATATAATGGTAGTGCCAAATTTCATGATTCTACCGTAATCAGTTTAAAAGTTATGACCAGTCGAATTTTCAAAAATGCCTCCCATAAAAGTGGGCAGTGCCACGCCCACTTAACAAAATTGATCGAAAATTCATATTAGAATGACCAGGGGGATTCACCAATAAAAAAAATTTATTTTACCATTTCAGCTACCGTGATATGTCACTTTATGTGATTTTCGAAATAATCGATATCGAAAAAGGGGCGTGGTTATCATCCGATTTCGCCCAGTTTTCAATAGCAACCTACCTGGGTCAGAAAGTAACCTGTATACAAAATTTCATGAAAGAATCTCAATTTTGACTCAAGTTATCGTGTACACGGACGGACATGCCTTAATGAACTCTTCTTTTCAACCTAACAACCTTCATACATAGAACTCTATATATGGTCGATTCTACAGGAAAGTAAACCAATGTGTTTTTTTTTAGTTGTCAAATATTGCAATCACTTTGGCTCTGTAGGTTTCAAAATATCTTATAGTAGCTACTGAAAGCAATGTCATTCACTTTTGATAGTTTACAATTAAAAATTTCGCGATTTTCGTAAAACGTGTTAAAAAAAATTAAATATGGTCGGAAATACTCTAGCAGAGAAAAAGGTAAATATTATGCGATTTTACCATTTATTTTGGCTATACAACTTTTCAAAACTATTAAATTAGTTAAATTATCATATTATAGCAATTTATAAGAAAAAACTCGGTTTCAGTTAATAGTTACGGGAAAAATAAATGTGCCGCAAAATTAAATGTAATGTAGCCAGTTCAAAACAAAAAATGTTGTTCTTAAAATACCATTTTTACATATTTTCTTAATATTAAACGTAAACTTATTGTTTCGATTAAAAGAACATGACCTTTTGAAGATTTGAAGGAAAAATTTGCTAAAAAAAATTGTGTAATGTTGCCAGTCAATTTTTGATTAAAACAAAACACAGTTTCCTTTGTCGGACTTAGTTATAATAAAATTAAAGAAAAAAACTTTTTTTAAAATAAGCTTTTATTATTGGTTTATAAAATTAACTAAAAATTAAAAAATAAATTCACTGTAAAGGAATATAACACTTTATAAGTTGATTGTAACCTTTAAAGATAATTTGGCTTCTTCGTCTGCCACAAAATAATTCCATATTGTACATAATTATATATTTCTAACATTAAAACTTTAAACCTAAATTATTACGTCCCCTTTTTGCGTTTTTATCGTAACCACCATTTTTTCGAAATTTACTGTTTAATGCAAATTTGTTCATCATCCCTTAGCGCATCTTCTGGTAAAATTTCATAACTGAAATCCTTACAGTTATGTCAAAAAATGGCTTTCTTTTTTATCGTATCCACCAATTCATAAATGAAAAAAAAATAAATTAAATTAAAAAAATGCTCTCCTGTAAAATTTGCTTTTTGGCGTTTACGATAAAAACGCAAAAAGGGGACGATTAAATCTACCTGTATATATCACATTCCTAATTTTATTAATAATAAAATCGTGTTAAATTTTGATGGTATAATTAAGAACATTTAGGACCTTCTTTTCTATTTGATGGTATAATTAAGAACATTCAGGACCTTCTTTTCTTGCTATCGAAATTTAACACGCTTTTATTATTAATAAAATTAGGAATGTGATATATACTGGAAGATTTAATAATTTAGGTGTAAAGATTTAATGTTAGAAATATATAATTATGTACAATATGGAATTATTTTGTGGCAGACGATGAAGCCAAATTATCTTTAAAGGTTACAATGAACTTATAAAGTGTTATATTCCTTTACAGTGAATTTATTTTTACCTTTTAGTTAATTTTATAAACCAATAATAAAAGCTTATTTTTAAAAAAGTTTTTTTTCTTTAATTTTATTTTTTACTTTTTAGTTCGGTTTATCAACAAGAGGCAATAATGTCGCAGCGACATCAATCGGCTGCTAGCAGCAACAGAAACCATAGAACCTTTTACAATAAAGCCGCGTGGTTAATAAAGTTACTTTTGGGATATTGGAATAAAGACTACACCTTTTCCACCCAAAAATGAGAAAACGTAAATTAAAATGAGAAAACAAAAATTAAAATGAGAAAATATAAATTATAATGGGAAAAAGTAAATTGTATTGAGAAAAAAAAATTGTATTGAGAAAACATAAGTTGTAATGAGAATACGTAAACTTGTAATGAGAAATCGTAAATTAGTAATGGGAAAATTTTCATTCAACATAAATTTATATTTTCTCATTTCCAATTTACGATTTCTCATTACAAGTTTACGTATTCTCATTACAACTAATGTTTTTTCAATACAATTTACTTTTTCTCATTATAATTTTTATTTTCTTATTATCATTTATGTTTTCTCATTTTAATTAACTTTTTCTCATTTTTGGGTGGAAAAGGTGTAAACTAAACGATAAATGGGATTTTTGAAATTAAGCTAATTTTTTTATTTACTGTTAGCGAAGCCTGAACGATGATGAAAATTTGCAAAATCCCATCTTAACTGCAAGTTAGTACAATATCAAAAGCAAAATTTCCTGGAATTAAAACTTTCGAATATTTCTACTCGTGCGCCACCTATCGGAATTATTTTTTTGTTATTTTGCGTGGAGGCAGAAAACTAAACGATGACGAAGTGTGTCATGGGGGGAGGGGGGGGGAGTAGCACTTACGTGATGTCACGTTATTTTTTGCAATGGTGTCATCCAGTATGGCAAACCGAAAATCCTAAGCATTGAAACAATTTTGTGCAAACGTGTCTATTCATGTATTGATCTCAATAATTTTAAAAGCAACTAAATCAGAGTTAAAAAAATTATATATCTCATAGAAGAAGTTATATATATCTTTAAATATTATTTAATAATTAATATAAACATTCTAAATATGTATCAGATTTTATGTCAAACTAGTATATGTATACCCGCGGCCTTGCCCGCCCCTGGGAAGTAACCTTTCAACATTTTAGATAAGAATTCGGTCGTCGAAGTTCACCAAGTTAGGTAGATTGGTCAAATAAAAACTGTTGGAAGATCAATTATTTGTCTATGTTCCTAGAGTTTTGAAAAAATAATATGTATTGAAAAACGGTTTTCAAAAATTTTACTTAAATATATGTACATAACCTTGAAATCGATCAAAAGTGAGGTTTCTAAAGTAAATATTGCTTTGACTTTAAGTATTGATATTAATGTCTCACAAAGCTTTTATCGAATAGTTTATCTAAACTTCAAACTTTGATATTTATATAATATTATTGAATACTGAAGCATTTACCAAGGGTATTTAAAATTTTGAAAATTCCCATCAATGGGTAAAAGTAGATTTATTAAATAATTGGAGGTTTTTGGGCGATCACGTTTGACCAATAACTCAGTTATCTATAAATATATCGAAATACATACATATATCGAAGTCCAAAAGGAACTTGCGGCCATTCCCTTTCGTTTGTTACCCATATTGTAGAGCAATTTTAAAGTTTTTGGGCAATCACATTTTCACCGATAACGCAGTTATCGACAAATTTATCGAAATACGCCAAAGTCCAAATAAAACCTAGGGCTTTCCCTTTCGTTTGATACCCATATTGTAGGGCAATTTTAAGGTTTTTTGGGCAATCACATTTTTATTGATGACTCAGTAATCGGTAAATCTATCGAAATATATCGAAGTTCAAATGATACCTGGGGCCATCCCCTTTCGTTTAATACCCATATTGTACGGCAGTTTTAAGGTTTTTGGGCAATCACATTTTCACCGATAACTCAGCTATCGATAAATTTATCGAAATATATCGAAGTTCAATTGATACCTGGGGCCATCCCCTTTCATTTAATACCCATATTGTAGAGCAGTTTTAGGTTTTTTGCCCTTCACATTTTCACCGATAACTCAGTTATCGATAAATTTATCGAAATATATCGAAGTCCAAATGAAACCTGGGGCCATGCTTTTTCGTTTGATACCCATATTGAAGGGCAATTTTAAGGGGAGACCTGAGACCTTCCAGTTTTGTTTGGTGCCCATATTGTACGAAGTTTCTGCACCTGTATGCGAAATTTCATAAGTTTAGGTCAAGTGTACTCAGAAAAGTAACAGTCCCTAGCATGGCCGGACCCCCCAAAATAAAACAAAAAAATAGCCTATACCTCCTTCCAGACTATTAGTTGTCTGCCTACCAAATTTCAACAAAATCCGTCTTGCCATTCTCACGTTATTGAGGAACAGAAGTAAACGTCTGGACATCCAAACATCGCTACATTCCCATTTATTTGAATTTATATTTATTAAGGGTGTGATGTGACGTTCGAGGGGGAGGGGGGGTCTGGAGTTTGTGACTGGGTGTGACATGGGGGGAGGGGGGTCAAAAACTACCAAAAATCGCGTGACGTCATATATGCACGACCCCTAAGGAACTAGGCGTACGGCTTTGTATTTGTTGTTAGAAATTTTTCATTTTTCCCTTTATAGTGGTCATTGAACCGAGGAGAAATTAGGAATTTCTAACCGCAGCGTGTCATACTAGTTACACCAACACTGCTTGTTTGATTTCGTGGGATAATTGCTACTATGTTCGTTAATACGTGTATGTTTTGATGTTATTTTTTTGTTGTATATGTATGAATACATATCTCTTTGCCTTTAGATCACACAGCAGCGACATCTGTCGCTTGCGATGTGTGACTAGGGCTTTTAAGCTACATCATCTGTTACGATGTTTTTTGCAGCGCCACGGGTCCTTGGCTAGAATCGGTCAAATAGTCCATGAAAAATTTTCTACTGTACAATAACATGACCATAACATCAAAGCTTTCGAAAAAGTAAATTGTATTGAGAAAATAGCACTTGTATTGAGAAAACATAAGTTGTAATGAGAATACGTAAATTAGTAATGGGAAAATTTTCATTCAACATAAATTTATATTTTCTCATTTCTAATTTACGATTTCTCATTACAAGTTTACGTATTCTCATTACAACTTATGTTTTCTCAATAAAATTTACTTTTTCTCATTATAATTTTTATTTTCTTATTATCATTCTTGTTTTCTCATTTTAGTTTACGTTTTCTCATTTTTGGGTGGAAAAGGTGTAGTACAAAATGCAATAGCAACCTGTGAATGTTGTGTTGTTAAGCGAAAAAATTATGAAAGGCCGATGCATACTTTTAAGAGCAAACAACCAAGAGAGGTTTTTTTAGAGGAGCGTTATGAATAGAGTTCGGAAAATATGTCAAAATCAAACACATAAAATTATGCTAACATAATGGTCACAGTTTACCCAATTTTTATATCCAGTGTCCTAGTACTAGTACAAGGGTATTACAATTTTGTCCACATAACGGTACTACGTAACGGCACAAAATAATCGAGATAGATATAGAGTTCCATATATGAAAGAGGAGTTCGTTAAGGCGTGTCCGTCCGTCTGTCCGTGTACACGATAATTTGAGTAAAAATTTAGATATTTGCATGAAATTTTGTATACAGGTTACTTTTTGGCTAAGGTAAGTTGCTATTGAAAATGGGCGAAATCGGATAATAACCACGCCCCATTTTTCGATATAGAAAATTTCGAAAATCACATAAATTGACATACGTATCTCTGTAGCTGAAATGGCTAAAGTTGTATAATTTTATAGGTGAATCCCCCTAGTCATTCTCGCATGATTTTTCATAAATTTTCTATACTGGGCGTGGCACCGCCCACTTTTAAGGGAGGCATTTTTGAAAATTTGAGTGGTCGTAACTTTTAAGCTGATTACGATAGAACGATGGAATTGGCACAAAGCATACAAGTATCGTTGGGAATATACCTGATGAAATTGGATAAAATAACCACGCCCACTTTCGATATCGAAAGTCTCGAAAATCACCTAAATTGATATAATTCGGTAACGGAAATGGCTAAAATGATATAGTTTGGTAGGATGAACGCACTAGTCATTCTATTAAGATTTTCCGATACATTTTTAAAAGGGAGGCATATTTGAAAATTTCACGGGTCATAACTTTTAAACTGATTAAGGCACAACGATAAAATTGTTACAAGGTATACTAGCATAATAGGGAGTATACCTGATGTAATTGGACGAAACCGCTTCCCACTTCCGAATTGGAATATTTCGAAAATCATATGAAAACTACCGCTGGGTATTTAATGTTCGGTTTACCCGCTTTTAGACTTCCTAACTTGTTTTTTTTTTTCAAATAAATTTACACAATAACTTTCAGGCGCTTGATTTGACATATTTTTCCGATCTCTAGTTATGAATATGTCAAATCAAGCGCGTAAAAATAGGCAGCATTCGTAAATTTGTTTAAAAAAAAATTGGATAAACTTTGGATGGTTCGGCTTTATTTCAAAATGCCAAAAGTGGGGATGATATACTAATTTTCAAACTTTTAAATTCTGTAATGATAAAAATTTTGTAAAGTGGGCACTATTTTTTTTTCTTGGGCTGTCAAATATGTTATTCAAATATGTTGTTCTGGGTCACAACCATAAAATAAAAGACATGTGTGACATTTTTCAAAATTATAGCATAAACCTTTTTTTCAAAATTGTATCGTTTTTGATCGATTTCTCGTTATTGGAAACCCTGATTATGTCAATTTATTAAATATATACGCACGTTGAAAAATGGCCCCCGACCTCATAGCTTAGTTGTTAGAGCATTCGCTTTAACCAGTGGCCTGGATCCAGGCTCTTGGGTTACCATCCCAGTTGCATCAGTTCTTCTCTAATATCGAATGATTATAAAATCAAAAAAAAAAGTATCAATTCACTCTGTTAGATCACTGCGATTAATCAAAGCGATCGTAAAATCACTGTTTTTCTAACCACTATAACTCAAAGCTTTCGAGGGCAAACTATTTTCGCTTCCGCAGGTAAACTATTGCGAATGTTTCGAGGTTAGCAATAATAAGCAACTTTTAAATAATGTATGTATACAGACAAAAAACGTTGTTGAAAAGTTGAAAAGCGATGCATTCTTCTACACATGCATGCACAATAGGCCGAATAGAAAAAAAAATTTTTGATGTTCCTTTTTCCATGATTGGAGCCCGGAATCTTTGGTGTGATAGGCCTAGTACACTGCATGTACTGAGTAGAGTACACACAGAAAAATTTCATACATTTTTAGTTAACATGAATCATGTTGAATTAACATGAACTCTTGTACGTAAAGCAAAAACAATTTCAGAAAATCAACACGAGCATTTTAACATGAAGCGTATGGTTAATATAACATGATATATTTCTGCATTAGAATTACATTCGTGTGTATCCCTTACCATAAATTCGGTTTGATTTAACATGAATTAAAGTTGTTTTCGACCACCATCTGTTCCCCATCAAAGCTTGTGAACAGAATATTGTTCTCAAAAGAACATAAGTAATTTCTCCGTATTTAATTCAGGCGTTGGACCGAAGGCCCGTTATCTGTTCTGCACATAAATACCATGGAAGCGCTTTCGGATTATTGATATCGAGGTGAAAACGCGTCTTTTTATATCTATCCCGAAATTTTTTGGACGTGTATTAGCAATTTGACAATTGCCTGGGTAATTTAGAGAGTTTTTAATGACACAAATATTTGTTTAATTTTCAGATTATGGCTTAGATGCTGAAAGCTTGTGTCTCTTTCCCAAACACAATGATTGGACTTACATATACATATGTATGTATGTTTATAAAAAAAAAAAATTGTTAATAAACTATACAAATATTATATTTTGTTTATATATACGAGGTGTTAAATTGACATGATATATCGTATTAATTTAACAATAAAAATCCTGTTAAATTGACATGATGGATCGTGTTAATTTAACATTAAAATCCTGTTAAATCAACATGATAGATCATGTTAATTTGACAATAAGATCCTGTTAAATTAACATGATAGATCGTGTTAATTTAAAAATAAAACCTTTTAAATCAACATGATCGTAGATCGTGTTAATTTGATCATAGATTGTGTTAATTCGACAATAAAAAACTGTTGAATTAACATGATAGATCGTGTTAATGAATTATACAAATATGTATTATAATATTTTATCTAGGTTAATTATTACTTATTACTAAATATGTTAAGGGTTTCGAAATAAAATTTATTTAAAAACAAAAAACGAGGTGTTTTATTGTTAGCAATATATCGCGTTAATTTAACAATAAAAGCTTGTTGAATTAACATGATAGATCGTGTTAATTTAACAATAAAAACCTGTTAAATAACATGATAGATCATGTTAATTTAACAGGACGTAAAGTGGTATTTCAACATAGTATAGTGTTAATTTAACATTGCAGATCGTGTTAATTTAGCATGAAATATCGTGTTAAGCTAACATGTAATAGTGTTAATTTAACGTGAAAAATAATGTTGTTTCAACAGGAAATGATTTTGATTCAAACCTCTGTGAACATGTTAAATTCACACTGTTCCTTCATGTTGATCTAACATGTATGAACAGTAAAAAGGTAGCTTCATGTTAAAACAACATGTGCGATAGTGTTGAAAAATATTAACCTGAACAAGTAAGGAAGTCTAAGTTCGGGTAAGTCGAACATTAAATACCCAGTGTATGGAAACAATAGTAGTACCTATAAGGTATATATTTTTCTATATATATTATATATTAAAACAAACAAAAAAACTAATGGCGGCGATATACCAACAGGTTATCATAACCTCTAACGAGATTTTTAGCCGAGCTTCTCTTTCCAAATTGTGGTGTGTTGCTTTTGAGTTTTTCCTACAAGTTGGCGGGACCTACAGTTTTTTGCCGACTCCGAACGGCACTTCCAAAGCAAATGAATTTTTTGCTGAAATACACCCGGAGAGTTTGCCAAACTACTGCCGAGGGGCGACCCCGTTTAGAAAAATTCTTTTTCTAAAAAATTTTTGATGTTACTTTTGTCGGGCATCGAACCGCCACGACTTGGTGTAGAAGGCCGAACACTTAACCGCTACACCACGGCGGCCGCCAATTATATATTATAATTTGGGAAAAACGAACTCAATAAATTTATTAGTTAGTTTATAAAATTAATATTTATTTATGCTACGGTATAACATATATGTACATTGTTCGTGTGCCCTCAAAATCTTACTTATAGTTGAATATATTTCTTACTTCTAATATACTTACGTCCAATTTGTGACAAAGTTTTAAATTGAAAAAAATACGTTTGGGCCAGTTTTTCGAAATTCGAATTATTTTCAAAGTTATAGCTATCACTACTTTTCGAAATTCCTTACTTTTTGATGATTTTCTCACGATTGGTCAAACCGATGGCATCTTCTACCAAACGACGATTCTAACTTTTGGAAAAAAAATTTGAGTCATACTACCAACTTTCAATAAAATACATGGCCGTCGAAAAAATTATAGGTGGCTCACTTAACAAAATTAACTCATATTTTAAGACTCGTTAATAGTAGACAATTCCTTACAAATTTAACTATCAAATTATACTATAATTATACTATTTTAGTTATTTACCTTACCGAATTATGCCAATTTATGTGATTTTCGAAATTTTCCATATTGAAAGTGGACGTGATTGGGAAGCGATTTCGTTTAATTTCAACAGGTCTACTTCCTATAACTCTAGTATACCTTGTGCCGAATTTCACGATTCTAGCGTAATCAGTTTAAAACTTACGATCAGTCTTTTATGTGATTTTCAAAATTTTCGATATCGAGAGTAGCCGTGGTTGGACGGGGGGGTACTAGTATGATTTGTGCCAAATTTCATCGTTCTACCATAATTTGTTTAAAACTTACTACCAGTCGAATTTTGAAAAATGCCTCCCTTGAAAGTGGGCGGTACCACGCCTACTTTTTAAAATTTAACAGAAAATCATAATAGAATAATAAGAGAGATTCACCTATGAAATTATATCATTTTATCAATTTCAGCTACCGATATATGTCAGTTTATGTGAACTTCGAAATTTTCGATATCGAAAAAGGGGGCGTTAGGTTAGGTTAGGTTGCAAGGGCAGGACAGAGTACACAGACCCTGCCTGATACTTAGGCCACTAAAAAGGCCCATTGTGATACCCCATACGGTGTTCACCCACCTCCCTGCCCCAGAGATGCGAGAAGGTTATCCCTAAACGCCGGCAGCAGCCCGACGAGTTCAAAGACCACCAAAAGGCTGTAAAGGACCAGTCCACGGTCATGCTACCGTCGACGCCAAGGAAAACAAACTTACACCCAAGGCAGGGGATCAAACCACTTCGTGGAGCCAATGAATTTGGATAACGCCTTTACTTCCATGTTAGATACATCAGTGAGGTCGACGAGAAACGGTTGGCCAAGGCTAGCCAACCGTCGTCTGCAGAGCGCGGGACAATGACACAGCAGATTTTGAACACTTTCCTCCTCTTCAATGCATCTGCAGCTGCGACAGTAATCATTAGACATTACGCCCATTCTAGCACCGTGCGTGCCTATTAAACAATGTCCTGTTAGAACCCTTACTAGGGATGAAATATACGATTTATTAAGAGACAGCAGGGAATTTGTACGTGCCTTGTTGTAAGAAGGCCAGGTTAGCGTTGATATTTCGCATGTTGAGAGCCCTGACCAGAGCATATTCGCTTCATGGTATTTGTGCTGACACTAAATTTAAAAGAGGCCATGGGTATGCCTACCGCACTATTTCCTGGAAGGAGATGGGTGGTGGTACCTCGTCTGGCCAGCTCGTCCGCTCTGCAGTTACCTTCAATATTCCTGTGCCCAGGTACCCAAATAAGGCTAATACTGAAGTGCTGAGCCATCCCATTGAGAGATCTGCGATATTCAGTTAACGACTTTGCATTGTCGACGCATGAGTTTGAGGCTCTAAGTGCGGCCTGACTGTCTGAGAAGATGTAAATCCGTTTGTCATTTTGCGGCATGGACGCCAAGCTTTTCACAGCACCGTGTATTGCCAGCATTTCCGCTTGGTACACGCTACAGTGGTCGGGGAGGCGGAAGGAGATCTCTAGTCCCAGGTCCGGTGAAAAGATACCTCCCCCCACCTTCCCCTCAAGCTTGGAGCCATCAGTGAAAATATTAACGGCTCCTCGAACAGAATGTGATCTGTTGTCCCATTCCTGTCTTGTTGGTATTAACACCTCGTAGTTTCTGACAAACACGTTATTTGACGCGCAGTAGTCAGTATATGGTGGTATGTTAACAGGAGCGTGAGTGCCCAAGATTGTGGCGTGCCCACTTTGTCCATTTGTCCAGACGCCGGTTTCCCTTATTCGCAAAGCTGTGATCACGGCTACTTCTTTCGCCACCAAATCGAGCGGTGGTAGATACAACATAGTGTTGAGTGCTTCTGTCGGAGTGGACCCAAGGGCCCCTGTTATGCAGAGTTCTGAACTCCTTTGGACTTTTTGCAGCTGCTTGAGGTACGTGTTCTTGGTCAGTGCAGGCCACTAGACCAACACTCCGTAGAGTAGAATCGGGCGAACAATGGCTGTGTAGATCCAGTGTACTACCTTGGGAGAAAACCCCCATGAAACACCAATTGCTCTCTTACAAGTGAACAACGCACACGTTGCTTTTTTAACTCGTTCTGTTATATTGTCATTCCAGAGTAATTTCCTGTCCAGAATAACTCCTAAATGCTTGACTTTGTCACTGAATGTCAAGGTCGTGTTTCCAATTTTTGGTGGTGTAAGGTTGGGTATTTTGTACCTTCTAGTGAAGAGGACTAGTTCGGTTTTCTCGGGGTTAACCCCCAGACCTGACGACTTTGCCCAGTCACATATTGTGGATAAGGTCGTTTCCATCAGTTTGAGGGAATTTTCCCCGTATAATAAGCAGATATCATCGGCGTACGCGATCACTTTGTGGCCTTCCGCTTCCATGAGGCGTAGAAGTTGGTTTACGGTAACTACCCAAAGTAGTGGTGAGAGAACACCTCCTTGGGGGGTACCTCTGTTAACGAGTCTTTGAATCGAGTTTCCACCTAGCTCGGTTGTAATCCATGTACTGGTAAGCAACTTACGAATAAACGAAACAAGACAGGTATCGACCTGCAGACCTGTCAACGCCGAGGTGATAGCATCCGGAAAGACGTTATTGAAAGCTGCTATATCAAGGAAAGCCACCAACGTGTACTCCTTTTGGTTAAGCGACTTTTCTAACAGATACCAGGGAATGCAAGGCAGTGTCGGTTGATCTACCTTTACTGTAGGCATGTTGAGCCGGCGAAAGATGAGTTGAGTCTATCGATCTTCTGACATACTCCTCCAGAAGTCTTTCTAGCGTTTTAAGAAGAAACTAAGATAGGCTTATAGGCCTAAAATCGTTTGGTTTAGTATGAGATGGTTTCCCAGCTTTGGGGATAAAAACTACCTTAACCTCTCTCCATGAAGTGGGTATGTAGTTAAGCCTTAGACAACTTATAAACATAGTTTTCAACCAAGGCTTAATAAGATCGGATGTTTGTTGTAGCTGGGCCGGGAATATTCCGTCCGGTCCTGGCGACTTATTGGGCTTGAAGGTAGATAAAGCCCATTCTAGCTTTTCTCATCGGTGATTTCCTTTATCATTTGATCGGAGGGTATCCCTCCAGCGATCGTCGTAGTAGACATGTCTGTGCATGTCGGGAAGTGTGTATCCAGGAGCAGATTCATGGTATCCGCTTTCGAATCAGTCCACTGCCCATCTGGCATTTGGACGTGGCTTGGTGTTGCCGGCGATTAGAACAAGCCGAGATATGATGGATTGAGTAGGTACATGATTTCATTAATTCAAGAAAAATTCCAAATACTGACAGATTATATCTCCGAAGAAAATCAAAAAAAAAGGTAAAACAAAAAATAAGTGTGAAATCATTTTATGGTGAGAACGTGTATATTGAACTTGGGCCAAATCGATGGTTGATTTTGCGTCCCGGTTGGTATGGGATAGCTCATATTCAAACGAAATTGATAAAGCCAATCAATGGGCAATAGGCAATAGATCCAAATCAGCAGTGAATCACTGTGCGACGTGACGGTAAGATAGGTTAGGTTCAAGTGGCTGCCGCAGAGGCACACTTAGGCCAGTTTTGAAAGGCCCGTTGTGATACCACCAACACAAGGAAAGTCAGTCCCGGGACCCAGCCATATGGAAAATCCCTGAGTTGTTGGGATTTTCCACATAGCAGAATCCCGGGACTGACACTCCTAAACCGACACCGTTACTCCTCCTCGAACCACTTAGATGACTTTATGAAGCCCATCAAGTCCTTTATGTCCATTTCCGCGATCTGGCTTAGGCTATCCAGGAACGGAACTCCCAAAAAGCGCGTTCTCGCGCCGCTTAAAGCCGGACAGTTGCAGATGAGGTGCTCCACTGTTTCCTCCTCCTCATCATCTTTGCAACTCCTGCAGCATCGTCGGTAGGGCACACCTAGCCTTTCTGCATGCCTACCAATGAGGCAGTGACCGGTTAATACCCCTATCAATATGCAGATTTCCCTCCTGGTTAGGGCATAAATGCGTCTAGACCTTTTAAGATCCCATTTTGGCCAGGTTTGTTTCGATATGCGATACCCTGGGGATAGCAGCCATCTTTCGTTGGCTTGACGGAGTGTGTGCTCCTTCAGCATTAGTTTGCATGTGGCAAACGGCATACCTAAGCGCTCTTTATCCTGAAGAACCTGCTTGGTCGTGCCCTGCCTGGGAAGCTCGTCTGCCTTACAGTTTCCCTCAATGTCCCTATGTCCCGGGACCCATATGAGGTTTACGCGGTTCTGTTGGGCCATCTCCTGAAGAGATCGACGACAGCTAAGCGTCAGTTCAGAGTTGAACGTGTATGAGCCAAGGGATTTGATGGCCGCTTGGCTATCGCTGAAAATAGCGATATCTTCTCCGATAACACGTTTGCTTAACCAGGCCGCGGCGTCCAGGATTGCCGAGACTTCCGCCTGGAAGACGCTACAATGATCAGGTAGTCTGAAGGAGAGCTCAAGGTCCAAATCCCTTGAATAAACTCCTCCTCCAACTCCGCCGTCCAACTTCGAGCCGTCGGTGTATATGGAAGTGCCACCATTTGTTTCGGGACACCAATCCGTCCTCTCCCAGTCTTCTCTGCTGGGAATGTTTATTTTGAAACAGCTATCCCCGACTGTAGTAGTCGCACAACGATCTGTGCTTAGAGGGAGAAAGCTGTAAGATTCCAGAATACTGGAGTGTCCAATAGTACCCGCAGCCCAACTGGAGGTTTCTCTTAGGCGCAGAGCTGATGCCGCCGCTGACCGAAACCCTTCCAGATCAAGTGGCCAAATGCCCAGAATGACCTGGAGGGCTTCGTTGGGCGTTGTCCTTAGCGCACTGCTTATACAGATCATATTGGATCTATGGACTTTCCGCAACAGATTCAGGTATGTTGCCTTGCTCAGCGCAGGCCACCATACAACAACTCCATAAAGCATGATTGGGCGAATGATGGCCGTGTAGATCCAACTGCATACTGTAGGGCTGAGCCCCCATTTTTTGCCAATGGCTCTTTTGCATGTGTAAAGAGCGATGCAAGCTTTCTTCTGGCGCTGAAGAACATTCTCCTTCCAATTCAATTTCCTGTCCAGAACTATGCCTAGAAACTTGGCCTTATCCGACAAGCCCAGGCGCGTGCCATCTAGTTCTGGTAGGCTTAGTGGCGGTATTTTGTAGCGGTTGGTGAAGAGGACAAGTTCCACCTTCCCTGGGTTGATACTAAGTCCGCAGCGAGAGGACCACGTCGAAACTTCTCGCAGTGCTACTTGCATCAGGTCACACAGAGTTTGTGGGAACTTGCCTCTGAATGCAATAGCTAAATCGTCTGCGTATGCCACTATCTTCCCGCCCCCCCAGCTTGTGTCACGTAGCAACGAGTTGACTGTGAGGTTCCATAAAAGCGGGGAAAGAACACCACCCTGGGGTGTTCCCCTTGTGACATAACGTGATAACTCAACCGTACCAAGTGAAGAAGCTATTTTCCTTCCCCTTAAAAGTTGGTCAATTAAATCAGTTAGAGGTCTATCTACGCCCAGATTAGTTAGAGCGGAGTTGATAGCCTCCGGGCTTATATTGTTGAAAGCCCCCTCAATGTCTAGGAGGGCCACGAGACAGTAGTCCTTTTCACACAGCGATTTCTCAATGACAGACACTAGGCTGTGCAGAGCGGTTTCTGTTGATTTACCCTTGGTGTATGCATGCTGATAGCTAGAGATAAGGTTGCTATCAATAGTTGTTAAGAGGTAGTCGCTTAGTATCCTCTAGGGATGTCATCCCGGGATCCCGGGATCCCGAAATCCCGGGATCCCGACCCTTTTTAAGCTCCCGAAAATCCCGGGATTGTGTTCCAGCAATCCCGGGATTTTCGGGATGTGAGAAAAATCCCTCTTGTATAGCAAAGAAACCACACTGAAATTTGGGTTAGCGTTTACAACACTGTTGACGTAGAAATCAGCTGGTTTCATTGTTATTTTTGCGCGCATAATTGATTGATGAATAATAAGAATAATTAAATATGACTGAAAAGCCGTCCACTTCAGGTAAATATAGATATATTTATAACTTCGGTGAAGTGGAATACCTCGCACTCATCCATTTTTATACGAAGTATTTCATTTTCATTAAATAAAGAATCACTGTAATGAAATTGAAATTTATTTCGTACAGGTTTTGTTGCACATAAAACAAAGGCGGAAGAGGAGTCTTCCGTGTGGTTCTATTTTTTAGTTGCGCGCGACAACGACGAGTCAGCTCAGTGCAAAAAATGCAGTCAAATATTATTAACGAAAGGTGGCTCAACAAAAGGGCTGCACACGCATTTGAAAAAACATAATATTGTTGTGTGCCGTAAAACAAAAGCTCCAGAAGCCAATCCTGTACCTTGTAAACAGCAAAAGTTGCATAAATTTTTTAGTAATAAAACGGAGAGGAGTATGGAAGCTGTTTTAGCTAGGATTACGGCTGTTGATGGTTTTGCTTTTTCAGCTTTCACCAAATCACAAGATCTACGCGATGTAATGCGAGGTAATGGCTTCGATTTACCAAAATCCAGAAACACTATACAAAGTATTGTACTCAACTATTACGAAAATATTAGAGTAGGATTTTTACATGAAATTGAAAAGCTCGTAAAAGAAGGTGAAAAATTTTGCGTAGTTTTTGACGAATGGACATCTGTGTCAAACAAACATTTTATGAACGTTAATATCTTTGCGGCATCTAAATTTTGGAACTTGGGTCTTGTTTTTTTTTTGACAAAATAAAAAAAGCTTGTGTTTTTAGTTGTTGCTGATTCGAGAATAGCTCGTAAAACGCAATGTTCGTAAAATGTAAGGTATCTTGCTGGCTGGGAAGAGGCGCGCTGAATGTACCAAATTTTTTTTTACTTTTTAATTAATACTTACCATTATTAAACTGTTTAATACATTTATATTAATGTAGGAGTTCAACTACAAAAAAAAACTTTCTATTGAAGTGTGTTATTTTTTTTTATTCAAATGAAATACATTAAAAGTAAATAAAAAATATAAGGGATAAATAAATTTAATTAATTTTATTTGTTATTTATTTAAAAATTGACAGTTTCACAAACATTTTCTCCAGTCTTTTTGAAGCAAACCTGTTAGAAATAACGAATCCCTAATCCCGGGACTAATCCCGGGATCCCGGGATTTGTAAAAGCATATCCCGAAAATCCCGGGACGGCCAAAACCCGAAAAATTGACATCCCTAGTATCCTCTCAAAGGTTTTTAGTACAAAGGACGAGAGACTGATCGGTCTGTAGTCTTTTGGCTCGTAGTGGGATGCCTTCCCAGCCTTAGGGATAAACACTACCGTGGCGCTTCTCCAGGAGCCCGGAATGTGGTTGAGAGCCAGGCAGGCTGTGAAGAGAAATACCAGCCATTTAGCTGATGTCTCCAACGTGTTTATAAGTTGCGCGGGGATAATCCCGTCCGGCCCGGCAGCCTTATACGGTTCAAAGCTCTTAACTGCCCACCTTACTCTTTCCTCAGTGATGGGTATATTTACTGCCAGGTTTGTGGCAGGTGCTAGTGGTGCATCATGCAGATTCCCCGGAAAGTGTGTATTCAAGAGCAGCTCAAGGGTTTCCTCTTCCGTGCTGGTCCAGGATCCGTCAGGTTTTCGCAGATAGCTGATGGTTGTTTGACTTTTCGAGAGGACTCGTCTAAGTCTCGCTGTGTCGTCGACCTTTTCGACGCCAGTGCAGAAATTTCTCCACGAGGTTCTCTTCGCCTGTCTCAGAGCTTTTTTGTAGGCCCTTAGTTTAGCTTTATATTCGTGCCAATGAGGCTCAGAGCCGAAGCTCTTGGCTTTGTTAAATTGTTTCCGGCATGATATTCGGAGCGAGTCCAAATCGTAGGACCACCAATGTGGCCTGTGTTTACCGCGTGGTTTTGGCACTGGACAAGCCTGTCCTAGAGCATTTGAGAGCGCCGATGTAAATGTAGTAACAAGATCCTCCAGCTCCTCTACTGATGAGGGGGCTTGTGAGGGCAGTACTGGTAGGTCTCTGTCTAATATTTCATTGTGTAACTGCCAATCAGTGTTACGTGGATTGCGCTTCATGATTGGTTGTTCTACAATAAAGTCTAAAACCATTTCTATGTAACGGTGGTCGGAGAAAGAATGTTCTTCCAGAACCCGCCATTTTCTGACCCACTCATAAGCGCCTTCACTACAGATAGTGAGGTCTATGACCTCCCTGCGGGTCTTAGTGATAAAAGTAGGCTCATTACCCACGTTGCAAATCACCAGGTTGGTTGTTAAAAGGTAATCAAACAGAGACTCGCCCCTGGCATTGATGTCGGAGCTCCCCCATTGGACATGGTGAGCGTTAGCGTCCGCTCCAATAATAAGATTACCCGTGCAGAAATTTGACACCAGGTCTTTCACCTCCGTTTGTGGTGGTGGTTCTTCGGCGTCGTAGGGCATATAGACCGAAGCCACCGTCAGGCGGGTGCTGTCGACCGTTAGACTGATAGCGGTAATATCCCCATTGGTGTAATTAGGTAGGAGAAAGGAGTTCAACTCAGACTTGACCAGAATACACGTTCTGACTTTGCTCTCCTCGCTGGCTCGAATGAGCTTGAAGCCCTTAGTCCCCAATCCGCAGATTCTCGAGCTATTGACCCAGGGTTCTTGGATGAGGACCACATCCACGTCGCCTTTAGAAAGACGACTACTTAAAGCAGCCGAAGCTACTTTAGATTTGTGCAGATTAATCTGAAGCACCACCAACATGAGAGCGCACAGACTTCCCTGCCGTCCCCGGTAAGATACATTTACACCAATATGTGAGCAAAAAATGGAAAAGTTCACTTCATTGGATAATTGGGATTGTTAAATCTTCAACTGAATTTATAATCATAGGGACGAAGTGTTCTATTAAAATCCCGTTTAACTAAATTTTCATATACTATTTGAGAGCATTTTCCTCCATGACTGAACATCATTTTCAGCCTAATTCTAAACCTTTTTGACCAAATTGTGTTTAAAATTTGAACTAGTCCAATTCACACGGCTACAAAAATGAACCTAAAATTTAAACCCGTATAAAGTTTAATCCATTTTTCAAACCTTTTTGTACAATATTTCAAACCATCCAAATACCTACAAAGATTTTCATTTTATTTTGGTTTCGATTTAAAATCTAAATGAAAAAGCAGTATGATTTTTTTATTTTTGGTTTGTTTGAATGTAATTGAATTTTGCCCACATAACTTCATGTGCGTCATAGCTCAGCGGTAGATCAGTCGGCTGTGACTCCTGAGCATTTTCGCTCGAATCCTGCCAGCTGCCACATTTTTTTAGATTTATTTTATTCTTAAAACTTTTCGGTCTAAAATTTAAACTTTTGGGTTTGAATATTCAAATTTATTTTTGAAAGCTTATTCAAGATTGAATTTCGCAAACAACATTTATGTGTGCGATGTAGCTCAGTGGTAGAGCAGATGGGCATGATGCGGGGAGTCTTGGTCCGAATTCCCGCCAACAGACAAAAAAATTGATTTTATCTTTAAAAAATTGTTAAAACATTTCTTGTTTATAATTAAAACCCGATTCATTTAGCCAATTTTCATGAAAACTGGTCTAGATTGAATTTGAATCCAAATTTGGTTTGGTCATATATGTAGTCCAAAAAAGTTTAAATTTAGGTTCAAATTTTTAGCTGTGCAGTTTTCAAGAAAATGAGTGTGGTGAAAAGGGAAACAATTTTAAATCAAAAATGTCGTTACTAACTAGTTGGAGCCGATATGAGTGCCTTCTGGCCGATTTTAATGTACATATCGTCGCTCCCAACGAAGACTAACACGGTTCAGATTTCTGCGTCGAAGACTAGCACACTTCGTTCTCTGTGTGGAAGACTAACACACTTCAGTTTTCTGCGTGGAAAACTACCACAGTTCGCATAGAACTGAACCGTGTTAGTCTTCGACGCAGAGAACGAAATGTGCTAGTTTTCCACGCTAACTGAACCGTGTTAGTCTTCGTTGGGAGGACGATATGTCTTTATCAACTTCAATTTTCTCTAACATTTTAAAAGTTATTTGCATCAAATAAGTGTGCTAATGGCTTTCAGATTTAAATACTTTTTGTAATTACAGTCGATTACACAGACAAATTAGTTGTCCGTGGTTGATGTGTGCGTCGGAAGCACATTTAAACCAAACCAAAGTACCTATATAAGTTTGTATGTTTGTCACTGAAAGCTGCGTAATTTGTTTGAAATTACCGGTCTTTGACACGGCAATAAATTTTGAAATCGTTGCACAATATTCCAATGAAAAATTGCTACTCATAAGTTAACTACCCATCCGAAGAAGCGAAAGCGAAATGGGAATTCACTCATTTATACCGACAATATTTGCATGCGATAGCTGATTTAATTGACTGTTTTATGGTTTATATGGCGGAATTTCTTAACATACAATTCGTGCACTGAATTGGGACCAAACCATTTTCAGTATCAGATTCGTAGTGATTTTGTTTTTAGACTCGATGACATATTTTCTTTTTTTTTGTAATAACAACTAAAGTAAAATTAAGTTTTAAAAAACATTATGTGTTTGGTGATACAGCGATCTACTTTGGACAGACAAAAAGTGTGTGCTAAAGCGTGCTACACATTCTAACTATTATAAAATGAAAGTTGGGAATATTTTCTATCGATTGCATGAGCAAATTTTTGCCCATATTTGCCTCCAATTATTTAATGATGCTGCACTAATACCTATTGGAATGCTTTAAAAGGAAGCTGAAGTAGAAGCCCCTGCGGGTTAGGGGTTTAAAATATACCCGAGGTAGGCATCGATCAACAGGCGACTTACATATATGCACATAGGTAATGACGTGCTAACCCCATGGTTGATCTACGGATATGATCACTCTCACCTTAATCGCTACCAAGACAGACGGGCAGTACCGCAAAGGAGTACCGTAGCGTACCGGTTTCATATCCGACCAATTTCGGCATTACTCCCCAATCCCGGAGTGTTTTTGCTGTTAACAACAACGACAACATTACAGAAAGTAGAGGTTAGTGTTATCTAGGAAAAGTAATATGATACAATACAAAAGATATTAATAGACTGCTAGCAAGCTCTGACCAACAAATCTAAAATTGGCTTGTGTCATTTATTGACACTTAACCGCCTAGGAGAAGTGGTTTTTACGTTTTGAAAAAAATATTCACACATTTATATAGCGAGCCGCTTGCTCCAAGACAGACACCCTCTCATAGTGTATCAATACAAAGTGTAAACTCTTCTGCATAGACGTCAAAATTCTAAAATGAGTTTAACACCAGTTTGAGATTGTGGTTAATAACAAGTGTGATATCATAGGCATAGCCGTGAAAATTTCAAAGTCAGTTTAGTCACCTGTTTTTAATTTCCTTTTTTGTCTCACTTCTTTCCATCTTCCCATCTCTTTCTACCATTAGGTAAAAGATAGGAGACCGCCATGTTTATGTGTGCAGGATGTTAAACAACGCCATTGCTTTTCTGTTATTCGGTGCTGGCGACATTTTAATATGTGCAGGATGTAAACAAACCGACATTTTAATGTGTGTTGTCAAAAGAAGAGTTCACACTTGTACACTATGGTACACTATGCACCCTCTTGCAGCGGCATCACGAGGTGAACAGGCGCTGCGAAAAAGACCTCGGTGAGCCTTTCAATCACTGAGAGAAATGTATTGAATGTTGTGACAATATCGCTATTGATAGCGACGAGTTTGATGCAATATTCATTCAGAATGAGCGAGTTATCAAATATTATTTGCTCCCAATAAAGAGTAAAATGAAATGTCAACCATTTCGAAATGTTGTACTATTTTCTATATTTATGGATAGAATGCTAATATATTTGAACGGCACGTCAATATCTATGGTCGTGATATGAATTTCTATTGTCGGTATATCCATATCCATATTTACTGCTTAGTAATAATGGTAGAGACAGCGCATTAATTTATATTGGCGAAATGTAAATTTTTCTGGGACGCATAATCATAATAGTTCAACAATTTTTACTATGGATTTACTAACAATAGGTTTGTTTACTGACCAAAAAAAAGTTCAGAGCAGGTAAGAGCAGAGCAGAGCAGGGCAGCTGTCAAAATAGAAATAGAACAACTTAGAGCAACTCAGAGCAGAAATGCCATGAAACACTTGAATCTCCATAGTTTCTTTTTATTTGGTTTTTTTGTTTAAATCTTCAAAATTAATGCAAATTGTCGTATACAAAAACATTGATTTTCTTGCAAGCAAATTTTTTTGAAGTTTTCAAAAATTTATTTTTTCCTGACTGACAATTGCTTCTCTGCTCTATCTTACTCCATAAAAAAAGCTCGAGCAGAAATTTGTGATCTGGATTACTCTAGTTTTGTTTTGAGCGTACTCATGAAACAAAAGATAGAGCAACCTAGAGCAAGAAAAGTGTTCGTTAAACACAATTTTGTGAAATATCTCAATCTGGCGTAAGCTAGAGCAGCCCAATAAACAAGCCTAATATTACAACTTGTTGGAGCGTTTTTTTAAATTCAAAATTTTATGAATTTCTTATGATTGAACATTTTTCTAAAAAATTTATAAAATGCCGTAGCCGAATGGTAGAATACTGGGCTAACATGGCAGAGGAGAATGGTTCGAATCTTACTGAAACCAGATGTCAAATTATATAAAATTTTGTTTTTTTAAACTATTTAGAATTTATCAATAGTTTATATGGATACCATTTCAATAGTGATTTATCAAAAAAGCATTGATGAAACATCCATATTCATTGATGGGACAGGATTATCAATTTTTATTTAATGTGATATTAATAATTATGGATGTTCCATCCATAGATTTCCCTCCGTGATCAAATACACCAGAGTAGCCCCACCGTGGCTCCCTCTCTTTCTGCCGCGAGCATATATAGTTCACGTTGCCCAGAGGGCACGAACGAGGACGCAAGAGTTGGGATTGAGCAAGGTCGCTTAGCTGGAGCTGCTTACCCAACTATACAACCACACCCCATTACACTCCGACCAACAAAACGTCGATGAAATTGGATCCTGTTGCCAAGGATATGCTAACTGATTAAACATTTTCGTAATATTTTTTCCACATACACTTATGACCGTTTTCTCATCTAGCCTATAATTTTAAAGCTCTCTGTACCCCTAGGGAATAGACGATTAATTATCAATTAATTTTGGCAGTCAATAACTTTTATGAGGGTAACTTATGTCTCCATGCCGGTTAGGGGCTTAGAATATGCCCGAAGTAGGTATACCGGGCGTAACTCGATGGTTGATCTATGGTATATGATGCCTCTCACCTCTCATTACCCATCTTCTCCTTCCTTATGGATGGAGGAATGACATGACCTAGAAGGTTCCACTACTACTACTACTAATGGCGGCGATATACCATCAGGTAATCATAACCTCTAACGAGATTTTTAGCCGAGCTTCTCTTTCCAACTTGTGGTGTGTTGCTTTTGAGTTTTTCCTACAAGTTGGCGGGACCTACAGTTTTTTGCCGACTCCGAACGGCACTTGCAAGCAAATGAATTTTTTGCTGAGAAGCTTCTCATGGCAGAAATACACCCGGTGAGTTTGCCAAACTACTGCCGAGGGGCGACCCCGTTTTAGAAAAATTCTCTTTCTAAATAATTTTTGATGTTACTTTTGCCGGGCATCGAACCGCCACGAATTGGTGTAGAAGGCCGAACACTTAACCGCTACACCACGGCAGCCGCCACTGGTTCCACTGGTCATACAAAATCGCTCAACAGTCGACCACAAGGGAGTACCGGAGCGTACCGCGTTCATATCCGGCCAAGGACTGTCAATTTCGACATCACTCCCCAAAACTTTCCGGGAGTATTTCTGTCGTAAACAACAACAACAACAGTGTAACTTATGAGCCAAGCTTCATGAAGATATTTTGATTTTTTCCTTTATAGGTCCAAGTAGGTTGCCTAGGGGTTCACCGATTTAACCCGTTTTTGGGATATATCTTAACTTGCTAACACACGACATGTGTGCAAAATTTCAGTGACCTAGGTCATTTTTATCCAAAAAAAGTATGGAGCCCAGGTTTAAGTGTCGGGCCAGGTAAATAAGAATGTTTGGTATGTATATCGCGCCAAATTATTACTTCCACCAGAAATGCCAAAATATTAAATTATAGAAAACATGTGTTGAAATTCGATTTAATTCTACCTATGCAGCAGGTTTTTATAAATGCACGTACAAACATACAACAGACATACAAGAATTCAAATACCTCTGGTTTGGGCTTTTGCTACATTAACGAAGACCCCGCATTCCTATTGCTTTGCCGTCTTTAATAATACAGACACGACGTCTATTACAATTTTGTAAGGATTTAAGAGCTTGGAAATGTCCAAAGCCTGTGAGGATACAATTCAGCAACAGGATTAAAAACCAATTGACCCAAACACCGATTTATTGTTTGACAAATTGGTTTTGTGTACACGGCTAAAAAAATGAACCTAAATTTTAAACCCGTATAAAGTTTAATAAATTTTTCAAAATTTTTGTACAATATTTCAAACCTTCCAAATACCTACAAAGATTTTCAATTTCTTTTGGTTTCGATTGAAAATCTAAATGAAAAAGCAGTCTAATTTTTTTTTTTTGGTTTGCTTGAATGTAATTGAATTTTGCCCACAAAATCTTAATGTGCGGCATAGCTCAGCGGTAGAGCAGTCGGCTGTGACTCCTGAGCGGTTTCGTTCGAATCCTGCCAGCTGCCACACTTTTTGAAAATTCAAATTTATTTATGAAAGCTTATTCAAAATTGAATTTTGCCAACAACATTTATGTGTGCAATGTAGCTCAGTGGTAGAGCAGACGGGCATGATGCGGGGAGTCTTGGTTCGAGTTCTCGCCAACGGACAAAAATTTATTTTATCTTTAAAAAATTGTTAAAACATTTCTGGTTTATAATTGAAACCCGATTCATTTAGCCAATTTTCATGAAAACTGGTGTAGATTGAATTTGAATCCAAATTTCGCCTGGTCATTATGTAGTCCAAAGAAGTTTAAAATTTAGGTTCAAATTTTTAACGGTGTATGCTGGCGCACATACCACAATATGAATACCATTGCACAGATGCATACAAGTAAAAACATATGTATACGCATATATCAGTTATCATTCAAAAGTTTAATGTTGGGTAGTCACTGAATTGTTATGTCAGTTTAATGGGACAATATACCACACAACGCTCAATCTGCTCAACCAATTTGTTGTGTGGCTTACAAAACTTCCCAACTACAGCTGGGTTAATCAATTGTTTAACGTTGAATTTATTGTAGCCAGTTTTCCGGAAATATTCTGAGCGATTGTCTATAAAGGAACAAAGTATGTGTCTGTTTATGTCACATGTCCTTCATTTCCATTTGCTCACGCAGTTGACTTACAAGAGATTGAGATATGAAGGTATGTGAGTATGTGTGCATGTTGATGGTCAATTTTGATTATTTTGCTTATATGCATACTTTCTATCGAAAATATGTGTTTTATTATTTTCAGAATTATAATCACAGCTTCTGACTGGAATTATTGCAAGGTATTGCTATGGTTCTGATCTTTCTAGGCTTATGCATATTTGTTTTTTAGGCACGGGCCTATCAAAAATTGAAAAACGGAAGTTTTCAGCTTTTGTTGCAAATTTACACAATTCGCGATTACCTTCATTGTAAACAAGCTCCAAAAAACCTCACCAACTGCATATCCATAACAGAAATTGTTTATTTTGGCACTAAATGAGCACGTCCATTTTGGTGTCAACTTGGTGTTGCATTTTAATTAATAAAACAAGTTACGCTGGATAATTAACACTTCCTCCTTACTCACGTAGGAACAAAGATGCTGGTTTCATTTTTCAACGACTTGCTCAACTTAATTAAAATGTTTACGTAAAGTTCAACTTTTTAATAGTAACATGAAACATGAGGGCGTGGGAGTGGAAAAGATAAGTAATGCACAAATAACTTTATTCGTTTTAGTATACCATCTTACTTAAAACCAAAAAACAAGAAAAATTGGATATAGGTCGCTTGCATTTAGTACAGTTCATACTTATGTATAAGCATGAATACCCGACAAAATGTATAGTCAATGAACTATACTGCCGTCCTTAGCAAAAAGGCAGTATGTTATAAAAATTGATCATCGAGACAAGTGAAGTTGAAGTATGGGTGTGTTCGAACTAAATAACTAGCTATTTTGCTGCATAATTGATATAAAGGAATAGGTATTAAGATATTAAAAGGCTTCACGAAGAATCATTTGCATCTGATTATGGGCGAAAATTATCCCTAGGGCCTTAAAGGTTCAGCGAATTGCCTTTCTGCTTTGTAAATCGAAAAGCAGTAAAATATTATTTACTGCTTCTTTGGATTCTAAAACAAACCCATAATATTTTGGAGAGATACTGCCTTTCTGCTTTGTAAATCCAAAATAAATAAAAAATCGTTTACTGCACTGAACTAAAAAAGTTCATGTATCCAATGAAAAAGTACATAGATTTTAAGAATTGTTCGTTAAAACCTCTCCAAAGAACTTTTTCGTAGAAATTTACGAACATTTCCTAGAATATAAGCACTTTTTCGTAAAATATGTAAACAAATCCACAGAAAGCATGTATTCATTCATAAATTGTAAGAAAATTTTCTTAGATTCTATGAATTTTTTCTTATATTTTAAGAAAAACCAGCGCGAACTTCTATGAAACTTTGTTCGTAAAAAACATGTACGTTTTTGGTTCAGTGTGTTTTTTTGGTTTGTAAGTCAAAGTTACTGCTTTTCTCCCCATATATTCCAAGCAGCATTCTTATCTTTCTGAGTATAAAGGCAGTATATTTTCATTTATATTGCCTTTTTACACTGTGATACCTTTATACTGCTTTTTTGTTCTGGAAAGATACAAGAGATTCTAGATGTATCACTAACTTAGACCTTGTTTTATCGTTGAAATTGCTTTCTGACCGATAATTTTTATAATCAGTGGATTGTAAGACAATAAAATAATATAAAGGTATACAAATTCTTAAAAGGCAGTAAAATGATTTTACTGCCTTCTTGCTAAGGACGGCAGTATATTGTTTGCTGAGTAGTTTGCCATTGACTGGTTTAAAGCTTATCAACAATGAACTGGTATGCATATGCCACATTATGTTTAGTCATTTCACTAGTATGTTTTCTGAGTAGTTCGGATTTTGGTAAATAGGCACTTCGCAAGGATCAACCCATACGCCACTGGCAGTTCATATTCAATTTTATGAATCGTCTCAATTGACTTAAACTCAGTGTGAAAACAATTAGTTCAAAATTCTAGCAAAAGCGATAACGGCATAGCATTCCTATGTATTTAATATGTTAACGTGCGCTTACTTGGAGCTAATATCTTTGGACGATTAAACAGAAATCGCTTTCATTTCATGCAAAATATCATATCCGATATCTTTGGCTGCCTTCAACTACAACAACAACAGCACCAACGTCGTCCCATAGCGGTAGGAAATTATAGCATAAGTTAAAGCGAAAGTTGAATAGAACCGGAAAAATGCTTAGTTTCTAAGGGAGATGAAAACCGGATGAAAGGAAGTTTATAGTTTAGAAATTATTACACTTTTTTAGGCCCGCATGCAAGCTTTAAGAGTAAAGCATATTATGCAAAAACTGCACGAGCAGGAAATAATAGTTTTCTTACTAAACTTAAAGTAATATAATTAAACAACGAAAAAAAGAAAAAAATGAAATGATGACTATGAAGAAGCAGACATTTCCTAACTATTTTTAACATTAAAGTAGGAATAAATTGTATACCCAGTTGCGGCCCTTGCAAATAGTTTATATATCGTCGCTGCGCCTAGAAATACAGATATCCAAAAAAAATTTATTTTATATTTAGTTAACACTATTCATTTCCGACAGTTCTGCTTTTTTTGTTCTGCCATTATTCAATATCTCTTCTAGTTTAGAAGTTATCGATATCGGATATTCGTTTTTCTAGGCTACGTTAGTTAATGATGGCTGAGTGGTAGATAACTTTATTTCAAAATATTATTAAAAAGCTCCATATCTCAAACTTGTTTGAAGAATGTCCCAGCTTAGAATTTTTGAAGTGTAAACTTCTATAGCGGGAAGCATTTGAGAAAATATAAAATGAAAAATGCACCAACAATATGAATGTTGTTAGTCCAGGCCGCTCAGTGTAACTTTTTTTCAGGGTTGGGCATTTTCGCACTACCACTAAAATGCACTACCACTATTTTTTCAGTGATAGTTAAAATTCAAAATCGCTATCACTAAAATTTTAGTGATAGTGTTTTTGAATTTTCACTGCACTAAAAAATTAGTGATAGTGAATTTTCATTTTAACTATCACTAATTTTTCAGTGTTAGTGAAAATTCAAAATCACTATCACTATACTTTATTTTAACTAAAAATGCACTATCACTAAGTTTGTTTTAAGCTATGATATTTTACTAAAAGTTTGTTTTGATATCCCATATGATTTGTCGTCTAGTACCTAATAGTGCTACTGTTACCGACAATACAGATTTTTTAGTGCCCTAGTACGTATGTACATATATACACGAAAAAGCATTAAATATCGCTAATAAAAGTTTGTATAAGCATACCTACATATGTCAAAGAGGCTAGAAATAATAAGAGAAACCAGCCATATATTATTGAGATCAATCGTACAGTGTTCTACGTATGTACACTTGCCAAAGCTTTGCATTTGCAAACTAACTGTTTTTACTAGAACTCTTGTTTTTAATGAATTATTTGTATCAAAGTTGTTTTGCTATTCTTTAAGTTTGTAGTAGGGATGCAAATTCCCCATTTTGAGTCCCGAAAATATCGGGATTGCAAAAAAAGAGATTTGACATATTATTACAGTAGGTACTTCAATAGCGTCTCAGCATTTTCATTTTTCATCAACCATTTTTAGAATTTTTGCCTGGCTGTCTGTCTGTATGTTTGAGGTCGTATTACTCGAAAACTGCTGAATGTGAATAAATCAAACTTTCGCCATTGTCCTAGTACAAAAATTTCGCAAACAATTTAGTGCTCTTCTTTCGCATAGAAAAATGTTCATGTAAAACCAACACTTTTTTAACATTTTTCCAGGTTATTGTTTTCTTTTTGCAACGCTATCGCGTTTAGCTTCCGAAAATCTAAAATTTCTCACGGAAATTAATGGTAAAATGGAATCAAAACTACTTGAAAGATTTGAAAAATACTTTTATTTGCATGCTGACTCCTGGGATGCAGTTATTGCCGCAACCCTAATTCCCGAAATAAAATTACAATTTTGCAAGGTCTTAATGGAAAGTGCTAATACATACACCATAGACCATGTTCGGGAAAAATTGAAAGTATATGCGACGGAATTTAAAAAAAATTCCGTTCAGGAAGAAAATAATTCGCAAACTTCCATGCGTGCTACTAAACGATTTCTCGAATTTGACAACGACCCTAAAGGTATTTGATTGTTAAAGCCAAAGTATGTACTGTTTATAGTAACTTTTTTTTTAGATACAAGTCAGTGTACAAGCTCACATGGCGGAGCTATAGCAACGGAAGTCGATTTCTACTTGAATGAGGATGATAGCAACATTGATGCTTTACGCCGCTTTCCTATAATAAGAAAGAATTTTTTAAAATACAACACCCCTCTTCCTTCCTCTGCGCCAGTAGAAAGACTGTTTTCCTTTGCAGGAATCATTAATCGATCTAAAAGGCAAAATCTTACTGACAATAATTTTGAAATGCTGGTATTAAAGAAGGCAAATAAAAATTGAAAAACTAGAAGTTTAAACATTTAAACACTTATATACTTTCTTATTTTTTGCATTTATTTATTTATATGAAATAAAATTATAAACCATTATATTACATATGAAGGTAAGTAGCAAACATGGGGTTATCGACCAGGCTCCCTAATTTTGGTGGTAATTTAGTGAAATTTCCAAGTGGTAGTGCAATTTATTTTCACTATCACAAAATATTTAGTTATAGTGTTTTTTGAATTTTCACTGCACTAAAAAATTAGGTAGGTAGAAGTGGCTGCCGCAAAGGCACACCTAGGCCAGTAATAAAAGGCCCGTTGTGATACCACCAAACACTAGGAAAGTCAATCCCGGGGCCCGGCCATATGGAAAATCCCAGTGCTGTCGGGACTCTCCATATAGCCGAAACCCGGGACTGACTCTCCTAACCGACACCGCTACCCCTCCTCGAACCATTTTGATAACTTGATGAAGGCCATCAAGTCCTTTATGTCTAGCTCCGCGACCTGGCTTAAGCTAACCAGGAAGGGAACTCCCAGAGAGCGCCTTCTCGCTCCGCTTAAGGCCGGGCAGTTGCAGATGAGGTGCTCCACCGTTTCCTCTTCCTCATCATCTTTGCAACTCCTGCAGCATCGTCGGTAGGGAACGCCTAGCCTTGCTGCGTGCCTACCAATAAGGCAGTGCCCGGTTAAAACACCTATTAATATGGAGATTTCCTTCCTTTTTAGGGCGTATATGTGTCTAGATCTTTTAAGATCGCATTTTGGCCAGGTTTGCTTGGATATCCGGCACCCTGGGGCTTGTAGCCATCTTTCGTTGGCTTCGCGGAGTGTATGCTCCTTCAGCATTAGCTTGCACGTGGCAAACGGCATACCTATGCGCTCTTTATCTTGAAGAATCTGCTTGGTCGTGCCCTGCCTGGCAAGTTCGTCTGCCCTACAGTTTCCCTCAATGTCCCTGTGTCCCGGGACCCATGTGAGGTTCACGCGGTTCTGTTGGGCCATCTCTTGAAGAGATCGACGACAGCTGAGCGTCAGTTCAGAGTTGAACGAGTAAGAGCCAAGGGATTTGATGGCCGCTTGGCTGTCGCTGAAAATACAGATATCCTGTCCGATGGTACATTCACCTATCCAAGTCACGGCGTCCATGATTGCAGAAACTTCAGCCTGGAAGACGCTACAGTGATCAGGTAGTCTAAAGGAGAGTTCTAGGTCCAAATCCCTTGAGTAAACCCCTCCTCCGACTCTGCCGTCTAACTTCGAGCCGTCGGTGTATATACAAGTGCCGCCATTAGTAGCGGGACACCGATCTATGTTCTCCCAGTCTTCCCTGCTGGGAATGTTTATTCTAAAACAACAATCTCCGACTGTTGTGGTCGCACACCGATCTGTGCTCAGAGGGAGAAAGCTGTAAGATCTTAGAATACAGGAGTGTCCAATAGTGCTTGCGCCCCAGACGGACGTTTCCCTTAGACGCACAGCCGATGCTGCTGCTGCCCGGTACCCTTCCAGATCGAGTGGCAAAAAGCCAAGAATGGCCTGGAGAGCTTCATTGGGCGTTGTTCTTAACGCCCCGCTTATACAGATCATGCTCGATCTGTGGACTTTTCCTAACAGATTTAGGTTTGTTGCCTTTCCTAGCGCAGGCCACCATACCACGACTCCATACAGCATAATTGGCTGGATTATCGCAGTGTAGATCCATCTGCAAATTTTGGGGCTGAGCCCCCATTTTTTGCCAATGGCTCTTTTACACGTGTAAAGTGCAATGCACGCTTTCCTCTGGCGCTGGATGACATTCTCCTTCCAGTTGAGCTTTCTATCTAGAACTGTGCCTAGGAATTTGGCTTTGTCAGCTAAGTTCAGGCGCACGCCATCTAGTTCTGGTAGGTTCAGCGGTGGTATTTTGTACCGCCTGGTATAAAGGACAAGCTCCACCTTTCCCGGGTTGATGCTAAGTCCGCAGCGAGAGGACCATGAAGAAACTTCTCGCAGTGCTACTTGCATCAAGTCACACAGGGTTTGTGGGAATTTGCCCCTATATGCAATAGCTAAATCGTCTGCATATGCCACTATCTTCCCGCCCCCCCACCTTGTGTCTCGTAGCAGCGAGTTTACGGTGAGGTTCCATAGGAGCGGGGAGAGAACACCACCCTGAGGCGTTCCTCTTGTGACATAGCGTGAAAGATCAACTGTTCCCAGTGAAGAAACTATTTTCCTTCCCTTTAGTAGTTGATCAATTAGTCCAATAAGAGACCTATTTATGCCCAGGTTTGTTAAAGCAGTGTTAATAGCCTCCGGCCTTATATTGTTGAAAGCCCCTTCGATGTCCAGAAAGGCCACGAGACAGTACTCCTTTTCGTGCAATGATTTTTCAACAATAGAGACTAGGCTGTGGAGCGCAGTTTCCGTTGATTTACCTTTGGTGTAGGCATGTTGATAGCTAGAAATAAGGTTGCTATCAATAGTAGAGGAGAGATAATCGCTAATTATCCTCTCGAAGGTTTTAAGTGCAAAAGACGAGAGACTGATCGGTCTGTAGTCTTTAGGCTCATAGTGTGAGGCCTTCCCAGCCTTTGGAATAAAGACTACCGTGGCGCTTCTCCAGGAGCACGGAATGTAATTAAGAGCCAGGCAGGCCGAAAAGAGAACTACCAGCCATTTAGCTGATATTTCCAGCGTGTTTATAAGTTGTGCGGGGAAAATCCCGTCTGGCCCAGCTGCCTTGAACGGCTCAAAACTTTTGATTGCCCACCTTACCCTTTCCTCCGTAATGGGTATGTTTACCGCCAGGTTTGTTGCAGATGCTACAGGTGCATCATACAAGTTCCCCGGAAAGTGTGTGTTCAGGAGCAGCTCCAGGGTTTCCCCTTCCGTGCTGGTCCAAGATCCGTCAGGCTTCCGTAAATAGCTAATGGCTGTTTGAGTTTTTGATAGCACTCGTCTAAGTCTCGCTGTATCATCGACTTTTTCGACCCCGGTGCAGAAATTTCTCCACGAAGTTCTCTTCGCTTGCCTTAGAGCCTTTTTATAGGCCCTCAGTTTAGCTTTATATTCGAGCCATTCAGGCTCCGTACCGATGCTCTTGGCCTTGTTAAATTGCTTCCTGCATGATATACGGAACAAATCCAGGTCGTAAGACCACCAGTGGGGTCTATGTTTGCCGCGTGGTTTTGGTACTGGACAAGCCTGCTCTAGGGCATTTGAGAGCGCCGTTGTAAAGGTCGTTACCAGATCATCCAGTTCTCCCACTGATGAGGGGGCTTGTGGAGGTAATACTGGTAGGTCCCTAGCTAATATTTGGTTATGTAGCTGCCAGTTAGTGTTGCGTGGATTTCGTTTCATAACTGGCTGCTCAACAATAAAGTCTAACACAATTTCTATGTACCGATGGTCAGAAAATGAATGCTCATCAAGAACACGCCATTTTCTGACCCACTCATAAGCGCCTTCGCTACAAACAGTGAGGTCTATAACCTCCCTACGAGCTTTAGTTATAAAAGTAGGCTCGTTACCCACGTTACAAACCACCAGGTTAGTTGTTAGTAGGTAGTCAAACAGAGACTCGCCCCTAGCGTTGATATCGGAGCTTCCCCACTGGACGTGATGAGCATTAGCGTCAGCTCCAATAATAAGATGGCCCGTACAGAAATTATCCACCAGATCTTTCACCTCCTTTTGTGGAGGAGGTTCTTCGGCGTCATAGGGCATATAGACCGACGCCATCGTTAGGCTGGTGCTGCCGACTGTTAAGCTGGCAGCTGTAACGTCACCATTTGAGTAGTTGGGTAATAGAAAGGTGTTTAGCTCAGACTTTACCAAAATACAGGTTCTGACCTTGCCCTCATCATTGGCTTGGATGAGCTTGTACCCCTTAGTCCCCAATCCACAGATCCTAGAGCTATTGACCCAGGGCTCTTGGATAAGGACCACGTCTACGTCGCCTTTAGAAAGACGACTGCTTAAAACAGCCGAGGCTGCTTTAGATTTGTGCAGATTTATCTGAAGCACCACCAACATGAGAGAGCTCAGACATCCCTGCCGCCCGCGTGTCGTCGAGGTCTGGCCTGTTCCGGGGGCTGTCTCTCAACGAGGAGTTGTTCAGAGCACCTGCACGATTTGGCGTGGCGGGAACCCTGCTGTCTGAAGCAGCATTAACGTTAGTGTGCTCAGGTTTAGCCACGATCGTGACGTCGAGGCCTTCTTCGTCAAGCAGGCTTTCTTCTATCGCCGAGTTGTTCGCAGCACCATCGCAATTTGACGTGGCGGATAACATACTTTCCGCGTCGGACTCCTCTGCTTCCCCTTCCGATGCCTCGATCTCCGAGTCCTCCGGAGCGTCCGGAATAGCAGCGCGCTGTGCATCGCCACGGTATACGTGGATCACGATCTGACCCAAGCCGTAATGCACTCGTCCGTTGCACCGTTTAAGGGGCTCGAGCGCCTCCTTATTCAGAGTGATAACCACCTGTCTATTGGGCCCAACCACATCATCGACCAGATTGACGCCCCAATCCTGCGTCGGGAGAGACGGATTCCAGACCTGCAGCATCTCAAGAATATTCTCGGGTTCTGCAGGGACGGCAGGAATCCATGCCCTTGCCCTTGGCCGAGCAGGAATGTCCTTCCAGTCGACGACATCTAGTCTTGCCCCTGGGTAGACTTCACCCAGTCTTGCAACTGCTGCCTTATACAGTGCGACAGTTCTTGCATCCTCGCACGCGAATATTTTGATCTGACCTTGGTGCCAGCCCGCGTCAGTACCTTGCGGCGGACTACCCGGAGACTCACGCATTAAGTGGAGGAGGGCCCTGCCCATTTCATTCCGGACATACATCCACTGGTCTTTGGGGATGGACCAACGGTCGTTACCTCGGTCAATGAAACCTATAAGGATTCTGTCTTTGGTTACTTCAGCAAAGCTGAGTTTTCCCACTACGGGGTTGACCTGATGCCGCTTCGGATGGGGGTCTACCTCTCCGTCCGATCTCTGGCGTTTGAAAGGATTACCGTTCACCCTCTTAGGCACATAGGGCCTCTGGAAATTTGGTATCAGAGCTTTCGCTTCCTCCACCATCTTCCTTTCTTCCGGCGACAGCTTCTCCTGCGATGCTCCCTCATATTTTTTAAGGATCCTTGCGGCCTTTCTTTTATCCCAGTACGCAAAGCGTCGGGGAGATGCCTCTTTGGAGGGATTCAGACTCGTAGTTGCCATCGCGGTCTCTCCCTTTGCGGCGTCGTCCTTCTCTTTCGAAACTCTGAAACCAGGTCGTGAGACCATTGCCCCAGATGTGAAGAGATTGGGTTTCGTACCAGCGCTTGATGGAAGTTTAGCTTCCGCCGTTTTCTGCTTGACTGCGTAGGCAGCCGCACTGCTGCTTGCTCCCATCAAGTCACTCTTACTTGATAGCATTTTGGGGGATGACTGACTCGTAGTTTCCATCGCTGTCGGCCTCCCAGTTAACTTTGAGGCGGAGTTTGTCCTCCGGCGTTGTGTTTTCGCTTGCTCCAGCATAGTTCTTCTCTGCTGCGGAGTAAACGAAGTCGTTAATTGCTTTGTATTTTGTGTGTTCTTCATCTTGTTCGTACGACCCCTCGCCGGACAAGGCCAGCTTAGGGTCAAGGGTAGTGTAAGGGGAAGTGTGTCGTCCGCCGCGGCAGAGCCCCATACCGCGGTAAGACCATAGTTACTCCCTGAGGCGGCCCGGTATCAGTGAGGCTCCGTTCGACTACAGCCACGATTTGCCTCCCGGCTGCAAACGTCCAATGGGCACGGTATCGCATAACACCCTGGATTGGGAGGGAAAATTTTTGCACATTTATATAGCGAGCCGCTTGCTTCAAGACAGACGCCCGCTTACAGCCGCACCTCTTGGTGTACAGACGCTGCGAAAAAGACCCCGGTGAGCCCTTAAACCAAGTATGTCAGAGTGGCCCCCCCGGGGCTCCCTCTCTTTCTGCCGCGAGCCTAGGTAGCTCAACGTTGCCCAGAGTGCACGAACGAGGACGCAAGAGTCGGGATTGAGCGCGGTCACTCAGCAACCACACCCCATTACACTCCCACTAAAAAATTAGTGATAGTGAATTTTCATTTTAACTATCACTAATTTTTCAGTGTTAGTGAAATTCGATTTTAACTATCACTAAAAAAATAGTGCTAGTGAAACCCGTAGTGCACTTAATTTTTAGTGCACTATGCCCAACCCTGCTTTTTTTTTACCAACGTGAAGTAACGCGCGATTTACCTCATTTTACCTCTCTCAATTTTATCTTCTTTCTATTTCCCATTTCTCAAATTACCCTGAAACGTCAAAATTGAATATTTTATGCCCTCTTCAGCATTAACCGCATCTTGGTATACAAAGAGAAAAAATAGACCAAGATCCCAGAGCCTAAAAGCGTCACTTATTTTATAATGGATGAAACCAATACCGATCGATAGTCCTCCCCGAATCTAGAAAGAATGTGAAAATTTTAAAGCTGTACCTATGACAAGGGCCTAGGAATCGGGGGTCAAAGTCGCCAAAAAAATACCCTAACTTCACTTATTTTATAATGGATGATTTTCACATATTTGACGTAGATTATCAGCCCGCGTCAGTATCAAGTGTTGTTAGACCCGTACCAGTGACAAGGCTCCAGCCAGACACCCCCAGTTCGCGGATTTTCCTATGGAAATTTATTCTGTTTTACTAATTTCACGCATTTGGGCCACTTTGGCTACTTTTAACTACCCAATATTTTCCCATTTTTTGTAGAACACTACCCTCAAGTAGTATCAGGAATTCTTAGACTTCGTCCCATGGAAAAAACTTCAGCCAGACACCTCAAAACTCGGGAAATTTCACTCATTTTTACTGCGCTTTCACATGTTTAAGCGGATTTGACCAACTTTGGCCTCTTTTAAATAACAGATCTTTACACATGTGTCGTAAAATGCTACCCTTAAGTAGAATCAAGCATTTCTAGACATCATCCCATGGAAAAAACTTCAGCCAGACACCTGAAAGTTCGAGAACTTTTATTTTCCTATTAATTTGCTTTCTCTTGTTTGTCCCACTTTTACTAATTTTAAATGATAGATCTTTTCACATGTGTCGTAGGACACTATCCTTAAGTAGTTTCAGTAATTTTTAGACCTCGTCCCATGGCAAAAACTTCAGCCAGACACCTCAAAACTCGGGAAATTTCACTAATTTTTACTGCGCTTTCACATGTTTAAGTGGATTTGACAAACTTTGACTACTTTTAAATAGCAGATCTTCACACATGTGTCGTAAAATGCTATCCTTAAGTAGAATCAAGCATTTCCAGACATCATCCCATGGCAAAAACTTCAGCCAGGCACCTAAAAGTTCGGGAACTTTTATTTTCCTATTAATTTGCTTTCTCTTGTTTGTCCCTCTTTTACAACTTCTAAACGACGGATCTTTTCAGATGTTTCGTAGGACACTACCCTTAAGAAGTTTCAGTCATTTCTATACTTCGCCCCATGGCAAAAACTTCAGCCAGACACCTCAAAGCTCGGGATTTTCACTAATTTTTACAGAGATTTCACTTGTTTCAGCAGGTTTATCCAACTTTGTCCACGTTTAAACGGCGGATCTTTACACACGTGTCGTATAACACTACCCTTAAACAGTATCAGGCATTTCCGGACTTCATTCCATGAAAAAAACTTAAGCCAAACAACCCAAAGCACGGGGACTTTTCATGATTTTTAGTGTGCTTTCACATGGTCAAATGGGTTTACTCAACTTTGGCTGCTTTTAAATGGCGGATCGTTACAAATGTATCGTATAACACTACTATTAACTAATATTAGGCATTTTTAGACTTCGCTCCATGACAAAAACTTCAGCCAGACACCTCAAAGCTGAGGAAATTTCATAATTCTTGCTGCGAATTCACATGTTTAACTGCGTTGCTCTAACTTTGGCTGCTTTTAAAGGGCAGATAATTTCACATGTGTCATAGAAGACCACCCTTAAGTGGTATCACGTACTTTTTGACTTCGCCCCATGTCAAAAACTTCAGCCAGACACCTCAAAACTGAGGAATTTTTATAATTCTTACTGCACTTTCACATGTTTAAGCGAGTTTGCCCAACTTTGGCTGTTTTTGAAAGGCAGATCTTTGCACATGTGTCGTGGAACACTATCTCCAAGTAGTATCAGGCATTTTTATACTTCATCCCATGGAAAAAACTTCAGCCAGACACCTCAAGCATGAGGAATTTTCATAGTTCTTACTGCTTTTTCACATGTTTAATCGGGTTGGTCCAACTTCGGCTGCTCTTAGAGAGCGGATCTTTTCATATGTGTCATAGAAGACCACCCTTAAGTAGTATCAGTTACTTTTAGATTTCGCCTCATGTCAAACACTTCAGCCAGACACCTCAAAACTGAGGAATTTTTATAATTTTTACTGCACTTTCACATGTTTAAACGAGTTTGTCCAACTTTGGCTATTTTTGAAAGGCAGATCTTTACACATGTGTCGTGGAACACTATCTCCAAGTAGTATCAGGTATTTTTAGACTTCATCCCATGGAAAAAACTGTAGCCAGACACCTCAAGGCTGAGGAATTTTCATAGTTCTTACTGCTTGTTCACATGTTTAATCGGGTTGGTCCAACTTCGGCTGCTTTTAAAGAGCAGATCTTTTCACATGTGTCATAGAAGACCCCCTTAAAGAAGTATCGGGTATTTTTATACTTCGCCCCATGTCAAAAACTACAGTCAGACACCTCAAAACTGAGGAATTTTCATAATTCTTACTGCGATTTCACAGGTTTAAGCGAGTTGGTCCAACTTTTGCTGTTCGTAAAGGGCATATCTACACACATGTGTCATAGAAGACCACCTTAAAGAAGCATCGGGTATTTGTATACTTCGCCCCATGTCAAAAACTACAGCCAGCCTCAAAACTGAGGAATTTTCATAATTCTTACTGCGATTTCACAGGTTTAAGCGAGTTCCCTGCAGCGAAACCTCAAACTAATCAGAAAAATACTAGTATATAACTATAATTTTCTGGCAGAACTCATACTAGTCAGGAAATATCCATTTTATACCAGTATATAAATAGAATTTTCCGGCTGAACCCATACTAGTCAGGAAATATCCATTCCATACTAGTATACAACTAGATTTTTCTGGATGAAATTATACCAGTTGAAAAAAAACAAAATTCATTCGTTTTGTTTTCTCTTATAATTCATAGATACTTTTTCGTGATAGGGTAAATACAAATAGCCGCTGCTTTCTTAAGAATAAACATGAAAATAAAGTCAAATGATAAAATAAAGGGTAAGCCAGGAAAATTCTGGTTGAAATCATACTAGTCCAGGTTAAAAGCCTTTTTGACTAGTATATTCCATACTGGTCCTTTTTGGACTAGTTAATTTTTTGGAAATTATACTAGTCCAGGATGAACTAGTATGGAACTGGTATCTTACAATTAGCATGAAACTGGTATTTCCTGACTAGTAAATAACTGGTATATTCTGGTCGAATCTGACAATTGACATCTTGTAGGACATCAACACGTAAAAAATACCAGTTGCTTATATGGAAAAAAGACAGAACACCGGGCCCAACTAGTCAGTGTTCTGTCTTTGTTCCATATAAGCCCGGTGCACCAACTAGTTGTAAAGTAGTTTTCAACTAGTTGCTTTCGCTGCAGGGTAGCGTCATAAGAGTGACATGGTCTGAAATGCAACAAATTCCACATCTGAACACTTTGTATGGGCTGAACTGTTCTAATTTGCTTGATCATGTCCTATGGAGAGATCAATTGCGAAAAAACTCGAGCTTTGAGGTGTTTGGATGTAGTTTTTGTCATGGGAAGATCTCCAAAAATGCCTGATACCACTTAAGAGTTGCGTTCTACGACACATGTGTAAATATTCGCCTTTTAAAAATAGTCAAAGTTGGACAAACCTGCTTAAACAATCGAAAGCACAGTAAGAATTATGAAAACTACCCAGATTTAAGGTGTCTGGTTAAAGTATTTGTCATAAGGCGAAGTCTAAAAGTACCTGGTTGGACCAACTCGCTTAAACCTGTGAAATCGCAATAAGAATTATGAAAATTCCTCAGTTTTGAGGTGTCTGACTGTAGTTTTTGACATGGGGCGAAGTATAAAAATAGTCGATCCTTCTTTAAGGGGGTCTTCTATGGCACATGTGAAAAGATCTGCTCTTTAAAAGCAGCCGAAGTTGGACGAACTCGCTTAAACCTTTGAAATCGCAGTAAGAATTATGAAAATTCCTCAGTTTTGAGGTGTCTGGCTGAAATTTTTGACATGGGGAAAAGTATAAAAAATACCCGATACTTCTTTAAGGTGGTCTTCTATGACACATGTGTGAAGATATGCCCTTTACGAACAGCAAAAGTTGGACCAACTCGCTTAAACCTGTGAAATCGCAGTAATAATTATGAAAATTCCTCAGTTTTGAGGTGTCTGACTGTAGTTTTTGACATGAGGCGAAGTATAATAATAGCCGATCCTTCTTTAAGGGGGTCTTCTATGACACATGTGAAAAGATCTGCTCTTTAAAAGCAGCCGAAGTTGGACCAACCCGATTAAAACATGTGAAAAAGCAGTAAGAACTATGAAAATTCCTCAGGCTTGAGGTGTCTGGCTGAAGTTTTTTCCATGGGATGAAGTATAAAAATGCCTGATACTACTTGGAGATAGTGTTCCACGACACATGTGCAAAGATCTGTCTTTCAAAAACAGCCAAAGTTGGACAAATTCGCTTAAACATGTGAAAGTGCAGTAAGAATTATAAAAATTCCTCAGTTTTGAGGTGTCTGGCTGAAGTTTTTGACATGGGGCGAAGTCAAAAAGTACCTGATACCACTTAAGGGTGGTCTTCTATGACACATGTGAAATTATCTACCCTTTAAAAGCAGCCAAAGTTAGACCAACGCAGTTAAACATGTGAATTCGCAGCAAGAATTATGAAATTTCCTCAGCTTTGAGGTGTCTGGCTGAAGTTTTTGTCATGGGGCGAAGTCTCAAAATGCCTAATATTAGTTAATAGTAGTGTTATACGATACATTTGTAGCGATCCGCCATTTAAAAGCAGCCAAAGTTGGGTAAACCCATTTGACCATGTGAAAGCACAGTAAAAATGATGAAAAGTTCCCGTGCTTTGGGTTGTTTGGTTTAAGTTTTTTTCATGGAATGAAGTCCGGAAATGCCTGATACTGTTTAGGGGTAGTGTTATACGACACATGTGTAAAGATCCGCCGTTTAAACGTGGACAAAGTTGGAGAAACCTGCTGAAACAAGTGAAATCTCTGTAAAAATTAGTGAAAATCCCGAACTTTGAGGTGTCTGGCTGAAGTTTTTGCCATGGGGCTAAGTCTAGAAATGACTGAAAATACTTAAGGGTAGTGTCCTACGAAACATCTGAAAAGATCCGTCGTTTAGAAGTTGTAAAAGTGGGACAAACAAGAGAAAGCAAATTAATAGGAAAATAAAAGTTCCCGAACTTTGAGGTGTCTGGCTGAAGTTTTTGCCATGGGATGATGTCTGGAAATGCTTGATTCTACTTAAGGGTAGCATTTTACGACACATGTGTGAAGATCTGCTATTTAAAAATAGTCAAAGTTTGTCAAATCCACTTAAACATGTGAAAGCGCAGTAAAAATTAGTGAAATTTCCCGAGTTTTGAAGTGTCTGGCTGAAGTTTTTGCCATGGGACGAGGTCCAAAAATTACTGAAACTACTTAAGGGTAGTGTCCTACGACACATGTGAAAAGATCTATCATTTAAAATTAGTAAAAGTGGGACAAACAAGAGAAAGCAAATTAATAGGAAAATAAAAGTTCTCGAACTTTCAGGTGTCTGGCTGAAGTTTTTTCCATGGGATCATGTATGGAAATGCTTCATTCTACTTAAGGGTAGCATTTTACGACACATGTGTAAAGATCTGTTATTTAAAAGAGGCCAAAGTTGGTCAAATCCGCCTAAACATGTGAAAGCGCAGTAAAAATTAGTGAAATTTCCCGAGTTTTGAGGTGTCGGGCTGAAGTTTTTGCCATGGGACGAAGTCTAAAAATTCCTGATACTACTTTAGGGTAGTGTTCTACAAAAAATGGGAAAATATTGGGTAGTTAAAAGCAGCCAAAGTGGCCCAAATGCGTGAAATTGATAAAACAGAAAAAATTTCTATAGGAAAATCCGCGAACTGGGGGTGTCTGGCTGGAGCCTTGTCACTGGTACGGGTCTAACAACCCTTGATACTGACGCGGGGTGATAATCTACGTCAAATATGTGAAAATCATCCATTATAAAATAAGTGAAGTTAGGGTCATTTTTTGGCGACTTTGACCCCGGATTCCTAGGCCCTTGTCATAGGTACAGCTTTAAAATTTTCACATTCTTTCTAGATTCGGGGAGGACTATCGATCGGTATTGGTTTCATCCATTATAAAATAAGTGACGCTTTTAGGCTCTGGGATCTCGCTCTAAAACTTTAGTGCATCTATGCGGCGCTACAAGTTTATTTTTTCTTGCATGAAAAATTATAAAGTTATTAGATGAGTTGCCAACTTTTTCTTTTGCCGCTTAAACGCAGTAAAAAAGTATAAAGTTGAAAAAAGCTTAAAAATGAGAAGTTGTCGGTGCGTGTAATTGCTGCAAACGATTAGTGCATTTAACATTATGAATGTTTGCTCACCCAAGGTAGAGTAGTGGCTTAAGGCTTTCACAAATAACATGGTTACAGATGTTGACAGTGCAAATTTGGTTTTGCTTTAAGAAGATACTTCTTTCAAAGTTGGGTATCTTGGCAATGAACGGTTAAAGCAGGCAAGTAATTAAGAACTGTTTTACGGCAGCTTTGGAATGAGTACTTTAAGTAATTTCCTTGGCATAAGTAGTGTATAGTATGTTAGCCTATCATACTGATGGTCCCAGGGTTCTCACAGGCGAGACCTAAGTGCATAGTTCCGAAATTAAAAAATAAATATTTGTCCTTTTGTCATCACAAGGTGCCAAGGACTCAGGTGAGAGACTTATTTTTTTGGGAACTTTAGAGTGACTACAAAATTAAGGAGTAGGTAAGTTCACACATCTGTCATCATACATGTCCTTGTACTCAGAGTCACCCCTCCCCTAAGTATTCAAGAGGAAAGATTTCCTTAAGGGACGTGCCAGTGACCAACAAGACGACGGTGGTGAACTTGATGTCCATTAGGCAAATCCTTAACTTAAACTGAGTGCAAACGTACTGATACAGATACTTGTGTTAGGGTGGCTCTAATTTTTCAATTTTAAAGCGAAAATTTAAAGAACTGAAAAAGTCACTTAGGCCCGATTTCACAGTGCCGGGTAACTTACGTTACACAGATTTCAAATTTTCATTTTGAGTTAAGTTAAGGTTAACTACCCAATGTTGGTAGGTTAACCTCTTGTCAGATATCAGAAGGTTGTCTACCAACAATTTAAATAGTAAAAAATTTAATTAAATAACTTAAATAAAGTTGCGAATGCGAACTTAAGTTAACCTGCCACTGTGAAATCGGACTTTAGTGTAATACGAGTACATGAGAAACATATTTTCCTCCTCAAATTCGACATAAAGACTCCCTCATATTCTAGTAATGATAACGTCGTAAGTTTTAAAAAAAGCTTATCTAAATTCTTGCAAGAAGATTTGCCACCCAAACGTTTAGTTCACTTATTTTATTAAGCCTCGGTTTTTCAGAGCAAGTTAAAACCTTACTGCGAGTTTAAACTTAGTTTAAACGGTCAATTTGTATGAGATAAACTGTAGTCAACTTTGTCTGTGGTTTAAACCTGCACTGAAAAACTGGGTTTAGTTCGCTAGTTCTATAGTTCAAAAAGTACCCAAGCTGTGAAAGGAGTAGGCATAGCAGGTATAAGGTAAGCTGTTCCTTATATCAAAATTTTTTGCAAATGTTGGGTTCGCCGGGCGGAATATGATAGATTTTGCTCTAAAAATAAGCTGTGCAAAATTTCACTCGAATTGAATAGCTTTTAGAACTTGCACGTTGCATTTGAAAATTTTAAAAACTATATGCATTCAAGGTGCAGCAGATTATATAAAAACATTGAAAGCCGTAAACTTGTTCACGTTTATTACGTGAAAAAACGTGCAGAGTCGGATTCTGAAGAGAAAAATCGAAAATTCACTATAAGTTTTGAGATTTCGCAAAGTTATCGTTTTCAAGAAGGTAAAAAAACACCATTTTTGTATTTGACGAAAAATCTCCAGCTCTGCTCCTCCGATCGAACCCCTCTACTCACCGCATCAAAGGTCTTCGATAGCTCTAAAAATCCGTCATATATTGGTTTTCAATCAGATGACCAGGTTAGAAGCTATTAGCAGATTAATGAGAGAAATAGAGCACAATTTCAAGTCACCTCGTAGTATGTATTGATATACAGCGAAAACTAATAGCCTTTTTAATTTTATTTTGATACGATGTCAAAGCTCAATCAATTCCAAATCATATTGGCCAAAGCTGTTTGCAAATCAGTTCAGAAATACGAAATTTATAGCCATTTTAGTATGACTATATAGCTACATTTGGTATATCGATATTCACAATCGAGAAAATTATTTTAGAATCAACAAGTGTTTTTGATGTCAAATCCATGCGAATATTGCTGTGGGTTTTATGTATCAACTTTTCGACTGCTTTGCTGTACACAATCGATATGATAAATCTAGCTATACCAGATTTTTATACCCAGCGCACTAGTACTAGTACTAGTACAAGGGTATATTAACTTTGTTCACCTAACGGTTGTATGTAACGGCACAAAATAATCGAGATAGATATAGAGTTCCATATATGAAAGTTCTTAGGATTAAAAGAGGAGTTGATTAAGGCATGTCCGTCCGTCTGTCCGTCTGTCCGTCCGTGTACACGATAACTTGAGTAAAAATTGAGATATTTGCATGAAATTTTGTACACAGGTTACTTTCTGGTCAAGGTAGGTTGCTATTGAAAATGGGCGAAATCGGATGATAACCACGCCCCCTTTTTCGATATCGAAAATTTCCAAAATCACAAAAATTGATTTATCTCGGCAGCTGAAATGGCTAAAATGATATAATTTTATAGGTGAACCCCCCTGGTCATTCTCTTATGATTTTTCCATAAATTTTTTATAGTGGGCGTGGCACCGCCAACTTTTAAGGGAGGCATTTTTGAAAATTTGAATGGTCGTAACTCCTAAACTGATTACGATAGAATGATTGAATTCGGCACAAAGCATACTAGTGTCGTTGGGAGTATACCTGTTGAAACTGGATAAAATCGCATTTCAACCACGCCCACTTTCGATATCGAAAATTTCGAAAATCACACAAATTGACATATCTCGGCAGCTGAAATGGCTAAAATGATATAATTTTATAGGTGAATCCCCCTGGTCATTCTCTTATGATTTTTTCATAAATTTTTTATAGTGGGCGTGGCACCGCCCACTTTTAAGGGAGGCATTTTTGAAAATTTGACTGGTCGTAACTTTTAAACTGATTACGATAGAACGATGGAATTTGGCACAAAGCATACTAGCATCGATGGGAGTATAAGAGATGAAATTGGATAAAATCGCCCTCCAAGCACGCCCACTTTCGATATCGAAAATTTCTAAAATCACCTAAATTGACATAATTCGATAACGGAAATCGGTAAAATGATATAATTTTATAGGTGAACCCTTCTGACCATTACATAATGATTTTTTGATAAATTTTCTAAAGTGGGCGTGGTCCCGCCCACCTTTAAGGGAGGCATTTTTGAAAATTCACGCCCACTTTCGATTTCGAAAATCACATAAATTGACATAATTCGGTGACGGAAATGGCTAAAATGATATATTTTGGTAGAATGAACCCCCTAGTCTCTCCATTACGATTTTTATTCCCAGCGCACCAGTACTAGTACGAGCGTATATTAATTTTGTTCACATAACGGTAGTACGTAACGGCACAAAATAATCGAGATAGATATAGAGTTCCATATATGAAAGTTCTTAGTTTGAAAAGAGGATTTCATTCAGGCATGTCCGTCCGTCTGTCCGTCTGTGTATACGATAACTAGAGTAAAAATTTAGAGAAAATGGGCGAAATCGGATGATAACCACGCCTCTTTTGTCGATATCGACAATTTCGAAAATCACACGAAGAGACATATCTCGGTATCTGAAATGAATAAAATGATATAATTTCATAGGTGAATCTCTCTTATCATTCTACTAGTAATACCCGGCGTGCGTTGCTACGCCAAAGAAAATCACCTGAATAAGATTTTACCATTTTTACCATTTCTCGGAAGATACATTATCTCATATTTTATCAAGGTGAAACGCCAGCTACACGCTAAATATCAAGCTCATCGAGTCATAAATATGATTGTTTAGAATATATCGGGCCCTAATAAACTTCCTGGAAGAAAACTTTTCCCACACTTTAACCTAAGCTTAACGCTACCTACATATCAAATTTAAAGTTAATCCAGCCATCTATACGATACTTTAGAATAAGTCAGTCCTGGGTCCACTTCCCGGAAGAAAATTTATCCTATATATTAATCTAAGCATATAGCTACCTACATACCAAGTTTCAAGCAATTCGAGTCATAAATACGATTGTTTACAGATCGGTCCCTGGTCCACTTCCCGGAAGAAAAATCATCCTATACTTTAATCTAAATCCAGCCATTTTTACGATATTTTCGAATAGGGCGGTCCCGGGTCCACTTCCCATAAAAAAAAATTTACAGAAACACTCTCCAGGCTCCTACTAATCTATCCCCAGAATTTCAACAAAATCGGCCGAGTAGTTTTGGAGTCCATAAGCCACATACATACATACATCCAATTTTATATATATAGATTATGATTTTCGACTGGACTTTTAAACAAATTATGGTAGAACGATGAAATTTGGCACAAATCATGCTAGTATTGTTGGGAGTATACGTGATGAAATTGGCTACCATCCCCCTCCAACCACGGCAATTCTCGATACCGAAAAATTCGAAAATCATCTAAAACACTGGTCATAATTATACCCAGCTGTACTTGTACACAGGGTATTATAACTTTGTTAGGATAACGGTTGGTTGTACAGGTATAAAGGAATCGAGATAGATATAGACTTCCATATATCAATATGATCAGGATCGAAAAAAAATTTGATTGAGCCATGTCCGTCCGTCTGTCCGTCCGTCCGTCTGTCCGTTAACACGATAACTTAAGCAAATAATGAGATATCTTCACCAAATTTGGCATGCGTACTTATTTGGGTTCAGAATAGATTGCTATTGAAAATGGGTAAAATCGGACCATAACCACGCCCCTTTTTCGATATCGAAAATTTCGAAAAACGTATACAATGGGTTAATTCAATATTAGAAGCAGCTACAATGATAAAATTTGCAATATGTATTGATTTAGATGTTCTAAGGCCGATTTTATAAAAAAATTTGAAAAGGGGGCGTAGTACCGCCCACGTATATTTGAAGAAATTTTAAAATTTTGACTCTTAATAACTTCAGAATAGTTTATGCTAGTATAACGAAATTTCGTAGAGGACATACTATTGTTGTGGTAAATTCAGCTATAGAAAATAAACGAAATCGCTTCGCGACCACGCCTACTTTTTCATAAAAGTTATACTGAAAGGAGGTGGAAATATTGAAAAGTCCATATCTAATTAACTGATTTCGCTATAATAATATAATTTGGTACATACATCAACTTTCATATTCTTTACATAATTTTTTCAAAATTTTGGAAAGTGGGCGTGGCACCGCCCACTTATGAGTCAAGCAATTTTTATTAATTTTAACACCATTAACTATACAAAACAAAGAATAACAGCATTTTATGTGCACAGCTGGGTATGTAATGTTCGGTTTCACCCGAACTTAGACTTCCTTACTTGTTAAATTGGATATAGCTTTGCTACTATTGAGCCGATAAGGAAATGGTTAAGATAAATTTTGTTTGAAATTGATTAAGCTTTAAAACTACATAAAAATCAAGGCAAAATAATTATCTCTTTTCGATGTACTTAACAATTAATGACACTGTGACTTGAAATTTGTAAAATTTCTCGACTAAACCTGCTAATAGCTCTTAAACTGGGCATATGATTGAAACCCATTATATGACTGATTTTTAGATCTATCGAAGACCTTTGATGCGGTGAATAGAGGGATTCGATCGGATAAGCAAAGCTGGAGATTTTTCGTAAAATACCAAAAAGGTGTTTTCTCACTTTTTTAAAAACGATAATTTTGCGAAATCTCTAAACCTATAACGAATTTTTGATTTTTCTCTTCAGAATCGGAATCTGCACGTTTTTTCACGTAATAAATGTATACCAAGTTTACGGCTTTCAATGTTTTTATATAATTTGCTGCACCTTGAATGCATATAGTTTTTAAAATTTTCAAATGCAACGTGCAAGTTCTAAAAGTTATCCAATTCGAGTGAAATTTTGCACAGCTTATTTTTAGAGCAAAATCTATCATATTCCGCCCGGCGAAAAAAATTTTTTTCTTAAAGCGGGCTACTCACCTGCCAAGAAATGTCAAACGCCATATAAAAAAACGCTCAAGAAATGGTCAAGAACTGTTTTCACACGTCAAATTTTCTTGAGCCAATACTCAGCTCATAAGAAAAAATACTACAATTTTCGATGGTTGGCAACGCCGGTTTAGCTCAAAAAATAAATATGCTCGTATATATTTCTTGAGGTAAACATGCAGATTCACGGCAAAGATGAGTTTATACTTCGCTGCACATGTTTTATACATTTTTATAATAGTAATCTGCAATAAAATGGAAAATGTTGTAAACGTCAAATTTTCCTGACCAAGCATAAGAAATATATGCTCGTTTTTTTCTTGAGGCATTTTTTGTCAGGTGAGTAGCCCGCTTAAGGAACAGCTTAGTATAAGGGCTACCGTAATGTACATAGATACTTCTTTAGCTGTGACAAATTGTTTCAAATATTGTGGTCGTGTTGTCACGTGTTTTCTCAACTTTCAACACCACAACTAGCTGAAATGTATTTAAGCCTGGTGATGTGACATCGAAACGTGGGAAAACAGAATGATAAGCAATAAAGTGGATTGCGTTCTCTAATATTTGAAGTAGTGACTATGAAAGTCATGACTTTTTCGTTGACAATATGAGTCTAAATGTCAACATGTCAAAAACTGTTTAACTTATTGTGACACAACCGAATAAACAGTAACACTGATATATAACAAAGAAGAATTTTGCATTTACTACATATGTTTGTGGTTCTTAGCATAGTTAGCGTATGACGTCACGAATGCGCTGCTCAGTCGGCCATCTTGAATTCGTCCATGGTTGCCCCCACAGCACAGGTTTTTTTAATCTCACCACCGGTAAAAGTAATTCGGTGGCAACTTATGACGTATCGCTTTTGGCACAATCTTCTCTCCTTGGTTCATGGCATAAGTCGGGGTCGGTTCCCATACCTACAATAAAAAAGTTGCATAAGTGTGCCCATAAATTTGGGAATTTTGAAAATTTTTGTTTATCCTTACAAAAACTGCCCAACTGGTTTTTGAATTCTAACTTTGTTACTTCAAAACCAATTCTCACCAGTGTTAAGTCAAAATTTGTGTCTTGAGAAGCTCTACATTACCTTCTCATTTCCTTTTGACTTCTGAGGTCGTTTTCACAAAGTTCCTTCAGCTAACCGAGTTGTTCGCCCTTAAAATATTATTTTTGGTCTACCAAACAAAAACGCCCTAAAGTTCACTACAATGTTGCGTTTGAACTGTTTGACTAAGTTTATAACGAAAGAAGTTATAGTACTTCCATTTTCTGTTTAAATTTTGCCTTTTATTTTGTTTGAAATGTGATGTCAAATTAGGTACATTAGGACGGGTTACCCATTTATAGTGCCCCATCCGAATCCAAATGTATGACCGACCCCCACTAACTTTGGAGGGCCAACCCACCCATACCAGTGGCACACCCCCTGAGGCCTGGAAAACTTTAGTATGCTTAGAAAATTTTTTTTTACCATTTATTTGTTACGAAGTTCCTCATCGACAATGAAAATCGTTCTAGTAAAGCCTATAGTTCTTCAGCTACAGCCTCCTTTTTCCATGTATATCAAAAACAAAATTACCGTTTTCGAAAAAAAAAATTTGACCTTTTACTCCGATAACTTTTTTAGCTCACATGGGATCGATGGGGACTTTTGTAGTATTCTTTTTGACGGCGAACCTAATAAGCTCTCTACCCAAATTCAGTCCTGTAGGAACTATTGCTATTTCAAATGTATAATTTTACTGGACTACAGCTATTTCGCAGTTTTTTTTGTGTAAAATTCAATATATTTATTTTTACAAAAATTTAAGAAATATTTCAGAATTTAACATGTCTGCACGCACAGAAACCAAATGGTTAAATATTCTGCCGTTAAATGCAGCAGCATTTTTTGAATGTAAATAAGACTTTCCTTACAAATTTGCTATTACCGGTAAAAATGCGCGCAAATGTATTTATCACTAAAAGTTCAACTAAAGCTTTTATTCAGCGCATTAGTTTACACTAAGGGCATCTGTTTTTCTTCATTGAATAACTCGATTTATCAATGTCAATGTGAGAAATTGCTTTAAACGGCATTTAAGTGTCTTCCGCTAAGATTTGTAATATTTTTATTTTTTAAAGAAAACTACCGCATAATGCAAGTCAAAGCTTGAAGCAAAGATCGAGCGACATAAATTAATAACAAGAAAAATTGGTAAGTACGAAAGTTCATGTTGGGTCTAAAAATCAATAACTTAAATGGCAATTGAAAGTGTGAAGTTGAAATAGGTACTTCCATTAATATTTTATGAATGGAGGTTGCTAAACCGTTAAAGCTTAGAATTAGACAGAGCCAAAAAAGTACTGACTTTTTTCGGAGTTAAGGAAAAACTTTGGCTCATGTTCAAATTTTGACCAGACATCCTCTTTTAATATGGATTTTTATACCCAGCGCACTAGTACTAGTACTAGTACAAGGGTATATTAACTTTGTTCACCTAACGGTTGTATGTAACGGCACAAAATAATCGAGATAGATATAGAGTTCCATATATGAAAGTTCTTAGGATTAAAAGAGGAGTTCCGTCCGTCTGTCCGTCTGTCCGTCCGTGTACACGATAACTTGAGTAAAAATTGAGATATTTGCATGAAATTTTGTACACAGGTTACTTTCTGGTCAAGGTAGGTTGCTATTGAAAATGGGCGAAATCGGATGATAACCACGCCCCCTTTTTCGATATCGAAAATTTCGAAAATCACAAAAATTGATTTATCTCGGCAGCTGAAATGGCTAAAATGATATAATTTTATAGGTGAACCCCCCTGGTCATTCTCTTATGATTTTTCCATAAATTTTTTATAATGGGCGTGGCACCACCCACTTTTAAGGGAGGCATTTTTGAAAATTTGAATGGTCGTAACTCCTAAACTGATTACGATAGAATGATTGAATTCGGCACAAAGCATACTAGTGTCGTTGGGAGTATACCTGATGAAACTGGATAAAATCGCCTTTCAACCACGCCCACTTTCGATATCGAAAATTTCGAAAATCACACAAATTGACATATCTCGGCAGCTGAAATGGCTAAAATGATATAATTTTATAGGTGAATCCCCCTGGTCATTCTCTTATGATTTTTTCATAAATTTTTTATAGTGGGCGTGGCACCGCCCACTTTTAAGGGAGGCATTTTTGAAAATTTGACTGTTCGTAACTTTTAAACTGATTACGATAGAACGATGGAATTTGGCACAAAGCATACTAGCATCGATGGGAGTATACCAGATGAAATTGGATAAAATCGCCCTCCAACCACGCCCACTTTCGATATCGAAAATTTCTAAAATCACCTAAATTGACATAATTCGATAACGGAAATCGGTAAAATGATATAATTTTATAGGTGAACCCTTCTGACCATTACATAATGATTTTTTGATAAATTTTCTAAAGTGGGCGTGGTCCCGCCCACCTTTAAGGGAGGCATTTTTGAAAATTCAACTAGTCGTAACTTTTAAACTGATTAGGGTAGAAGGATGAAATTTGGCACAAAGCATACTAGTATCGTTAGGGGTATACCTGATGAAATTGGAAAAATCGCTCTCCAACCACGCCCACTTTCGATTTCGAAAATCACATAAATTGACATAATTCGGTGACGGAAATGATATATTTTGGTAGGATGAACCCCCTAGTCTCTCCATTACGATTTTTATTCCCAGCGCACCAGTGCTAGTACGAGCGTATATTAATTTTGTTCACATAACGGTAGTACGTAACGGCACAAAATAATCGAGATAGATATAGAGTTCCATATATGAAAGTTCTTAGTTTGAAAAGAGGATTTCATTCAGGCATGTCCGTCCGTCTGTCCGTCTGTGTATACGATAACTAGAGTAAAAATTTAGAGAAAATGGGCGAAATCGGATGATAACCACGCCTCTTTTGTCGATATCGACAATTTCGAAAATCACACGAAGAGACATATCTCGGTAGCTGAAATGAATAAAATGATATAATTTCATAGGTGAATCTCTCTTATCATTCTACTAGTAATACCCGGCGTGCGTTGCTACGCCAAAGAAAATCACCTGAATAAGATTTTACCATTTTTACCATTTCTCGGAAGATACATTATCTCATATTTTATCAAGGTGAAACGCCAGCTACACGCTAAATATCAAGCTCATCGAGTCATAAATATGATTGTTTAGAATATATCGGGCCCTGATAAACTTCCTGGAAGAAAACTTTTCCCACACTTTAACCTAAGCTTAACGCTACCTACATATCAAATTTAAAGTTAATCCAACCATCTATACGATACTTTAGAATAAGTCAGTCCTGGGTCCACTTCCCGGAAGAAAATTTATCCTATATATTAATCTAAGCATATAGCTACCGACATACCAAGTTTCAAGCAATTCGAGTCATAAATACGATTGTTTACAGATCGGTCCCTGGTCCACTTCCCGGAAGCAAAATCATCATATACTTTAATCTAAGCATAACGCTATCTACATACATACCAAATATCAAGTAAATCCAGCCATTTATACGATATTTTCGAATAGGGCGGTCCCGGGTCCACTTCCCATAAAAAAAAATTTACAGAAACACTCTCCAGGCTCCTACTAATCTATCCCCAAAATTTCAACAAAATCGGCCGAGTAGTTTTGGAGTCCATAAGCCACATACATACATACATCCAATTTTATATATATAGATTATGATTTTCGACTGGACTTTTAAACAAATTATGGTAGAACGATGAAATTTGGCACAAATCATGCTAGTATTGTTGGGAGTATACGTGATGAAATTGGCTAACATCCCCCTCCAACCACGGCAATTCTCGATACCGAAAAATTCGAAAATCATCTAAAACACTGGTCATAATTATACCCAGCTGTACTTGTACACAGGGTATTATAACTTTGTTAGGATAACGGTTGGTTGTACAGGTATAAAGGAATCGAGATAGATATAGACTTCCATATATCAATATGATCAGGATCGAAAAAAAATTTGATTGAGCCATGTCCGTCCGTCTGTCCGTCCGTCCGTCCGTCCGTCTGTCCGTTAACACGATAACTTGAGCAAATAATGAGATATCTTCACCAAATTTGGCATGCGTACTTATTTGGGTTCAGAATAGATTGCTATTGAAAATGGGTAAAATCGGACCATAACCACGCCCCTTTTTCGATATCGAAAATTTCGAAAAACGTATAAAATGGGTTAATTCAATATTAGAAGCAGCTACAATGATACAATTTGCAATATGTATTGATTTAGATGTTCTAAGGCCGATTTTATAAAAATTTTTGAAAAGGGGGCGTGGTACCGCCCACGTATATTTGAAGAAATTTTAAAATTTTGACTCTTAATAACTTCAGAACAGTTTATGCTAGTATAACGAAATTTCGTAGAGGACATACTATTGTTGTGGTAAATTCAGCTATAGAAAATAAACGAAATCGCTTCGCGACCACGCCTACTTTTTCATAAAAGTTATACTGAAAGGAGGTGGAAATATTGAAAAGTCCATATCTAATTAACTGATTTCGCTATAATAATATAATTTGGTACATACATCAACTTTCATATTCTTTACATAAGTTTTTCAAAATTTTGGAAAGTGGGCGTGGCACCGCCCACTTATGAGTCAAGCAATTTTTATTAATTTTAACACCATTAACTATACAAAACAAAGAATAACAGCATTTTATGTGCACAGCTGGGTATGTAATATTCGGTTTCACCCGAACTTAGACTTCCTTACTTGTTTTTCCTTGCAAACTTCCAAACCAAAGTTGAAAGCCTAATTATTCGGGTACAGTCTACTGAAGAAAATTTAATTTAGATCTTTCTTTATGGTAATTTTACTATACGATCATCTGAAGATTATTAATATCTCATGAATTTCTCTCTTCTCTTCACAGCCTGCCTGGCTCTCAACCACATTCCGGGCTCCTGGAGAAGCGCCACGGCAGTGTTTATCCCTAAGGCTGGGAAGGCATCCCACTACGAGCCAAAAGATTACAGACCGATCAGTCTCTCGTCCTTTGTACTCAAAACCTTTGAGAGGATACTAAGCGACTACCTCAACGACTATTGATAGCAACCTTATCTCTAGCTATCAGCATGCATACACCAAGAGTAAATCAACAGAAACTGCTCTGCACAGCCTAGTATCTGTCATTGAGAAATCGCTGTGTGAAAAGGACTACTGTCTCGTGGCCTTCTTAGACATTGAGGGGGCTTTCAACAATATAAGCCCGGAGGCAAGCAACTCCGCTCTAACTAATCTGGGCGTAGATAGACCTCTAACTGGTTTAATTGACCAACTTCTAAGAGGAAGGAAAATAGCTTCTTCACTTGGTACGGTTGAGTTATCACGCTATGTCACAAGGGGAACGCCCCAGGGTGGTGTTCTTTCCCCGCTTTTATGGAACCTCACAGTCAACTCGTTGCTACGTAACACAAGCTGGGGGGGCGGGAAGATAGTGGCATACGCAGACGATTTAGCTATTGCATTCAGAGGCAAGTTCCCACAAACTCGGTGTGACCTGATGCAAGTAGCACTGCGAGAGGTTTCGAGGTGGTCCTCTCGCTGCGGACTTAGTATCAACCCGGGGCAAGTGAAACTTGTCCTCTTCACCAACCGGTACAAAATACCGCCACTAAGCCTACAAGAACTAGATGGCACGCGCCTGGGCTTGTCGGATAAGGCCAAGTTTCTAAGCATAGTTCTGGACAGGAAATTGAATTGGAAGGAGAATGTTCTTCAGCGCCAGAAGAAAGCTTGCATCGCTCTTTACACATGCAAAAGAGCCATTCGCAAAAAATGGGGGCTCAGCCCTAGAGTATGCAGTTGGATCTACACGGCCATCATTTGCCCAATCATGCTATATGGAGTCGTCGTATGGTGGCCGGCGCTGAGCAAGGCAACATACCTGAATCTGTTGCGGAATATGATCTGTATAAGCGGTGCGCTAAGGACAACGCCCAACAAAGTCCTCCAGGTCAATCTGGGCATTTTGCCACTTGATCTGGAAGGGTTTCGGCCAGCGGCGGCATCAGCTCTGCGCCTAAGAGAAACCTCCAGTTGGGGTGCGGGTACTATTGGACACTCCAGTATTCTGGAATCTTACAGCTTTCTCCCTCTAAGCACAGATCGTTGTGCGACCACTACAGTCGGGGATAGCTGTTTCAAAATAAACATTCCCAGCAGAGAAGACTGGGAGAGGACGGATTGGTGTCCCGAAACAAATGGTGGCACTTCCATATACACCGACGGCTCGAAGTTGGACGGCAGAGTTGGAGGAGGGGTTTATTCAAGGGATTTGGACCTTGAGCTCTCCTTCAGACTACCTGATCATTGCAGCGTCTTCCAGTCGGAAGTCTCGGCAATCCTGGACGCCGCGGCCTGGTTAAGCAAACGTGTTATCGGAGAAGATATCGCTATTTTCAGCGATAGCCAAGCGGCAATCAAATCCCTTGGCTCATACACGTTCTCTCTGGCGTGGCCCAACAGAACCGCGTAAACCTCATATGGGTCCCGGGACATAGGGACATTGAGGGAAACTGTAAGGCAGACGAGCTTGCCAGGCAGGGCACGACCAAGCAGGTACTTCAGGATAAAGAGCGCTTAGGTATGCCGTTTGCCACATGCAAACTAATGCTGAAGGAGCACACACTCCGTCAAGCCAACGAAAGATGGCTGCAATCCCCAGGGTGTCGGATATCGAAACAAACCTGGCCAAAATGGGATCTTAAAAGGTCTAGACGCATTTATGCCCTAACTAGGAGGGAAATCTGCATATTGATAGGGGTATTAACCGGTCACTGCCTCATTGGTAGGCATGCAGAAAAGCTAGGTGTGCCCTACCGACGATGCTGCAGGAGTTGCAAAGATGATGAGGAGGAGGAAACAGTGGAGCACCTCATCTGCAACTGTCCGGCTTTAAGCGGCGCGAGAACGCGCTTTTTGGGAGTTCCGTTCCTAGATAGCCTAAGCCAGATCGCGGAACTGGACATAAAGGACTTGATGGGCTTCATAAAGTCATCTAAGTGGTTCGAGGAGGAGTAACGGTGTCGGTTTAGGAGTGTCAGTCCCGGGATTCTGCTATGTGGAAAATCCCAACAACTCAGGGATTTTCCATATGGCTGGGTCCCGGGACTGACTTTCTTTGTGTTGGTGGTATCACAACGGGCCTTTCAAAACTGGCCTAAGTGTGCCTCTGCGGCAGCCACTTGAACCTACCTACCTATAGAATAAAATTGTATCTAGTCTAAATCAAAATATCAAGACAGACCTTTTTACTACATGTGGCTAAACAGCAAATTCGACAAAACAAAATGCTTCAACAGATCTATAAACTCTTATAAGAGCAGTACTTGAGTTGCTCCTCTTCTAATCAATAAAGTGTTTGATATTAGGTCTGAGTAAGTTTATGTATGGTAAAAAGTTAAAATAAAAACTGCGTAAATTAACTTTTTTATACATATATTAGATTTCTGTTGAATTCATTTCCAAAATTCCCGATTACGCCGGTTTTTTCTTTAGTTGAAAAAATTAGTTTTGTATAGAAGATGCCACGTCCCTTCTTCCAATAGCTCGAACTTTTTATTAGAGTGCTATTGATATCGTTTATCTCCATACCAATTCCCAGGTAGCTGCGATAGGGGAGACTGGGGTACCGTGCCCTGCGGGTTAGGGGTTTAGAATATGCCCGAGGTAGGCATACCGGTCGTAAGAGGCGACTAATATGCACATAGGTAATGACGTGCTACTCGATGGTTGATCTACGGATATGATTCCTCTCACCTCTCATTACCCATCTTCTTCTTCCTCACGGATGGAGGGATGACATGACCTAGAAGGTTCCACTGGTCATACCAAATCGCTACCACGACAGTCGGGCAGTACCGCAAGGGAGTACCGCAGCGTACCGGGGTCATATCCGGCCAAGCACTGTCAACTTCGTCATCACTCCTCAAAACCTTCGGGGAGTGTTTTGCTGTTAACAACAACAACAACAACAGACTGGGGTACCTTCGGCACTTTTTTTTTTAACCTCCATATCTCAGAAATTATTTAACGAATCGCAACTTATATAACCTTAAACTAATCTCTCATTATTTAAAAACAAGATGATGTGAAGCCATTTCTTGAAATTTTAGCGGAGACTAATTTATTTTAAGTTATATGAAAAAAGTCAAATTTGCTGAATGTGCCCCATGCCGGGGTAGCTCCGGCAATTGCTGGGGTACCTTCGTCGGCCAAGTTGTGGGGTATAGTTATCAAGTAAAAAGTCGTTTTTAAATGGTATCAGGTTTTATTTCATATAACCCATTTTTAAATACCTATATAAATATATAAACAAGAAAAAAGTTTACTTAAGACCATGCGGGGTACATTCGGCGATCCTGTATTTCTGTCCGGGGCACATTCGGCATGAATATATGTTCGCCGAATGTGCCCCAACAAAAATTGCTGATTCTACCCCGAAGCATCACTTTTCACTTTTCCCTATTTTTTTTCAACGGTTGACTTTTTTCATCCCTAAATAACACTTTTTCTTAAAAGTAACATTCTTACCATTCCGTTTTATTGAATTTTGTAAAAAAAAAAACGCACAACAAAAACCTCAACACTTTTTCACTTACCAAACGAAAACACCATCAACACTCCCGAAAACACAAAAACACGTGTAATTTTGTAGAATGCTAAAAGAGAGATGTGAGACATCAAATCGATAATTCTTACTAGTGGTGGGTATGTTTTCGCTACCTAATGGCCATGTCAGATAATTCTTTCATACGGAAAACGCAATTGCAGAATGTACCCCAAAGCCGGAGGTACCCCAGTCTCCCCTAAACATTTTTAGAGTTATTGAGCCTTAAAAAGTAAGTATGTATAGGAGGTGCCACGCCTTTTCCCCGTGGCCCCCATATTTTCCGTCATACCAATTTTAACGGTCCCACCTTTATCCCATATAGAGATATTAAGCTTAAAGAAATAAGTTTTATTAGAGCTGGCACGCCTCTTTGGTGTAACTCCAACCCATGATATAAAAAAATTAAGGTATTTTCACTTTGACATAAACTGTGTTAGTTGTCATTCGTATCTTTTGCCAGTTGATCACAGAGCGCTGCCACCTCAACAAATAATTTTTTTGGTAAATTTTTTTTTTAATTTGGGGGATTTTTTATATAGGAAAAAAACAAGGTTTGTAAAGTAAAAATACTTACAAAATAGGATCCATAAAGCTGCTTTAAAATTTGTAAATGGTTCAAAAAATATATCTGCTTCAAAAATGCGTATTAAAGATAATTTGGCTTCTTCGTCTGCCACAAAATAATTCCATATTGTACATAATTATATATTTCTAACATTAAAACTTTACACCTAAATTATTAAATTTACCAGTATATATCACATTCCTAATTTTATTAATAATAAAAGCGTGTTAAATTTTGATGGTATAATTAAGAACATTTAGGACCTTCTTTTCTATTTGATGGTATAATTAAGAACATTCAGGACCTTCTTTTCTTGAAGATTTAATGTTAGAAATATATAATTATGTACAATATGGAATTATTTTGTGGCAGACGAAGAAGCCAAATTATCTTTAAAGGTTACAATGAACTTATAAAGTGTTATATTCCTTTACAGTCAATTTATTTTTTACTTTTTAGTTAATTTTATAAACCAATAATAAAAGCTTATTTTTAAAAAAGTTGTTTTTTCTTTAATTTTATTTTACTGTTAGATGATGAAAAATTGCAAAATCCCATCTTAACCGCAAGTTAGTACAATATCAAAAGCAAAATTTCCTGGAATGAAAACTTTCGAATATCTCTACGCGTGCGCCACTTAGCGGAATTATTTTTTTGTTATTTTGCGTGGAGGCAGAAAACTAAACGATGATGAAAATTTCAAGATCCTACCTCAACGGGAAGTTCGTTGAACGACACTGAAAACAGACCTTCGTAATTCTAAAATAAAGCGACTCACGCGCCACCTAGCGGGTCCAATTTTTTTAACATTTATAAATTAATTAAGTAACACACACGTAAAATATTAGCCAAATCGGTCCATAATTACGATTTTGAGTTTTTATTACCGCTATCTCAGCCCCACCTAGCGGAATTTTTTTTTACAAAAATATTTCTTTTCATGGTAGTAATACATGTTACGAATTTCAGCTAAATCGGACCATAAATGCGAATTTTGAAAATATAGCGACCCACGCGCCACCTATCGAAATTTTTTTTTTATAATATTGCATTGTCATCAGGGTTATACATGGGTGCAGAATTTCAAATCAATCGGACACCGGGAAGTGTATCAAATTTAGCTTGCAAGATTTGATAACAGACAGCCGTCAGGTGAAACTAAATAAAAGCTTATAAAAACCTTTTACGCCGTACTAATGCGACAAAACCTTTCGATTTAAGTGTTGAGAGATTAAGGACCGTTTTCGAAAAGCCGGTTAATGCTAATTGCGATTAATTTGACAGTAACCGTAAAAAATACGTCAATAAATCCCAGTTTGCGTCAAGCGTCGACTGTGAAATCGCCCCTATGGATATATTCTTACACCTGTAAACACAAAAAGTTCGGATATAACTTACCATCAGCAAAAGCACCAAATAACAACAATTAAAATACATTTTTTAGTATTTATGTTGCCATTTTTTTTTAAATTTTTTTTTTTTTTTTGATGCATTTTCATTTTCCTATTCTAAAATTAGTGGAAATACCGAGCTTTGAGGTGTCTGGCTGAAGTAGTGTCCTACGAAACATGTGAAAAGATCTGTCGCTTAAAAACAGTAAAAGTGGGACAAACAAGAGAAAGAAAATTAATCTATTCTATATAAATGCGCAATGCTTAAAAGTTTTCTCCCTTTTTTGCAATAACCACAATTCTAAGGTATATAAAGTTTGATATGTATCGATAGGTCTCGCCGAGCAGTGTGTGCGACAACAAACCAAAAATTTTAAAAAATTTATTATAATATGATTTGAAAGTCACACCACTACAAAAGCTAAACACGCATTCACTTTATAGAGCCGCTGATATGGGTGTATGTAGGTATACTTGCATTGTTGTGCTTGCATTCATTGCAACTAAAAAAAGTAAAATAAGAAATAGAAAAGTGATTGAAAGTAAAAAAAGAAATTTGTTGGAAATGAAAGGAAAGAAAAGAATATAAAATAAATAAAAATAAAACAAAATGAAATAAATAAAAGTATAAAATAAAGAAAAGAATTTGAATGAAAAGGAATAGATAAAAGGAAAATAAAGGAACGATAAGTTCAGGAAGGGAAAATATGAGAGAAAAATCAAAGGCAAATAAAGGTAGGAAAAGGAAAGGAATGGAAAAGAAAAAAGGAAGGTAAGAAAGGAAATGTAATGTAGGTAAAGGAGTGGAAAAGAGAGGCAAATAGAGAAAGACAAAGAAAGGAAAGGAGAGAAAAAGAAAGAAAAGAAAATGTAGCGAGGAGGAAGGTACGGAAAATAAATGAAAATAAAAAGAATGAAAAATAAAGGAAAGAAAGGTAATGAAAAGCTAAAATAAATAAGTAAAGGAAATGAATGGAAAATAAAGAAAACTAAAGGAGTTAAGGAAACGGTAGAAAAGGAAAGGTAACGGAAGGAAAGGTAAGGAGAAAAAAGTGAAAGAAAATAAAGGTAAGAAAAAACTAAAAGAAAAGAAATGAAATGAAAAAAAATGATGAATAAAATGAGAGCAAACTAAGGGAAACGAAACTAAAGCAAAGGAAACGAAAGGAAATTAAAGAAAAAGAAAATAAAAGGAAAAAAGGAATGCAATGGAAATGGAAAGAAAGGTCAGGTAAGAGAATAAAAGAAACGAAAAGAAAGGAAAAGAAGAGAAAAGAACAGAAAAGAGAGAAAGAAAGAAGGGAAATAAAATGAAATGAAAGAAGAGAGAAGAAAAGAAAAGGAAAAGAAAAGAAAAGAGAAGAGAAGGAAGAAAAGGAAAGGAAAGAAAAGGGAAGGGAAGGGAAGAAAAGAAAAGCAAAAGAAATAAAATGAGATTAAAGGAGAGGAAAGGAAAGGAAATAAAAGCAAAGGAAAGGAAATGAAAGAAATACGTATGAAGACTACCTAAGAAGAATAAATAATTATCAACATAGAAACTATATTACTGAATTGTGTAAAGAGGGAGGAAAAGGCAAAATGAACAGGAATGTATAGAAACCAAATATATAAAAAAAATATGAAAAGAATGGAAAATTTAAGAAGTAGCAAAAAGATAGCAAAGTAAAAAAAAGGTTTTGTGGTTGAATTTCAACCACTGGGCGAACTCTAGTAGGAATAAAAGTTCCCGAACCCTGAGGTGTCTGGCTGAAGTTTTTGCCATGGGATGATTTCTAGAAATGCTTGATTCTACTTAAGGATAGCATTTTACGACACATGTGTGAAGTTCTGCTATTTAAAAGTAGCCAAAGTTTGTCAAACCCGCTTAAACATGTGAAAGCGCAGTGATATTTCCCGAGTTTTTAGGTGTCTGGCTGAAGTATTTGCCATGGGACGATGCCTGATACTACTTGAGGGTAGTATTCTACAAAAAATGGGAAAATATTGGGTATTTAAAAGCAGCCAAAGTGGCCCAAATGCGTGAAATTGGTAAAACAGAATAAATTTCCATAGGAAAATCCGCGAACTGTGGGTGTCTGGCTGGAGTCTTGTCACTGGTACGGGTCTAACAACACACAACGGTATTGGTTTCATCCATTTTAAAATAAGTGACGCTTTTTTTGCAGCTCATCTATGTATGAAAATAAATAAATGCGTTATTAGTATCTGTGCAAAAATGCAAAAACTAGACTTGTATTTTACTTCCCTTCGCTTTATTTTAGAAAAATATTTTTTAGATACACACCATAGGTACATGCCCTAATATCCAAATCATTATGCCTTATTCGTTTTGCCGGGTCGTCAACATTAAAGGGGGTTCTCATCCGAGGCTTTGAATTCGTTTTCATTGGAATTAAGTTTTTTACGTGGCGGGTCCCAAACCCAGCGCACAACTCGTTTCGGGGACCCTAACTTCACTTATTTTATAATGGATGATTTTCACATATTTTACGTAGAGCGGGTTAAGCGGGTTTGACCAACTTTGGCCTCTTTTAAATAACAGATCTTCACACATGTGTCGTAAAATACTACCCTTAAGTAGAATCAAGCATTTCCAGACATCATCCCATGGAAAAAACTTCAGCCAGACACCTCAAAGTTCGGGAGCTTTTATTTCCCTATTAATTTTGAGGTATCTGGCTGAAGTTTTTGACATGGGGCGAAGTTTAAAAGTACATGATACAACTTAAGGTGATCTTCTATAACACATGTTAAAAGATCCGCGCTTTAAAAGCAGCCAAAGTTGGACCAACCCGATTAAACATGTGAAAGCGCAGCAAGAACTAAGAAAATTCTTCAGCCTTGAGGTGTCTGGCTGATGTTTTGTCCATGGGATGAAGTCTAAAAATGTCTGATACTACTTGGAGTTAGTGTTCTACGACACATGTGTAAAGATCTGCCTTACAAAAACAGCCAAAGTTGAACAAACTCGCTCAAACATGTGAAAGTGCAGTAAGAATTATAAAAATTCCTCAGTTTTGAGGTGTCTGGCTGAAGTTTTTGACATGGGATGAAGTCTAACAAGTAAGGAAGTCTAAGTTCGGGTGAAACCGAACATTACATACCCAGCTGTGCACATAAAATGCTGTTATTCTTTGTTTTGTATAGTTAATGGTGTTAAAATTAATAAAAATTGCTTGACTCATAAGTGGGCGGTGCCACGCCCACTTTCCAAAATTTTGAAAAAATTATGTAAAGAATATGAAAGTTGATGTATGTACCAAATTATATTATTATAGCGAAATCAGTTAATTAGATATGGACTTTTCAATATTTCCACCTCCTTTCAGTATAACTTTTATGAAAAAGTAGGCGTGGTCGCGAAGCGATTTCGTTTATTTTCTATAGCTGAATTTACCACAACAATAGTATGTCCTCTACGAAATTTCGTTATACTAGCATAAACTATTCTGAAGTTATTAAGAGTCAAAATTTTAAAATTTCTTCAAATATACGTGGGCGGTACTACGCCCCCTTTTCAAATTTTTTTATAAAATCGGCCTTAGAACATCTAAATCAATACATATTGCAAATTTTATCATTGTAGCTGCTTCTAATATTGAATTAACCCATTGTATACGTTTTTCGAAATTTTCGATATCGAAAAAGGGGCGTGGTTATGGTCCGATTTTACCCATTTTCAATAGCAATCTATTCTGAACCCAAATAAGTACGCATGCCAAATTTGGTGAAGATATCTCATTATTTGCTCAAGTTATCGTGTTAACGGACAGACGGACGGACGGACGGACGGACATGGCTCAATCAAATTTTTTTTCGATCCTGATCATATTGATATATGGAAGTCTATATCTATCTCGATTCCTTTATACCTGTACAACCAACCGTTATCCTAACAAAGTTATAATACCCTGTGTACAAGTACAGCTGGGTATAATTATGACCAGTGTTTTAGATGATTTTCGAATTTTTCGGTATCGAGAATTGCCGTGGTTGGAGGGGGATGTTAGCCAATTTCATCGCGTATACTCCCAACAATACTAGCATGATTTGTGCCAAATTTCATCGTTCTACCATAATTTGTTTAAAAGTCCAGTCGAAAATCATAATCTATATATATAAAATTGGATGTATGTATGTATGTGGCTTATGGACTCCAAAACTACTCGGCCGATTTTGTTGAAATTTTGGGGATAGATTAGTAGGAGCCTGGAGAGTGTTTCTGTAAATTTTTTTTTATGGGAAGTGGACCCGGGACCGCCCTATTCGAAAATATCGTATAAATGGCTGGATTTACTTGATATTTGGTATGTAGATAGCGTTATGCTTAGATTAAAGTATATGATGATTTTGCTTCCGGGAAGTGGACCAGGGACCGATCTGTAAACAATCGTATTTATGACTCGAATTGCTTGAAACTTGGTATGTAGGTAGCTATATGCTTAGATTAATATATAGGATAAATTTTCTTCCGGGAAGTGGACCCAGGACTGACTTATTCTAAAGTATCGTATAGATGGTTGGATTAACTTTAAATTTGATATGTAGGTAGCGTTAAGCTTAGGTTAAAGTGTGGGAAAAGTTTTGTCATGGGGCGAAGTCTAAAAATGCCTGATAATAGTTAATGGTAGTGTTATGCGATATATGTGTAACGATCCGCGATTTAAAAGCAGCCAACGTTGGGTAAGCCCATTTGACATGTGAAAGCACATTAAAAATGATGAAAGATCCCCGTGCTTTGGGTTGTCTGGGTTAAGTTTTTTCAGGGGATGAAGTCTGGAAATGCCTGATACTGTTTTAGGGTAGTGTTATACGACACATGTGTAAAGATTCGCTGTTTAAACGTAGTCAAAGGAAAAGATCTGTCATTTAAAAGCAATAGAAGTGGGACAAACAAGAGAAAGCAAATTAATAGGAAAATAAAAGTTCCCGACTTTGAGGTGTCTGGCTGAAGTTTTTTCCATGGGATGATGTCTGGAAATGCTTGATTCTACTTAAGGATAGCATTTTACGACACATGCACACAGAAAAATTTCTTACATTTTTAGTTAACATGATTCATGTTAAATCAACATGAACACCTCTTGTACGTAAAACAAAAACAATTTCGGAAAATCAACACGAACATTTTAACATGAAGCGTATGGTTAGAATAACATGAAATATTTCTGCATAAGAATTACATTAGTGTGTATCCCTTACACTATATTCGGTTTGTTTTAACATGAACAAGTGTTGTTTTCGAGCATCATCTGTTCCCCATCAAAGCTTGTGAACAGACTTGTTCTCAAAAGAACAGAATTTAAGTCAGTGTGTAGATACCGACTTGATGAAAAGTTGTAGATATTATAAATAATTAATATATTGTGAAATTTATAGTTTCTTAACTTGCGAATAAGTTGTGAAGTTTTGCAAAAAGTTTTGGGTAAGTAATTTGTGTTGTTTTTCATATTTTGTAAACGTTTCCTGCTAAAGCACGTCCAAAAATGTCGGGGTGGGTTAAAAACAACGCGCACTATACATAAATACCATGGAAACGCTTTAGGATTAGGGATACCGGGTAGAAAAGGCGTCGTTTGATACTTATCCCTACATTAATTGGACGTGTGCTACCAGTTTTACAATCGCTTGGATAATTTAAAGAGCTTTCAATGAAACAATTTTTATTTAATTTTCAGATTGGGGCTTGTTGTTGCTGTTTTCGATGCAGAAGTTGCCAATGATTGCATTAAAATAAGAATATGTATATGTATGTACATATGTGTACTTTTATTATTTAACATGCTGATCGTGTTAATTTAACATGATAGATCGTGTTAATTTAACACGATGATCGTGTTAATTTAACATGATAGATCGTGTTGATTTAACAATAAAAACATGTTGAATTAACATGACAGATCGTGTTAATAAATTATACAAGCATTATATTCTTTCATACCTGAAAATATGTATGTTAAAGGTTTTCGATAAATGAATTAACTAAATAAAAATTATTAAAAAAATCAAAAACAAGGTGTTTTATTTTAAGGGTTAATTTAACAATAAAAACCTGTTAAGTTAACATGATAGATCGTGTTAATTTAACAATAAAATCCTGTTAAATTAACATGATAGATAGTGTTGATTTAACATAACATATCGTGTCAATTTCACATGATAGATCGTGTAAATTTAACAGGACGAAAGTGTTATTTCAACATAGTATAGTGTTAATTTAACATGTCTGATCGTGTTGATTTAACAAGAAAAATAATGTTGTATCAACAGGAAATCATGTTGATTCAAACCTTTGTGATCATGTTAAATTCACACTGTTCCTTCATGTTGCCGCCATTTAAAAGTAGTAAAAGTGGGACAAACAAGAGAAAACAAATTAATAGGAAAATAAAAGCTCCCGAACTTTGCGGTGTCTGGCTGAAGTTTTTTCCATGGGATGATGTCTGGAAATGCTTGATTCTACTTAAGGGTAGTATTTTACGACACATGTGTGAGGATCTGTTATTTAAAAGAGGCCAAAGTTGGGCAAACCCGTTTAAACATGTGAAAGCGCAGTAAAAATTAGTGAACTTTCCCGAGTTTTGAGGTGTCTGGCTAAAGTTTTTGCCATGGGACGAAGTCTAAAAATTCCTGATACTACTTGAGGGTAGTATTCTACAAAAAATGGGAAAATATTGGGTAGTTAAAAGCAGCTAAAGTGGCCCAAATGCGTGAAATTGGTAAAACAGAATAAATTTCCATAGGAAAATCCGCGAACTGTGGGTGTCTGGCTGGAGCCTTGTCACTGATACGGGTCTAACAACACTTGATGCTGACGCGGGGTGGTAATATACGTCAAATATGTGAAAATCATCCATTATAAAATAAGTGAAGTTAGGGTAATTTTTTGGCAACTTTGACCCCCGATTCCTAGGCCCCAAAGGTAGAGCTTTGAAATTTTCACATTCTTTCTAGATTCGGGGAGGACTATCGATCGGTATTGGTTTCATCCATTATAAAATAAGTGACGCGTTTAGGCTCTGGGATCTCGCTCTAAACCTTGAAATTTTGCAGGTTCTAAATATGCGCTCATCTATGTATGCAAATAAATAAATGCGTTATTAGTATCTGTGCAAAAATGCAAAAACTAGACTTGTATTTTACTTACCTTTATTTTAGAAAAATAATTTTTCTAGACACACACTACATTGTGAAATTTAATAAATTATTTCAATAAACTTCAAAATTTTGTCCGTTTGAAGTTTAAATTGGTTCTTTTTTACCACGCCTTTATTAGGTTCACTTGTATGTTTGTTTGCTTGCTTGTATGTATGTAACTCTCGTTCGGTTTAAGCCCCAGTGGCCCAAAAACTGTAAAATATCCCTAAAATATGGGTATCAAACGAAAGGGGAACGCCCCAGGTTTCATTTGGACATCGACATATTTCGATAAATTTATCGATAACTGAGTTATCGGTCAAAATATGATTGCCCAAAAACCTAAAAAATTCCCTACAATATGGGTATCAAACGAAAGGTGAAGGCCCCATGTCTCTTTTGGACATCGACATATTTCGATAAATTTATCGATAACTGAGTTATCGGTCAAAATGTGGTTGCCCAAAAACCTAAAAAATTCCCTACAATATGGGTATCAAACGAAAGGGGAGGGCTCCAGGTTTCATTTGGACATCGACATATTTCGATAAATTTATCGATAACTGAGTTATCGGTCAAAATATGATTGCTCAAAAGCCTAAAAAAATCCCTACAATATGTATATAAAACGAAAGGTGAAGGTCCCAGGTTTCATTTGGACATCGACATATTTCGATAAATTTATCGATAACTGAGTTATCGGTCATAATAGGACTGCCCAAAAACCTACAAAATAACCTACAATACGGGTATTGCCCGAAAACCTTAAAATTTTCAAACAATATGTGTATCAAACGAAAGGTGAAGGCCCCAGGTTTCATTTGGACTTCGATATATTTCGATAACTGAGTTATCGGTCAAAATATGATTGCCCAAAGACCTAAAAATTCCCTACAATATGGGTATCAAACGAAAGGTGAAGGCCCCAGGTCTCTTTTGGACATCGACCTATTTCGATAAGTTTAACGATAACTGAGTTATCGGTCAAAATATGATTGCCAAAAAACCTAAAAAATTCCCTACAATATGGGTATCAAACGAAAGGGGAGGGCTTCAGGTTTCATTTGGACATCGACATATTTCGATAAGTTTATCGATAACTGAGTTATCGGTCAAAATATGATTGCCCAAAAACCTAAAAAATTCCCTACAATATGGGTATCAAACGAAAGGGAAAGGCCCCAGGTTTCATTTAGACTTCGATATATGTATTTCGATATATTTATCGATAACTGACTTATTGTCAAAATCTGAGGCCAAATGCCTTACAATTTCCTAACAATATGGGTATCAAACGAAAGTGGAAGTCCAGAGGTTTCGTTTGGACTGCTGTATTTTTCGATATATTTATCGATAATTTCAAAGGAGATTTGACTAAAAAGTAAAAAATAAATATAGTTTAAAAAAACTAAAACTCACGCTTTTAGAGAGTATTGAACTAAAAATTTGAAAATAATTTTAAAAACCCTACACAGTGGTATTGTGGAAAAAGCGTGGTCCGCTTTGTGCCATAATTTTTGTATATCGAGCGCTCGACGCTTTTCCCACATAATGCTAGTTTCTTTACTGCGCTTTCATTAGCTTTACTTGTACATACATTCATATGTATGTTTGCTTGTTTGTATGTAACTCTACTTCAGTCTACCCGATAGTGCCATATGACTGTCACAAAAACCTTGAAATGTGCCTTCAATATGGGTGTCTACCGATAGGAGGTTGCATTTGGACTTCGATATATTTATCGATAACTAAGTTATCGGTCAAAATGCCTACAATCTGGATATCAAACAAAAGGGAAGTTCTAGAGGTTTCTATTGGACCTTGGAGATTTCGATTAAAAATGTAAACATAATTTAAATAAAAAACGAAGATTATGGAACAAAGCGGACCACGCTTTTTCCACAATACTACTGTGTAGGATTTTTAAAATTATTTTCAAATTTTTAGTTCAATACTCTCTAAAAGCGTGAGTTTTAGTTTTTTTAAACTATATTTATTGGTATGAAAATACGGTAGCTCATTTTCAAAAGGAAACGTCACTAACACGGTTTATGTCAAATGAGGGCAATGGCGACCAAGAAGAAGAAGTAGAACTACCTCTATATTCTTCTACCATGCTCCAACCCCCTTCCGGAGATTTAATGTTAAATAAGTTAAATGTAACGTTCTTTTTGTGTTTTGTTTTAGGTGATGATGTAGTATCATTTGTGTCTGTTGTTTCAATGCTGGTTTTAATCTGTCAATTGTAATGTTTTTAATAGTACCATTTATTTCTAATTTAAAATATTTTTTATCTTTTTCAATAATTTTGTAGGGTCCTTCATATGGCTGTTGTAATGACTGTTTATTTATAACTTTAACAAATGCATATTTACATGTTTGAAGATCTTTAGGAACATAAATACCTATATTACAATTTTTATGATGACTTAAATTTGATTTTATATTCCTAAAATATTGACGTAAACTATTTAAAATTTCATCTGATGAACTATTCTCAGTTGATGGAACAACAAGTTCCCCTGGTAAATGTAAACTTTGGCCGAAAACCATTTCTGCAGAAGTAGCTGATATATCCTCTTTGTAAATAGATCTTAATCCAATTAGTATAATAGGTAAGTCGTCACACCAGTTATTTGATCCATCTCTAGCCATTATAGTAGCTTTTAGTTGTCTATGCAATCTTTCAACCATACCATTTCCTTGAGGGTGATAAGCAGAAGTACATAGTTATATGATGACTACCAAGTAATTTAGTTAATTCTGAAAATAATTTTGATGTGAATTGGCTCCCTTGATCTGTAGTAACTTGTAACGGAACTCCAAAACGATATATGTATTCCCTGAAAAATTTGGTTGCAATTGTTGTTGCTGAAATATCTTTTAGAGCATAAGCCTCTGGCCAACGAGTGTATCTGTCAATTATTGTTAAAATATACCGATGTCCTTTTGAAATAGGTAAAGGTCCAACTATGTCCAAATGTATATGTTCATATCTGTTCTTGGGAATGGGAGTTTTGCTTATAGGAGATTTTGTGTGACGGTAAACTTTGGATTTTTGACAGTTGAGACATTCTTTTGACCAAGTATTAATGTCTTTGTTCATATTAGGCCAATAATATTTTTTAACTATAAGTCTTCGTGTAGCTCTTGTTCCAGGATGTGCAATTCCATGCAAAGTGTCAAATACAGTCCTTCGTAAGTTTCTCGGTACAAATGGTCTAGGTGTATCTCCAGAAATTTCACACCAAATATTGAAATTTAATAAAGGAATCTTAATCAACTTTAAATTTTGAAATTGTGTGTCAGATATAAATTCATTTAAAGCACTGTCCTTTTGCTGTTCACTTTGTAAAATTTTGAAATTCAGTTCTGTATTACTAATTGCATTAATTTCAAAAGCTCTAGATAGCGTATCTGCTACAACATTGGATTCACCTTTAATGTATTGTATGTCATCAGTAAATTGTGCTATTCTAAATGTCTCGTTTGTCTGTGGCTTCGTTCGGTTTTTGAATTTAACAGTTACAATATTTAATCTTCTGAAATCTGTGTTACTAGTCTTATTTTATTGTGTAATTCATAACAAAAAATAATCTGAAAAAAAAGTGTTAGTTTACCATACAACGAAAGTGACAGGCATTTTTCTGCACACGCATCGTATTTATACCCAGCTGTACTTGTACACAGGGTATTATAACTTTGTTAGGATAACGGTTGGTTGTACAGGTATAAAGGAATCGAGATAGATATAGACTTCCATATATCAATATGATCAGGATCGAAAAAAAATTTGATTGAGCCATGTCCGTCCGTCCGTCCGTCCGTCCGTCCGTCCGTCCGTCCGTCTGTCCGTTAACACGATAACTTGAGCAAATAATGAGATATCTTCACCAAATTTGGCATGCGTACTTATTTGGGTTCAGAATAGATTGCTATTGAAAATGGGTAAAATCGGACCATAACCACGCCCCTTTTTCGATATCGAAAATTTCGAAAAACGTATACAATGGGTTAATTCAATATTAGAAGCAGCTACAATGATACAATTTGCAATATGTATTGATTTAGATGTTCTAAGGCCGATTTTATAAAAAATTTTGAAAAGGGGGCGTGGTACCGCCCACGTATATTTGAAGAAATTTTAAAATTTTGACTCTTAATAACTTCAGAACAGTTTATGCTAGTATAACGAAATTTCGTAGAGGACATACTATTGTTGTGGTAAATTCAGCTATAGAAAATAAACGAAATCGCGTCGCGACCACGCCTACTTTTTCATAAAAGTTATATTGAAAGGAGGTGGAAATATTGAAAAGTCCATATCTAATTAACTGATTTCGCTATAATAATATAATTTGGTACATACATCAACTTTCGTATTCTTTACATAATTTTTTTCAAAATTTTGGAAAGTGGGCGTGGCACCGCCCACTTATGAGTCAAGCAATTTTTAAATTCGACTGCTAACAACTTCAGAACGGTGTGAGATAGATTTACGAAACTAGGTACCAGGCATGTTATGTTTATGTAGAGTACTACCACAGAAAATAAGAAAAATCGGTGAACTATCACGCCCACTTTATGTGCACAGCTGGGTATGTAATGTTCGGTTTCACCCGAACTTAGACTTCCTTACTTGTTTTCGTATGTAATGGTCATGCGTCGTCGCTACCATGCCCTATGCTGGCCTTACAAGCGCATGGATTTTGATGTTAAACCGATCGCGAGTAAATAAATAAAATCCAAAGGCCTTCGAAAAATTTCGAATACCCATAACTTCGAAAATAATTCGAATTTCAAAAAATAAAAAATAGGGGTCTTTTTTTTTTTGATTGTTAACCGAAAAAAAATTATTGCGCAAAAAAAGCTCGCACATCGAAAAAACGTTTGCACAGTTGGCAGATTTTGACTCTATAAGGAGACCATATTTACAAAGAAAATCAGCCCCTATTATTGGTTTAGCTATATCTGCAATCAAAAATGTAAAGGGAAATTCACGTCTTAAACCTAAATTTACGTTTAAGAGCCTTTTTCCGTAAGTGAAAATTGTTGAACCATTAGCTGCAGTAAGAATAATATCTGAACGTTTTGTATGAGGAAATTTATAAGAAAGTAATACAGGAATTTCTGCTCCACTATCAATTAAAAAATTTTGTTTATTTTCTCTATCAAAAATAAATAAGCGACGCGTCGAAAATTCTAAATTACCATTATTGGTAGCTGAGAAAACAGTCCAATTTACAAACTGTGTTGAATCTTAATTTTTATTAAAAGAACAAGGTTTATCGCATTTTCTAGCAAAACTTCCAAATTTATGATGAAATCTACACACAAAATTTTGTTTATTTCGCGAATTTGACCTACGTACAAAAGAACTTCTAAAAGGATTTTTCAAATTAGTTAGTGATCTAGAATGATTTTGATTAATTTCTTTTTTGGTTTCTGATAACTCCAAAGAAAACTTTTTAAAATTTTCGTTAATCATAGAAATAGTTTTTACTAAATTTTCGACAACAGAATTTTGAGCTTCAGTTTCCGAAATATTGCTAACCATGACTAAATTGGTATTCGGTATGGATGTACATATATGTTTTATATGATGAATGAAACATGCCGCGTTATTAAATTGCCAAACAAAAGGATATATTTATGTAATTAATATAATTTTATTATTTTATTAAATGTATTATTATTAATGTTATTAATAAATTTCCAAACAAAAGACTTAGGGTGCGAACTTGTTTGAACCAAATTTAAGTTGTGTTTGTTGGTGTGATCGATTATGATTCAAATTAAAAATATTGGTGATGGATCTCCAAAAAAGGGGTTTACATGAAATTCTGAACTAAGTTTATATTGGATAAATCCGTATTTATATTTATGTATAACCATACATAAATAATGGGGTTAAAATTTAAATATCTAAATACAGCTCACCGTTTCAATTTGCTGAATTCCGTTGTTTACAATTTTTATTTCTTTTTGTTTATCTTTTTGCTTTTTTATGTATTCATCCTTGTGTTAAGTATCAAATTGAAATAGTGTTCTCTATAGATTATTGATGGCTCTGTTTTAGATCTTATTGCAGTTCTTTTTGTTACTCTATTAAAGTTGATGTTATTGTTTTGCTGTTGTTTGTTTGCCTCTCTGTTACACTATTTGAAACAATTTTTGTTTTGCATCTATGCTCATGACGTATCCATCTTGACAGATGTCAAATGAACGGTCTCAACTTGAACGGTTGTATTAAGGAAGTACAAGAGAAAGGGGCATAAAAGAAGGCCCGTTTGTAAAATAGTATTGAATTTCATACTATTTTTTTCAAGGGATTCAGTACAAGAAAATGTAATTTTAGCATTTTTAAGGTCTCTTCAGCCATTAAATCAAAGTTTGAAATTTTCTCTAGCTCTTTTTTATTAAAACCATTTGAAGTAGTGTATGAAACAAAGTTTTCAACGAAAATGGAAAGTTCCAATAATATGATGGAGACCTATTTTGTAATTTTGAAAAGAATTCATTGGAAAGCTCAAAGAAAAACGCATACCTAACCAACAATTGCTGGTTTCATAAAAGTTTATTTGTGTTTTCTCAAACATTTGAACTATGTACAATATAAAAAATTAAATCACTTCGTACCTACTATTTCTAAGTAATTATTTAATATTTATTTTGCCTTTATACATATTTATTTATACATATTTATTTTATTAATTGTTATTTTATTTTATTTTTTTTCTTTATCATTTTTTTTAAATTTTATTTAATTTATTTTAATTTTTTTATTTTGTTTTTAACGATTTTTAAATGTTATTTTTATTTGATTTCAATTTTTTATTTTATTTTATTTTTTTATTATTATTTTCTTAAAGCGAGATAATAAAAACAAAAAGTATTTTCCATGAACATTAAAACATAGAATTAAAAAAATTTAAATAAAATAACAAGAACAAAAATTATTAAATTATTTTTTTAATTTAATTTAATTTTTATTTTATTTTTTTATTTATTTTTATTTACCTTTATTTTGTTTTATTGTTTTATTTCATTTTTATGTTTTTTATTTCTTTATATTTTTTTAAATTTTATTTTATTTTTTTTTTATTATTTTTTTTTTTTATTTCTTATTATTTTTTTCTAATTTTATTTATTTCTTTTTTTTTTTAATGCATTAGTGAATTATCCACGCAACATATGCAGAAAATACTTTTAGTTTTTTATTATCTTGTTTTTATTTTATTTTTTAATTATACTTTATTTTATTTTTTATTATTTTTTATTTTATTTAATTTTTTATTTCGTTTTTTATTATTTTCTTTATTTTTTTTTTTAATTTTATTTTATTTTTTTTATTAATTTTTTCTATTGTATTTTTTATTATATTTTTTTCATTTTATTTTTACTTGATTTTTTTATTTTATTTTATTTTGTTTTTTATTATTTTATTTTTTTAATCATCATCATCATCATTTATTGACGCTTAACCGCCTAAGCGATTTTGGCCGTCGCCTATCAAAGCACGCCAGTCATTCCTTTTTAGCGATAACTGACGCCAATTGGAAACCCCAAGGGAGTTCAAGTCATCCTCCACCTGTTGTTTCCATCTCAGTCGAGGCCTCCCCCTTCCTCTGCTGCCGAATTCGGGTGACGATTGGAAAACCTTCTGGGCTGGAGCTTCTTTGTCCATTCGCATGACGTGACCCAGCCAGCGGAGCCTTTGGGCTTTAATTCGCTGGACTATGGTCAGATCTGCGTAAAGCTCGTACAGCTCATCGTTAAATCTCCTTCGATACTCGCCGTCGGCCTCACGGGAAGGACCATAAATCTTCCGGAGAACTTTTCTCTCAAATACTCCAAGGGCCATCTCATCTTCTCTTGACATTGTCCATGAATCTGAGCCATACATCAGGACAGGTATGATGAGAGACTTATAGAGCGCGATCTTTGTTCTTCGAGAGAGGACTTTACTTCTCAATTGCCTACTCAGTCCAAAGTAGCACTTGTTCGCAAGAGTGATTCTCCGTTGGATTTCTAGACTGATATTATTTTCGGTGTTAATGCTGGTTCCCAAATAGACGAAGTCCCTCACAGTTTCAAATTTGTAACTATCAACAGTGACGTGGCTGCCAAGGCGCAGGTGCGCCGATTCTTTCTTTGATGACAGCAAATACTTTTTTTAATATGATTTTATTTTTTAATTAAATTTTTTTTTTTTTTTTATTATTATTATTTACTCTTAATTTTTTAATTTTATTTTTTTTATTCTGTTTTAATTATTATTTTTTTAATTTTTTTTTATTTTATTTTTTTTATTTATTTTTTTTTATTTATTTTTTTTATTTGTTTACTTTATTTTACTTTAGTTTTTATTTTTTATTTTATTTAATTTAAACGTACTTATATGCATTCGTGAATTATTCACGCAACATACGCATACGTATATGAAGATAAACGACAAGAAAGAAAAATTAAAATTAAAATTAAATGACATAAGGGCCTTCTTGGCTTATGTTCCTTCGAGGAAACCGTTGCGGAAACGGTGACGTACGACTTTCAGATAATGCATGCGATCCGTGTCAGTGGTCTTCCTCCTCTTGGCATTCACGGACCAGTTGTATGAGCGCAGCTTAGCAGCGGGGTAACCACATTGGGAGCATGTTGACTTTTGTACGATGAACATCCACAGCGACAGTAAAAGGTGCGTCTTATTGTGACATTTGCCAAAACTTGATGTACCTACCTTTGGTCATCTTGGATGGCGAAGAGCCGCGCTCCTGGAAAAGCGCCAAGGTAGTGTTGCTAAAGCTTGGAATGCCTCCTACTACAAGCCTAAGGACACACGGGGTAAATCAACGGAAATTGCGCTCCTCGCAACTTAACAGCAGTAGCCAGTTTTCTGCATCTAAAAAAAAAAAAAAAAAAAAAAACTAATGGCGGCGAAATACCAACAGGTTATCATAACCGGCGGCCGCCGTGGTGTAGCGGTTAAGTGTTCGGCCTTCTACACCAAGTCGTGGCGGTTCAATGCCCGGCAAAAGTAACATACAAAATTATTTAGAAAAACGATTTTTCTAAACGGGGTCGCCCCTCGGCAGTAGTTGTTGGTATATCGCCGCCATTAGTTTATCATAACCTCTAACGAGATTTTTAGCCGAGCTTCTTTTTCCAACTTGTGGTGTGTTGATTTTGAGTTTTCCTACAAGTTGGCGGGACCTACAGTTTTTTGCCGACTCCGAACGGCACTTGCAAAGCAATTGAATTTTTTGCTGAGAAGCTTCTCATGGCAGAAATACACCCGGAGAGTTTTCCAAACTACTGCCGAGGGGCGACCCCGTTTATAAAAATTTTTTTTCTAAATAATTTTTGATGTTACTTTTGCCGGGCATCGAACCGCCACGACTTGGTGTAGAAGGCCGAACACTTAACCGCTACACCACGGCGGCCGGCTGCATCTGGAAATATATTTAATACATGCAATCAATAATATTTAAAAGATTTTTTAGCAAATCTTACCCTTAATTGTCTACAAAACACAAAATTCCAGCAATTTTCCAAAAAAAAATTGTTATTTGTTAGTTTTGAATAATTTGAAAGATATAAGTGTCAGAACAAAAGGAAATTGGTAACAAAGGTGTTGCCAACACAAGCGTTTTTAACTAAATTATGAATCGTATGGTTTTCATTCCACAATTTGCTCTGGAACAAAAAGTAGTTTTCTGAAGAGACAACATTGCAAACGCTAATGGCGTTCAAGATGTCGGCGTAAGAGCGAGAGGGTGTTTTTAAAAATCACCTTATATTATTACATCATGTCTATGCTACAATTTTGATGTTATATATCCTCTTGATAGCTTTTGAAGTGATGCCTGCTTTCAAATTTCTTTTCGCAGTACCCATAGATAAATGGCTGAGGTTGATAGTTCAAGGTTCAGGTATCAATTTCGCCTGGATTGCAGTTTCTTCTCCATGAACTTTCGCATAAGTGTAAGCACGCTCTGCAAAAATACTTCGCTTCCTCTTCTATAAGCTGACTGGATCGCCAATTGTAGCTGGTCAATAAAGTGACCACATTATATATTTATATTTTATATAAGTTTTATTTTGATACAAACTTTTCGTTATTAAGTAAATTTTAAGAATGAAAATTTTTGATGTTAGAAAATTTTAAATTGAAATATAAAATTCACAAAATTGATCTTGAACAATATACAAAGTAGAAATAATAAATATTAACTTAATTAGTATTTAATTAAGACTAGTATATCACGTGGTCGAAATTCGACCAATTTAAAATAGTTGAACTTATTCAAACATCTGATCAACTTTTTGTCAATAGCTGCCTTTAGGCCCGTGGCCGAACCTCGACCAACTTAAATGTATACATTAAAAACTCATCTATAGGCAAAATGAGGCCATCAAAGAATTTAAAAAATAGCGGCTGTTATTATATAATAAAAATATTAAATTACAGCAGCCCTTTCCAAAATTATTTATGGCAAATGCCATGCAAATATTCGGTTTTCGAGATTTTATGTTGCACTTGAATAATCGGATGATGAGATTGTGCTTAACAAATAGCCACTAATTTATACGATCGTTTTGAGCAGGTGAAGAACAAAAAAATATTAGGTTGAAAATTAAGTAAATTGTAATAGTTAAGATTAAAGGTTTTTTAATATAAAAAAAAAAACATAATTTAAGAAAAAAAAAGGAATATTCCGCAACCGGGTCTTGCAACTGTGCACACCGTATTCTATACGCTCACCGCCGCGCCATTACCTTATGCACAAAGCAGTTATCAAATTCTGCAATTAGGCTTTATGAGAATCAGAATTTAAAAATTAACAATATACCAACAACAAAGTTAGACTATTAATATAATAGATAATGGACCGAAGTACTCAATGAGCGAGGGAGTGAAAATAATTTCTCTAATAATAGAAGGAGCTTATTGAGTGAAAGAATGAAATTCATTTTGTAGAAATATGAGTTCTATTTATAGAAATTTATTATTTAGTGTTGGTAAATTACAAATGCTGGTTAGGGCAAATCTAGGCTTTTGCAAACACAGTTAAAGGTTTTTCTAGCTTTTTTCTTTCTCCATAATTTAGCAATATTTAGAAGACATTTTAATTTGATTTTTGATTTGATTAAAAAAAAAGAATGTAAAAAAAAATGTATTCAAAGTGGTAAAATCAGCCAAAATCTAGCCTTTTGCAAAAACTGTTAAAGGTTTTTCTATCTTTTTTCCTTAACCATAACTTAAAAATATTTAAAAATACATCTCTTATCGATTTTTGATTTGCTTTTTGAAAAACATAGGACGTATACTGATTTAAAAAAAAAAATATTCAAAAGTGGTTAAACCGGGCAAAATGTAGCCTTTTGCAAAAATAGTTTAAGGATTTTCTAGCCTTTTTCCTTAGCCATAACTTAGCAATATTTAAAAAGACATTTCACATCGATTTTTGATTTGATTTTTGAAAAAAATGTGGGTATGTTGATTTAAAAAAAAAGTTATGCAAAATTGGTTAAACCGGGCAAAATCTAGTCTTATGCAAAAACGGTTTGAGGGTTTTAAGCTTTTTTCCTCAACCATAACTTAGAAATATTTAAAAAGACATTTTATATCGATTTTTGATTTGATTTTTGAAAAAAAAAAAAATTTAGGTGGTATATTGAAACCGGGCAAAATGTAGCCTTTTGGAAAAGCAGTTTGAGGGTTTTCTAGCTTTTTTCATTAACCATAACTTAGAAATATTTAAAAAGACATTTTATATTGATTTTTTTTTTTTTATTCAAAAGTGGTCAAATTTTGTCTAGACTTGTTTGGTGTTCGGGTTGTAAATCTGGATGAATAGAAATGAGTTGTTGTCCTTAGTAATATTTTAGTTGACCTCTAACCACTTCGTTTAGTACAAAATTTAAGGACCTATGAAAAATTATGGATTTTTATATTTCAAAATTTATAGAAATAATCTACCGAAGTCCGATAAACAGAACAATATCCCCCTTATTCATAAAAAATAAAAAAGGTTTATTAAGCTCTTATTATTCAAAATTTGTATGAAAATGTCATTTTAAAAAGCTTTATAAACCAATTTTATTTTTTATGAATATGAGGGTATGTTTAAAAAAATTTTAATTTTTGGAAAAACTTACCAAAAAACCCAAATTGTATAAGCGGTTATCTCATTTCTATAATGGGTGGTATGTATGTACATATATTTATGAAAATATTCGCAGTAAGTTTTTTCCGAAAAAAGTATCACAAATATAAAAATATGTCTTATGAAATTTTAATAATAATTATTATAATCATATACCTAAAGATGTTTTAAAAAAGAAAAAACTATTTTCAATGAAAAAAAAATTGTAGCCCGGAGCTGTTCTCGAACCTACAACAGTTCGCTCGCTATCCGATGCGATAACCACTGCTCTACTGCTTTATCTACGAATTTATTGTCAAATCATCAATTCAAGCTGTATGGGCAATGAGCGAGAGAATGAAAATAGTTTCTCTAATAAAAGGAGGAGCTTGTTGAGTGAAAGATTGAAAGGTCAATTTTGCAGAAAATGAGTTCTTTTTATAGAAATTTATTATACAGGCGTGTTTTTAAATCTTTTTAGAGGGGGTAAATTACAAATTCTGGTTAGGTCAAAAAAAGTTTGAGGATTTTCCAGCTTTTTTCTTTAACCATAACTTAGCAATATTTAAGACAATTTATATGGATTTTTTATTTGATTTAAAGAAAAAATATATATTAATTTTTCTGTTCAATTTGGTCTAGTTTTGTTTGGGGCTCGGGTTGCAAATCTTCCCTTTTAAGCGGGCTACCCACCTGCCAAGAAATGCCTCAAGAAAAAAACGGGCATATATTTCTTGTGCCTGGTCAAGAAATTTTGACGTTTACCAAAATATCCATTTTTTTGCAATATATACGAGCATATTTATTTCTTGAGGTAAACCGGCGTTGCCAACCATCGAAAATTGTAGTATTTTTTCTTATGAGCTGAGTATTGGCTCAAGAAAATTTGACGTGTGAAAACAGTTCTTGACCATTTCTTGAGCGTTTTTTTATATGGAGTTTGACATTTCTTGGCAGGTGAGTAGCCCGCTTTAAAAGTGAATACATATGTACATATGAATAGAAATCAGTTGTTGCCTTCAGTAAAATTTAAGACGACCGCTAACCACTTGATTTAGTTCAAAATTTAAGTACATATTAAATATGTTGTCGATTTTTATATTTTAAATAGGGAGTCTATCAGCAACTTTGTCTCAAACGGTAGAAATCACTAAAATTTATAGAACTAATCTACCGAAGTCCGATAAATAGACTACTGTGTTTGAACAAATTTCGCAACTTCGATCTTATATCATCAAAAATTGGTATGTATGCATATGCTTTCCGTCAACTAAAAATATTCAGCAATTTTTTTCTCGAAAATAGTATGGGTTTAAGCTTGGCAAATATTTATATGTAAAATTTGTTAGCCTATTAATATAATAGATAACTAACCCTACATATGGGTATCAAACGAAACTGGAAGGTGCCAGGTCTCATTTGGACTTCGATATATTTCGATAAATTTATCGATAACTTAGTTATCAGAGAGATTGCCGAGAAACCTTAAATTTTCCCTACAATATGGGTATCAAACGAAAGGGAATGGCCCCAGGTTTCATTTGGACCTCAATATATTTCGATAAATTAATCGATAACTGAGTTATCGGTGAAAATGTGGTTGCTCAAAAACTTTAATTTTTCCCTACAATATGGGTATCAAACGAAAGGGGATGGCACCAGGTATCATTTGGAATTCGATATATTTCGATAAATTTATCGATAACTGAGTTATCAGTCGAAATGAGATTGCCCAGAAACCTTAAAATTACAATACAATATCGGTATCAAACGAAAGGGAATGGCCCCAGGTTTCACTTGGAACTCAATATATTTCGATAAATTAATCGATAACTAAGTTATCGGTGAAAATGTGGTTGCTCAAAAACCTTCAATTTTCCCTACAATATGGGTATAAAAAGAAAGGGGATGACACTGAGTTACCGGTGAAAATTTGATTGCCCAAAAAACCTTGAAATTTTCCACAGCATTTTGCTCTACAATATGGTTATCAAACGAAAGGGGAAAGCCCCAGGTTTTATTTAGACTTCAGCGTATTTCGTTAAATTTATCGATAACTGAGTTATCGGTGAAAATGTAATTGCCCAAAAACCCTAAAATTGGGTGTCTTTGATGGGGGTTGGCGCCTTGCACACACCATCGTCACCCCAAACCGTCGACTCGTAGGTGCGTGCACCCTCCTCCTCCAATCGGGGGTGGAGCCTCCTCGTGGTGACACCTGGTAACGCTACTGCGGCAAATTCGAGCGGCGAAATTTGATCGAAAGAAATTTGTGCTAGGAAATCTTCTAAATTTTAGCTTGAATTTCTTGTCAAATTTATTGAAAAGGAAAGCGGCTAAAAACAAGGAGTTGGCTTCATATTTATGAATTTTTTATGTACTTTTGTCAAAAGTTCCGGCGGGGGTTTGGGCGAAGGTCCAGCGAGACCTTGCGTGGGCTCGGCAAATAGTTCCGGACTTCAAACTGGATCTATATGGCGCGAACAAAAGGGAAACCTCCAAGCGCAACCGCTCTGTGGAGGAGACTGCCCCAACGGCACCGAAAAGGGCCAAAACACAGGGAGGCCAGATGAGGTCTTTCGCAGATGTAGCCAAGGATCGGCGCGCGCCTCAAAGCTGTGGATGCATGTGACATCCCGCAGCGACCAATAGCTAGAGCTTGGGTTCCAGTGACGCCAACGGAACCAGCGGAAATCCCGGACCAACTGCAGCAGTTCAACCCGGGTCTACCGACCCATAACTGGAAAGTGGCCAGCATGGAAAAGGTAGCGGGGAAAGCAACCATGCAGATTGTTCTGCTGTTGGATGAAGCTAGCATCGAGGCCTTGGACCGATGCGATTATCGGGTAAGCTACGGCTACACTAATATCAACCTAAAGGTTTATAAGGCTGACGCCGAGGCGTTGGCAAGCTTCTTGTCGTCTGCGGAAGTGGATCATCCCCCCAGCGATAACGAGATGGAAGTAGAAGAGGATAAGTCGGATGTGCGGAGTGGCTATGCCTCGTCCAGCTCGGACCGCAGCCTGGCTCTCAGGAGGCTGTACTCCGAGAGTCAGCTTCTGAGCGGTGACGACTCGGACGCGACGCTCACGGAGGAGAGTGCAAGGAAGCAAGATGATGAGGGTCCTCCAAATCAACCTTCATCACAGTAAAGCAGCGTCAGCTGCACTTCTACTCCAACTTTTTGCAGGTGGAGTAGATATTATCCTAGTCCAGGAGCCGTGGATCACTGCAAATAGGATCTGTGGCTTGAGGACTCCAACTTACAAGCTCTACAGCGCTCAAGACAAGGGTAAGCCTCGTACGTGTATTTTAGCCAAATCTAGTATTAACGCTTTTCTTCTATCCCAATTTAGTGACGGAGATCTGACAGCGATAAGCGTCGAGGGGTTGGGCAGAAGCTGCAGATTTGCTTCTTTCACGAAGGTTCACTACCACCACACATCTTCAGGGAGCTCGTGAGTTCTACCAGTCCACGAGACAACCTAATGGTGCTTGGAGGCGATGCGAATGCCCATCACACACAATGGGGCAGCACTGACATCAACGACCGAGGTGAGTCACTATATAACTACTTATTAGGTACTAATCTATGTATATGCAATAGGGGAAATGACCCCACTTTCATAACAAGGAACCGCGAAGAGGTCCTCGACATAACATTGGTCACTGATTCTTTCAGTGACCTCATAGAATCATGGATGGTCTTAAAAGAACACTCCTTCTCAGACCATAGGTATATTAGTTTCTCAATAACAAATACGCTAGTCCAAAGTATATACAAAATATAAAAAAGACAAACTGGGGCTACTACAAGAAGCTTATTGATAGAAACTTATCAAAAAAAATGGCTACACCTAGAAATGGAAATGAACCAGACGAGCTAGTCAGCACCTTTAATAAAGAATGCAAGATTGCTTTCGATAAGGCTTGTCCGATCAAGAAAGTAACAGAAACCCATAAGCCACCTTGGTGGTCGTCAGATCTAGATAGATCCAGAAAGGCATGTAGGGCTGCCTTTAATAAAGCCAAACAGGAGGGCCGCGAACTGTCCTGGGCTCTTTACAAAACTAAGCTAAGTACATACAAGAAGGAAATCCGCAAGGCCAAACGAGCCTCCTGGGTGAATTTCTGCAGTGAAATTGAATCTACATCTGGTGCCGCGCGCCTGAGCAGAGTGCTCTCAAAATCGCCGGCAACACTAAGCCACGTCCAAATGCCAGATGGGCAGTGGACTGATTCGACGACGGATACCATAAATCTGCTCCGGGATACACACTTCCCGACATGCACAGACATGTCTACTACGACGATCGCTGGAGGGATACCCTCCGATCAAATTATAAAGGAAATCACCGATGAGAAAAGCTAGACTGGGCTTTATCTACCTTCAAGCCCAATAAGTCGCCAGGACCGGACGGAATATTCCCGGCCCACCTACAACAAACATCGGATCTTATTAAGCCTTGGTTGAAAACTATGTTTATAAGTTGTCTAAGGCTTAACTACATACCCACTTCATGGAGACCCTGCAGCGAAACCTCAAACTAGTCAGAAAAATACTAGTATACAACTATAATTTTCTGGCAGAACTCATACTAGTCAGGAAATATCCATTTCATACCAGTATACAACTAGAATTTTCTGGTAGAACTCATACTAGTCAGGAAATATCCATTTCATACTAGTATACAACTAGAATTTTCTGGTAGAACTCATACTAGTCAGGAAATATCCATTTCATACTAGTATACAACAAGAATTTTCTGGTAGAACTCATACTAGTCAGGAAATATACATTCCATACTAGTATATAACCAGATTTTTCTGGATGAAATTATACCAGTTGAAAAATACAAAATTCATTCGTTTCGTTTTCTCTTATAATTCATAGATGCTTTTTCGTGATAGGGTAAATACAAATAGCCGCTGCTTTCTTAAGAATAAACATGAAAATAAAGTCGAGGGATAAAATAAAGGGTAAGCCAGGAAAATTCTGGTTGAAATCATACTAGTCCAGGTTGAATGATTTTTGGACTGGTATTGGACTAGTATATTTTATACTAGTCCTTTTTGGACTAATATGTGGACTAGTTCATTTATGGAAATTATAATAGTCCAGGTTTAAATAGTATGGAACTAGTATTTTACAACTAGTATGAAACTGGTATTTCCTGACTAGTAGATAACTGGTATATTCTGGTCGAAATCTGACAATTGGCATCTCGTAGGACATCAACACGTAAAAAATACCAGTTGCTTATATGGAAAAAAGACAGAACACTGACTAGTTGGGTCCGGTGCACCAACTAGTTGTAAAGTAGTTCTCAACTAGTTGCTTTCGCTGCAGGGGAGAGGTTAAGGTAGTTTTTATCCCCAAAGCTGGGAAACCATCTCATACTAAACCAAACGATTTTAGGCCTATAAGCCTATCTTAGTTTCTTCTTAAAACGCTAGAAAGACTTCTGGAGGAGTATGTCAGAAGATCGATAGACTCAACTCATCTTTCGCCGGCTCAACATGCCTACAGTAAAGGTAGATCAACCGACACTGCCTTGCATTCCCTGGTATCTGTTAGAAAAGTCGCTTAACCAAAAGGAGTACACGTTGGTGGCTTTCCTTGATATAGCAGCTTTCAATAACGTCTTTCCGGATGCTATCACCTCGGCGTTGACAGGTCTGCAGGTCGATACCTGTCTTGTTTCGTTTATTCGTAAGTTGCTTACCAGTAGACGGATTACAACCGAGCTAGGTGGAAACTCGATTCAAAGACTCGTTAACAGAGGTACCCCCCAAGGAGGTGTTCTCTCACCACTACTTTGGGTAGTTACCGTAAACCAACTTCTACGCCTCATGGAAGCGGAAGGCCACAAAGTGATCGCGTACGCCGATGATATCTGCTTATTATACGGGGAAAATTCCCTCAAACTGATGGAAACGACCTTATCCACAATATGTGACTGGGCAAAGTCGTCAGGTCTGGGGGTTAACCCCGAGAAAACCGAACTAGTCCTCTTCACTAGAAGGTACAAAATACCTAACCTTACACCACCAAAAATTGGAAACACGACCTTGACATTCAGTGACAAAGTCAAGTATCTAGGAGTTATTCTGGACAGGAAATTACTCTGGAACGACAATATAACAGAACGAGTTAAAAAAGCAACGTGTGCGTTGTTCACTTGTAAGAGAGCAATTGGTGTTTCATGGGGGTTTTCTCCCAAGGTAGTACACTGGATCTACACAGCCATTGTTCGCCCGATTCTACTCTACGGCGTCTGGACAAATGGACAAAGTGGGCACGCCACAATCTTGGGCACTCACGCTCCTGTTAACATACCACCATATACTGACTACTGCGCGTCAAATAACGTGTTTGTCAGAAACTACGAGGTGTTAATACCAACAAGACAGGAATGGGACAACAGATCACATTCTGTTCGAGGAGCCGTTAATATTTTCACTGATGGCTCCAAGCTTGAGGGGAAGGTGGGGGGAGGTATCTTTTCACCGGACCTGGGACTAGAGATCTCCTTCCGCCTCCCCGACCACTGTAGCGTGTACCAAGCGGAAATGCTGGCAATACACGGTGCTGTGAAAAGCTTGGCGTCCATGCCGCAAAATGACAGACGGATTTACATCTTCTCAGACAGTCAGGCCGCACTTAGAGCCTTGAACTCATGCGTCGACAATGCAAAGTCGTTAACTGAATGTCGCAAATCTCTCAATGAGATGGCTCAGCACTTCAGTATTAGCCTTATTTGGGTACCTGGGCACAGGAATATTGAATATTGTATGTAGCTATGTAAAAGTAAGCCGAACCACTGTGAGTCAGCAAATCTGTTCCTATGGGCAACAGTCAATATGGTTATGTCGAAATTTCACAAAACAGGAAATCTAAAGGGTCAAATACATAAAGCTTTGTTAACCTCGCCTGACATTTGCTTCCTCAAAACTTCGCCTCCAACTTCAGAGGTATGTTACAATGAACGCCTTGAAGCTTCTCTTTTGTACATTTCTTTTCATTATTTATTTCTTTGCATTCAGAGTGTTTTGGGTAATTTATTAATTTAATAAAGAAAATATGAATTAATTATTATTTCCTCCAAATTTTTATTCTCTAATTAAAGCAAAGTCATCAACGTCTGATTGTCGAAGCAAGCAAAGCAAGCAAAATTTGAGAGTTTGCCAAATTTTAACCTTGCTTCAACTTTGGGGTCTCCAATTTGCCATGCTTTGTTTAAATACGTATACTGAGCTTTTCTGTCAAAGTCAAAGTTTGAGGTAAAGTCAAAATAAAGCTTTATGTAACTGACCCTTAAGTTTTGCTTAAAGTGAAAATTATAAACATACCTGAAAATATAATTTCAAAGTTCCCTATAAATTTACCGATCATTTTTACTTATCTGAATATTTCCTAAAAACAAAAACTTTAATTTATTTATTTTTGTTTTCCTTTTTTTAAATACATTTATTTTTTTTTTGTTTTTTTTTTCTTATATTTGATTTTAGCTTATTATATTTTTATTTTTTTTGTTCTTTTTTATTTTTTTGTATTTTACCATATTTTTACTTCCTTTTTGTTTTAGTTACTTTTTAATGTTCGGCCCCCGACTTTGTTTTACTTTACTTTGTTTTGTTTTTATTTTTATACCTTTCATGAACATGAAATGGTATTATAACTTTGGTCCGATGTTTGTAAGTATGAGAAGAAGAAGAGATAGACCCATCAATAAGTATACCGAAATGATCAGGATGACGAGATGAGTTGATTTAGCCATGTCCGTCTGTCCGTCTGTCTGTCTGTCTGTTTGAACGCAAACTAGTTCCTCAGTTTTTGAGATATATGCCTGAAATTTTGAATGCGGCCACCATTTTCCAATATAGGAATCATTTGTCGGAACCAGCAAGATCGGACCGATATTACATATAGCTCCCGTACAACCGATTATTCCGATAAACGGATTTTGGGCTATAACTCCTGTAATTAAACACGAGAAACGTGAAATTTTGGAAGAATCGCTATTTTTATATGTAAAATATCGATGTTGAAAATCATTGAGATGGTATAAACATTTCACATAGCCCCCATACAATCGATTGTCCCGATAAACGGATTTTGGGCTATAACTCTTGTAATTAAAGAGGAAGGAACGTGAAATTTTGTAAGTGTTGCTATTTTTATATATGAAATATCGATGTTGAAAATCATTGAGATGGGATATATATTTCACATAGCTCCCATACAATCGATTATTCCGATAAACGGATTTTGGCCTATAACTCCTGTAATTAAACACGTAGGAACGTGAAATTTTGGAAGTATCACTATTTTTATATGTGAAATATCGATATTGAAAATCGAGATGGGATAAATATTTCACATAGCCCCATACAATCGATTGTTCCGATAAACGGATTTTGGTAGATAACTCCTGTAATTATATAGGTAGGAACGTGAAATTTCGTAACTATTGCCGTTTTAGAATGTGGAATGTCGATGTTAAAAATCAATGAGATTGGACCAATATAACACATCGCCCCCATATAATCGATAGTTCCGATAATTTCGGTATGAGCTGAAGTTAAATTCACACAGGCTGTACTGGGATCAAAAATCGTTACGCTTATTCGTGAAAGGTATTTAGCCTTCGGCACAGCCGAAGACAGCTTTCCTTACTTGTTTTATTTGTTTTTTTTATTTTTTTATTTTATTAGATTTCAATTTAGTTTATTTTATTTTATTTTATTTTGCGTTGGTGACAAAATTATTATGGGAAAAAGTTCTATATTAAAAATTCTGTTTTACTGTATACCAAAATTCCGTATTCAGTATTATTTTTTTAAATAATTTTTTATAAAATGCTGTACTCTCGAAATTCTGTTTTTCAAAATTTAAGAACAAAAAATAATATTACATATGTTTATTAGGGTGGTCCTTATTTGTATGGAGACAATTTTATCATCAAAAAATCCAAAGGCTCAACCCCTAAATCGAAAGTAATATATATATATAGATATCACACACAAATTTTTATCCCGATTAGAGAAGGTTTAGGTGTGTCGCAGGGGGTCAAATTTCAGATTACTCTATGGCGACTTACAAAAAAAAGTTATTTTTCTTTTTATCTAATAATCGAAATTGGTTGCACTATGGTCGGAGATATCACATGCAAAATCTGGTCCGGATTGGAAACGCCTTAGGCATGTCGCAGGGGGGCTAAAGTTCAGACTACCCCTGCGACACGCCATAAGTGTTTCCAATCGGAACCAAATTTTGTATGTGATATCTCTCACGATAGTTCTATCGATTCCAAGTATTAGATAAAAAAATGATTTTAATTTTTTGAGTCTCCATGGTATGGTCTGAACTTTAACCCCCTTGCGACACGCCTTAGGCATTTCCAATCGGGACCAGATTTTGCAAGTGATATCTCCGACCATAGTGCTACCGATTTCGAGTATTACATAAAAAGAAAAATCACTTTTATTTTTTGAGTCTCTATAGAGCAATCTGTACTTTGACCCCCCTGCGACAATCCTAAACCCTCTCCAATCGGTATACAAAATTTTGTGCGATATAGTTGACCACAGTATAATTATATATAGTATATTATACTGTGTAGTTGACCGTGGTGCAACCGATCTAGGGGGTGAGCCTGGAAAAAATACTACATTTGATTATAAGGACCACCCTAATATTTATATGAAGGCTGTAAATGAAGATTACATACATATATACTAAAGATATTCTAAACTCCCTATGTATCATAAAAATATGTTACTAATGTCCGGGTTTTTTTCTAAACGGGATCGCTCCTCGGCAGTAGTTTGGCAAACTCTCCGGGTGTATTTCTGCCATGAGAAGCTTCTCAGAAAAAACTCATTTGCTTTGCAAGTGCCGTTCGGAGTCGGCAAAAACTGTAGGTCCCGCCAATTTGTAGGAAAAACTTCAAAAGCAACACACCGCAAGCTGGAAGAGAACCTCGGCGAAAATCTCGTTAGAGGTTATGATAGCCAGTTGGTATATCGCCGCCATTCGTTTTTTTTATCGTATCAAAAGACCAATATTATTTGTAGTTTAGTGTCCCCATAGTAAATAATTAAAAGTATACCGTGCTGTCAACCGGATACACCAAGAGAAACAACCGTGACAACCGGCATCGGAAGTATAATGGTACATGTAAGTACGGTGACCAACCATGCTGCATTATACGGGGCAGTCGTGTATTTTGAACACCTGTCCCGTATTTTTTTAAATGTAATACGGGACGCAAAATGTCCTGTATTTTTTCAATGCCCTGTATTTGGTACTACTTAGTCCAATTATTAAAATATGTTTAGGCACAAAGCATGAAAATCATCAAAATACTGACGAGATAAGAGACATTTCTTTGTGATCCATCAATCCAATAGTGATAAATATTGAATGATCAGTTTAAATACCTTAAACAGTTTTTAGATGAACCAAAAATTTGAAATTGGTTACAGAATCGAAAAACAGTAAGGGAAACATAAATGATTCAGAAAAGAGCCTGAATAGAAGTCATTTATGATTCTTATTTGCCTCAGAAACGGCTGATATAGAGCCTAAATAGGAGTAAAATATGACTCATTTATGGAGCTTTTCGGATGCATTTATGACTCTTAAAAAAGCCGTATACCTACTGCACTTTTTGGGTTCTTAAATGGCGCCTTTTCGGCATTGAAAGGGGGCACTGTGATTGGGGAAGCATACATGAACCTTTGGCATTAGATCGGGGACAGGAAGAATCGAAAGTGAGGGTGTATTAGTGAAAGAGCGATCATCGCACCAATAAAATTATGTTATCTGTTTAGCCTATTTTGTTGAGTCGTTGCTTGCAAGTAAGCGACTGCGCGTAAGAAACAATATCTATTGATTGGCCAGTGCGTTCATAGCGCCCTCCAAGCGCAGCAACAATTATATTGTTTGAGAGGCCAAGCAAACAGCGTAAAGCTACGTTTACACTGCACCAAATGCGTCACTTTTAGCCTAGTTTTTTCGAGACCGTTCATCCGCAGATTGAATTTGATCACCAAATTAGGTCAAATTAAATTAAATTCATCTAGTTTGGTAAACAAATTCATTCTGCGGACAAACATTCTCAAAATAACTTCGCCAAATGCGACGCATTTGGTGCAGTGTAAATGTATCATAAAAATCTGTTTGAATTTGGTTCTCACATTTTCGGACAATTGTCCTACTAGCTGCCGGGGCTTGCATGAGATGTTTGTGGGGGAAAGTCCTTTAAATATATGTGATCCAATGAAAAAAAGGAACACTTATAGGAAGGTATACTTATCAGGGAATCCGCTAGAACGGCGCTAACAGGATAGCAAGAAAAATATTTTGTTGAAGTCAAAAAATTTTCACAAACAAAATATGAAAATTTGTTCCAAAATTGCTTTGTTAAATGAACAATTCAAGCATACGGCTCATAATTTTCATCAAATCTGCGTCACAAAGGACTCCTATATGATATTATTTCGAAGGCTCATATTTATCTAATATTTAGGACTCATATCGGACTCCTAATTATGAGCACTACCAGAATGTTTGAGGGGTAATGACTTGGCAATAACTTCGAAAAAAGGAGTGTGAACGGCCCGCCGACTCGAAACCCCTTAGGTACGCCTCTGTAATCCAGAACTGATGCTAAAATATTAATTATTAATAAGTATTTACAGTTTTGTAACCTTATTTTAAGTGGAAAAGTTTTCCTTACCCCACTGTATTATATAGATATTTATGTAACTTATTTGTTTCTTAAAAAATTTAATATGATTGCTTTATTTTGAACAATAAAAACAATGAAATGAATTTTGAAATCCAGGATTTTGATTTGCAAAATTTGACTCTTATACCTCAATTCTGTAAGCTGTATCTAATCACTAATAGAGACATTTCGTGGTCTATTTCATATTTGATACAATTTGGTATTCAGTAAGCTGCCTCACATCTCTAGTCTCAATAAAGAGTCACTAATTATTAATCTGCTTGTAGGCCGGTAACAAACGAAATTAATTAAAGAATATTGGATAAAAAATTGAAAAAATTATAAAAAATGTGAATTTACGAATTAGAAGTATTTATATGTTTAAAAAAAGTTGATTAAACTTACAAAAATAAAATAAAAATATAAAAATTTACTGTTCGCGGACCGGCACATGAACCTGCGACCTCCCGCGTGATAGTCCGGACGCTTAACGCCTGGGCTACATCGACATTTATAGGGCGAGTGTCAAATGCGTTACTTAAAATTTGTGCAATTTTTGTATTCACCACACCTTAAAATGAGCGAGAGAGAGACTATGGTAGATTTCTTGTGACTTTCTCTTATAGAATACCGGAATCATCTCAAGTCACAAAAATTGTATCTAATGAAATATCTCAAATTTATGGTGGAATTCTATAAGGTGTATCTAGTCTCTAATAGAGACATTTCGTGGTCTATTTCATATTTGATACAATTTGGTATTCAGTAAGCTGCCTCACAACTCTAGTCTCAATAAAGAGTCACTAATTTGTGATCTGCTTGTAAGCAGATAACAAACGAAATTAATTAAAGAATATTGCATAAAAAATTGAAAAAATTATGAAAAATTTGAATTTACGAATAAGAAATATTTATATGTTTAAAAAAAGTTAATTAAACTAAAAAAATTAAATAAAAAAATAAAAATTTACTGTTCGCGGACCGGCACTTCAAACTGCGACCTCCCGCGTGATAGTCCGGACGCTTAACGCCTGGACTACATCGTCATCTATAGGGCGAGTGTCAAATGTGTTACTTAAAATTTATGCAATTTTTGTATTCACCACACCTTAAAATGAGCGAGAGAGAGACTATGGTAGATTTCTTGTGACTTTCTCTTATAGAATACCGGAATCATCTCAAGTCACAAAAATTGTATCTAATGAAATATCTCAAATTTAGTGACTTGATATGAGACAGAATTACAGAATACTGGTATTAAATCATTCTGTTCTTTGAGAATTTTAGAATACAGAATTTTACCCTGAGTAATTATGTCGCACAGAATTTTTTTTTTGTTTTTTCCAGAATTTTTACTTTATTTAATTTTCTTACTTTTTTTGCTTTATTTTTTTACTATTTTATTTCAATTTATTTTATTTTACTTTATTTCACCTTTTTCCAATTTTTTATTTTTCATTTAATTTTATTTTATTTCATTTTATTTTTTCTTTTACTTTTTTATTTTCCTTTGATTTATTTTATTTACTTAACTTGCCGAAATTCCGACCAACGGGAAACTCGATAGAAATCACTGATGTTATCGGAATTCAGTGATAATATCGAGTTTCGAGTTCCGACGGAATTGTTAATAATAATACACTCTTTAGCTCCTAAATTGAACCAAAAAATAATAATTCTGCGGATACAAGTTCTCGATAATAAGGGTTTTTTTTTTGCCTTCCTGAACAATTCTGATTTTGTCACTTACAACGTTAATAGAGAATTTCGACAGATGATGCTTCAATTGTATCGCTGTCCAAAATGATATCACGCAAAAGTGCTACTTTTCTATAGGAGGCATCGATTTAGACGAAGTTTTGTTAATTTCCATAAATGCTTTTTGTATAAGTTAAAAGCTTTAAAGCATCTTTTACATTACCATCTAACAATATTTTGACACCACCTCTCTTCGTGATACATATTCAGATAAACATGCATTTGTATATATCGGTATATTCTGTCATTATATAAAAACATAAAATTTTCATGGCAAAACTTTACATTATTGGGGTAAAAAGTTAGAAGTAAACAAATAAAAGAGCTTAAGTGTGACGCTGTTACCTTAACATTTGAGCTATTCCATACAAACCGCGACCCAAAATCTAATAAAAACATGTACCAACATAAATCATCATATCTCGGCTTCTAATAAAGTTACTCTGACGAGGTTAAAATTATTTAATGCTAGCCGTGCTCCATGTTATGGTAAAACAAGTAAGGAAAGCTGTCTTCGGCTGTGCCGAAGGCTATATACCTTTCATGAATAAGCGTCACGATTTTATCTGTTCGATCCCCAGTACAGCCTGTTTCAATTTAACTATATTTACTATACACATTACACATCTTTGTTATAATTTAAAAAAAACTTACAAAATAATAGGATCCGAGTTATCGGAACAATCGATTGTATGGAGGCTATATATTATACGTGTTCAATTGTACTGACTTACACTATACACATTACATATGTAGAAAGTACTAAAGGTGAAATATTTTACGTTCCTAACTTTTTAAATGTGGAAGTATTGGCCAAAAAACCTTATATCGGAACAACCGGTTGTATGGGGCTAAATATATGTTATATTTACCCGATCTTCTTGATTTTCCTCTACACACTACATAAATTGAAAGTACTCAAGTTGCAAAATTTTATGTTCCTAACTTTTTAATTGCAGAAGTTTTGGCCAAAAAAACCTTATATCTGAACAATCGGTTGTATGGGGGCTATATGTTACATTTGCCCGATCTTGTTGATTTTCACTATATATACTACGTAAATAGAAAGTACTCGAGTTGCAAAATTTTACGTTCCTAACTTTTTAATTGCAGAAGTTGTGGTCAAAAAGCCTTATATCTGAACAATCGGTTGTATGGGGGCTATATGTTAAATTTGGCCGATCTTGTTGATTTTTACTATATACACTACATAAATAGAAAGTACTCGAGATGCAAAATTTTACGTTCCTAACTTTTTAATTGCAGAAGTTTTGGCCAAAAAACCTTATATCTGAACAATCGGTTGTATGGGGGCTATATGTTACATTTGCCCGATCTTGTTTATTTTCACTATATACACTACATAAATAGAAAGTACTCGAGTTGCAAAATTTTACGTTCCTAACTTTTTAATTGCAGAAGTTTTAGCCAAAAAACCTTATATCTGAACAATCGGTTGTATGGGGGCTATATGTTACATTTGCCCGATCTGGTTGATTTTCACTATATACACTACATAAATAGAAAGTACTCGAGTTGCAAAATTTTACGTTCCTAACTTTTTAATTGCAGAAGTTTTGGCCAAAAAACCTTATATCTGAACAATCGGTTGTATGGGGGCTATATGTTACATTTGCCCGATCTTGTTGATTTTCACTATATACACTACATAAATAGAAAGTACTCGAGTTGCAAAATTTTACGTTCCTAACTTTTTAATTGCAGAAGTTTTGGCCAAAAAACCTTATATCTGAACAATCGGTTGTATGGGGGCTATATGTTACATTTGCCCGATCTGGTTGATTTTCACTATATACACTACATAAATAGAAAGTACTCGAGTTGCAAAATTTTACGTTTCTAACTTTTTAATTGCGGAAGTTTTGGCCAAAAAACCTTATATCTGAACAATCGGTTGTATGGGGGCTATATGTTATACTGGTCCGATCTTGTCAGTTCCGACAAATGATTCCTATATTACAAAATGGTGGCCACATACAAAATTTCAGCCAGATATCTCAAAAATTGAGGGACTAGTTTGCGTTCAAACAGACAGACGGACAGACGGACAGACGGACATGGCTAAATCAACTCATCTCGTCATCCTGATCATTTCGGTATACTTATTGATGGGTCTATCTCTTCTTCTTCTCATATTTACAAACATCGGACCAAAGTTATAATACCATTTCATGTTCATGAAAGGTATAAAAATAAGAAAAAAATTCACAAAATAAAATTGTTTTTATACAAAAATATTGAGTTAGTCGCATAAATTTTTATTTTAGTAAAAGTGTGTATGCTAATCCCATTTTTGAAATGGATTGATTTTGCAGAGAATTTAATAAGCAATCTAATGCTTTTATTTAAAACTAAAAATGTTGATGTCAACAGTGCAGTTGATTTTAAACATGCAATTATTATAACAAAAATTTAAATATTGCAAAACGAATAAAATTTACTAAAAAATGCAAAGCCTTATTCATTCGCTTTCAAATGAGCTCAAGATGAAGGGCCTCATTCTCTATGGCGAACGATAATCCACACGAACGATAGCAGGTCTTGACGTTTCGTCTAGCAGTCACATTCTAGTTTGAATCCAAAATTTGTATGTCAATCAGCCAAAACGAATCTTCCCAGAATTTTGAAATCAAATAAAAATTAAAAAAAAACTTAACTGATTCTTATAAGTTCTTGCATAAATTACATATGGCAGCACTTTTATTTGACAAATAGTTTCGAAATCTAATTATAATGTGACTGCTAACGAAACGTCAAAACCAGCTATCGTTCGCCATAGAGAATGAGGCCGGAAGTCTTTAGCTTTTTTAGAAGCCGAGATATGATGATTTGAGTAGGTACATTTTTTCATTAGTTCAAGAAAAATTCCAAACTTTGACAGATCATATCTCCGAAGAAAATCAAAAAAATCGGTAATCAAAAAATACGTGTCAAACCAATTTATAGTCCCAACGTGTAAACCGACTTTGAACAAAATCCAAGACATGGTGTATTTTTTTTACAAAATTGGGATCACTTGAAATGAAATAGCTCATATATGTATGTAAGTAAGTAAATACTGATAAAGTTAAGTTGAGTGTTTACAATATCATGATATCAAAAACTTGGATTTGTTTTTGTTGCAGCTTGGCTTTTACGGTTTTTTTTTTGTAATTAAACGAGAAAGTTTTTCCTTTACTCTTTAATAAAGCAATAAGTTCGAAATTTGTACATGTATACGTACATGTGTATTTACATTAGCCTGGACCATTTTGGCTTCAAAATTGTGAAAACGTTGAATAGAAGAAAATTAAGCAGGCAAATGGGGTTTTAAACTTTAGTATGGGTTTCTTATTTCACGTTTTCCTTTTGTATAAAGGACAGAGTTATATACAGATTCCTATGGAGAATTGACTGCCCAATCTGAATCCCATATCAAAATTTATTTAATATAATTGAATTTTTTTTTTCTTAATTTATTTTATATTCTTTTATTTTATTTTAACTTGTTCTAATTTATTTTATTTCATTTTTTTTTATTTTATTTTAGTTTATTTTAATCTACTTTCTTTTCCCTTTTTTATATTTTTTTGTTTTATTTTTTTTCTTTCTGTTTGTTTTATTTTATTTTTATTTGCTTTATTTTATTTTATTCTACTCTCTTTTCCCTTATTTTTTTATTTTACTTGATTTTTTTTCATTTAATATTCTTTTATTCTATTTTTTTTTTTAATTTTATTATATATATTTTATTTTATTTTACTTTGTTTTATTTTTTTTTTTTTATTTTTTTTTTTGTTTTTTTATTTTTTTTTTTTTCTTTTTTTATTTATTAGTTGTTATTGGACGGCCAAAATGGCCAGGCGGTTAAAGGCTATTTTAAGTAAGTAAGTAAGTTGTTATTTTTACTACTTTAGTTTACTTAATTTTTATTTTGCCCAGTCTAATGTTGATAGCAAAATATGCGTACTTTTAAAATTATTTATGCACACAAATAACTATCTAGGTACGATTACTACCTACAGTAAAATTTTGTATGTTCATTACTGGCTTCTAATTTAGAAAATTTTGTTTGTTTAATTAAAATTCAAAACATAGCTGCATAATGCGACAGGTGCATATCCTGCAGCTATGCATTTATGGACAAACATACATACATAGGTACTAAGTTTACCAACAAATATATGTACACAAGTGTCTGCATGCACAACGTCAATGCAAGGATTTACCAAAACTTTCATGCAACCGATATGGCCTTGTGGTTTGGTACATATGCAAAGTGGCAGCACGAATTTATATTGTTTTTCACACTTTTGGCAATATTTCAGACTTTTGGCTAAAAGTGCTTAGATTGTTAAGGCATCAAAACCGGTTTACTCATGTGCTACCATTTGAACCGATGGCCAGCTTGTGGTTAATTAATAACAGACAATTAAAATTTCGGTCCATTTTCTTAGTATGGTTAATTAAGCAATAAGACGGAGTGTAGAAAGGGGTGCATTCATTACTGGGGTACATTCGCCACACCCTATTTTTTTCTAAATTCATCAGTCCTATCGAACTTTAATAATCGATAGGTTGTTCTTCAGTTGACAGTCTCTCGTTTCACTCACAGTGTCGTACATATTGTGCATACATTGTGGTGAGTATTCCACTTTCGTACCAAGGGCGTACGCAGTGGGGCCGTTGCCCTAACCTTAACGAATGAAACTGAATGAAAAACCCAAGAAAAATTATAGTTACTTAGCAAATATATAAATACCCCCCCTCCCCTTTGCGAAACATTTGAGAAGAGCTGTGCACGTCCTGGTGTCGTACCAATAATATGTGCTCACATGTAACTTCATACGTCAACACCAAAGCAACTATGAACGTCCAGTCCAAAACAGGTTGGGATTTAAGAATGGGTTATATAGACGCTGAACGACGAGGGCATTACACCACAATTGGGTTTGTGCAAAATTATATACCAACAATTAAGGAATCACGGACAGTGGCAAAAGAAAATGAAATGATCCTTGGTGAATTCGAAATATAAACTTAACGAAAGACGTCTGGTCTGTGAGATGATCCGTGGGTATGATTTTTCAAAGTTCGGCACTGGTCCCACAGAATATATGTACATACATATTATTGCATACACACATAACCATTTGAGTGCACTTGAATATGTCCATAGCCACAAGCTATTCAGTAGCAAAATATGATTATGAGTAGATACCAGTTTCCATGTTAATACGTCTACTGAATATGTAAACCTCATAATTGGCAAACTTATAACTCAATTAAGGACTCACAAAGAAGCCATGTTTGGACGCAACATCAACCCACGTGAGTCCACAAGCTACACATTTGAAGTAGCTTACGTGCCTAGAGTGACACTCACAGCATGCTCACCTATCCACGCATGCCCACGTATTTATGGCACTCATGCACATATGAAACTATTGTCCTTTTAAAATGAGGCGAAATGCATGAGTAAATATTAGTTATTATATACTTCCCTGTAAGAAATGTAATTAGTTAGTCCAGGGTGAATACGGAATGTGTCGTTTTGGTCTCTTTATATGGGTGGCACTGCACAAATTTAGTTTGACCATGTCATATGACACAAATAACACTGTGACACAAAATGAGGGGTCATCTCTCCGTAATTGATGAAACCTATTGGAGATGAAACTTTAGCCCTCCCATATCAAAACCTCACCTGGGTTTTTGGCTTATAGGTCTGGGTTCTTTGTTATTTTTATTCAAAGTTGGTAACCCTGTGTATGAGAAAAGTTGATTAAACTTGATCAAATGCAGCAATTTTAGATGGGTTTTCTTGTATATCCCAATTTGTTGGATCGAGGAACTCATTTTTGACATTAATTTTTACCTAAGTCTTACGATGGGTGGCGCTATCATACAATTTTTTTTTTTTTTTTTGATAGTTTTTCATGCAATAATAGTATTAATATAGTTTTTAAAAGGGAAATATAAATATTTCAACCCTGTTTTCGTATGGCACGTCGATATATCCACGTTTTATTGAGAATTTTTGGGATGCGTTACAACTTTTGAATCTGAGCATCTGTAAAGAAATAAAATACCGAGCCTGTACACCCATAAAAAGTTATAATTACACTGTGCAACAAGATTCTACGTAATTGATGAAACCATTTGGAAATAAAACTTTAGCCCTCCCATATCAAAACCTCATACTCCACGTTTGGCCTATAGGTCTGGGTTCTTTTTTATTTTTATTCAAAGTTGGTAACCCTGTGTATGAGAAAAGTTGATTAAAACTTGATCAAATGAAGCAATTTTAGATGGATTTTCTTGTATATCCCAATTTGTTGGATCGAGGAACTCATTTTTGACATTAATTTTTACCTAAGTCTTACGATGGGTGGCGCTATCATACAATTTTTTTTTTTTTTTTTGATAGTTTTTCATGCAATAATAGTATTAATATAGTTTTTAAAAGGGAAATATAAATATTTCAACCCTGTATTCATAGGCGGATTTACGAGTGGGGCTCCGGCAAGTAACCCCTCCTCCCCCCTCACTACTAAGTATGGTCCTTATTTTATATGTATCAGTTGTTGATATTTTTGCCTGTGTGATCTTTGTACCGCTATACGCCCCCCGCCCTCGCCTGCATAAAATAAAAGGTGATTATATTTGATCAGTACATAATTTCAAAAAATTATCTCGCAAAAAATGAAGGTATGAAAAGTGATAAACAGAGAATTAATTGAATTCTTAACAGAAATATTACTTTGTACGTATACTTAATTTTTTATTTCAAACTTTTCACGGCTACAAATGTGTATATGTATACCATTTATCATCTTTTTTGTGTGGCAAATATAGTGTAATGTTCCTTTCTACAACTATCATTTACGATCTACGACAATAAAACTAAAAATATACATTTTCATGAAAAATTTTAAAAATTGTATGACAGCGACACCTATCGTAAGATCTAGGTTAAAGTTTATATCAAAAAGAGTGCCTCGATCTAATAAATAGCGATATAAAAAAAAAAAAAAACAATCTAAAATTTATTCATTTGCACGAAAAACTATCAAACAAAAATTGTATGACAGCGCCAGCTATCGTACGCCTTAGATAAAAATTAATGTCAAAAATGAGTTCTTCGATCCAACAAATAGAGATATACAAAAAAATCCATCTAAAATTGCTTCATTTGATCAAGTTTTAATCAACTTTTCTCATACACAGGGTTACCAACTTTGAATAAAAATAAAAAAGAACCCAGACCTATAGGCCAAACGTGGAGTATGAGGTTTTGATATGGGAGGGCTAAAGTTTTATTTCCAAATGGTTTCATCAATTACGTAGAATCTTGTTGCACAGTGTAATTATAACTTTTTATGGGTGTACAGGCTCGGTATTTTATTTCTTTACAGATGCTCAGATTCAAAAGTTGTAACGCATCCCAAAAATTCTCAATAAAACGTGGATATATCGACGTGCCATACGAAAACTAACACCAGAAATTTTGTGTCTGACGAAAAGTAGGTTAGGTTAGGTTCAAGTGGCTGCCGCAGAGGCAAACTTAGGCCAGTTTTGAAAGGCCCGCTGTGACACCACCAACACTAGGAAAGTCAGTCCCGGGACCCGGCCATATGGAAAATTCCCGAGTTGTTGGGATTCTCCACATAGCAGAGTCCCGGGACTGACACTCCTAAACCGACACCGTTACTCCTCCTCGAACCACTTAGATGACTTTATGAAGCAGCTCCTACTGCATCTTCGGTAGGGCACACCTAGCCTTTCTGCGTGCCTACCAATAAGGCAGTGCCCAACTAAAACACCTATTAATATGGAGATTTCTCTCCTTTTTAGGGCGTGAATATCTCTAGATCTTTTATGATCCCATTTTGGCCAGTTTTTTTTATTTTGATATCCGGCACCCTGGGGATTGTTGCCATGTTTCGTTGGCTTGACGGAGTTTGTACTAGGGTGGATCGACAAAAAAAGTTTTTCCAGTCCACCTCTAGGATTAAAGATATTTTGATGGCGCTCGCAAAAAAATGCAGGTGTTGCGTGGATTGCGCTTCATAATGGGTTGCTCTACACGAAAGTCTAAAACTATTTCTATATATCGGTGGTCGGAAAATGAATGTTCTTCAAGAACACGCCATTTTCTAACCCACTCATAAGCGCCTTCACTACAAATAGTGAGATCTATGCCCTCCCTACGGGTTTTAGTGATAAAAGTAGGCTCGCCACCCACATTGGAAACTACCAGGTTGGTTGTTAATAGGTAGTCAAACAGATACTCGCCCCTGGCATTGATATCGGAGCTTACCCATTGGACGTGATGAGCATTAGCGTCCGCTCCTATAATAAGATGACCCGTACACAAATTTGACACCAAATCTCTCACCTCCCTTTGTGGTGGAGGTTCTTCGGCGTCGTAGGGCATATAGACCGACGTCGTCGTCATGCTGGTGCTGCCGACTGTTAATATGGCAGCGGAGAAAGGTGTTGAGGTCAGACTTAACCAAAATACAGGCTCTGACTTTGCGCTCCTCACTGGCTCGAGTGAGCTTGAAACCCTTAGTCCCCAATCCGCAAATCCTCGAGCTGCTGACCCAGGTTTCTTGGATGAGGACCATACCAACGCCGCCTTTATAAAGACGACAACTTAACAGCCTAACCAAATATAAATGCACTCCGTGCGTTTACCGCACGTATGTGCATGCACGACTTTTTTTCCTGTAACCGAATAAATATGCGTGCGTTTGTATCTTTGCCTGTGTACAAACGTCAAATCGAAATGTGACGCAAAACAAGAATTGGTAATCAAGTTACGTTTTTACGCTGTGCGCTAAGTTGTATCTGCATGAGACAAGTTTGACAGAAAACTAACGGCGCGCGTTTATATTAGATTAGGCTGTAAAGCAGCCGAGGCTATTTTAGATTTGTGCAGATTTATCTGAAGCACCGCCATCATGAGAACGCTCAGACTTCCCTGCCGTCCCCATATGGCCGAGGGTTGCCCCGTCCCGAAGGCTGACTCTCAACGATGAGTTGTTCAAAACAACTGCGCGATTTGGCGTAACGGGAGCACTGCCTTCCCCGTCCAGCAGGCTGTCTTCCATCTCCAAGTTGGCGGATAACATGCTTTCCGCGTCGGAATCCTCCGTTTCCTCTTGCGGTACTTCGATTTCCGAGTCCCCGGAGCAGCCGCGATGGCAGCGCGCTGTGCATCGCCACGGTATGCGTAGATAACGATCTGGCCTACACTGTAATGCACTAGTCCATTACACCTTTTAAGGGGCTCGAGTGCCTCCTTATTCATGGTGAAGACCACTTGTCTATCATGCCCTACCGCATCCCCGGCCAGATTGACACTCCAGTCCTGCGTCGGGAAGGACGGTTTCATTATCCGCAGCATCGCGAGAATTCTCTCAGGATCTGGCAGGAATACATGCCCTTGCCCTTGGCCGAATCGGAATGTTCTTCTAGTCGACGACGTCGCTGTCAGTCCCCCGGTTGATTTTGAAGTGAAGGTTGTCTTCCGACGTTGTGTTTTCGCTTGCTCCAGCATAGCTCTCCTCTGCTGAGGAGAGAACGGAGTTGTTGATTGTTTAAAGTTTTGTTTTGTGTTTTTCATCTTGTTCGTACGACCCTTCGCCGGACAAGACCAGCTTAGGGTCAAGGGAAGAGTGAGGGGAAACTGTGTCGTCCAATGGGCACGGTATCGCATAACACCCTGGACTGGGAGGGGGAGATCTTTGTCATCGCGCCAGGGGAGGCTAGGCTACTCTCGTGATGTAGTGCCATGCGGAGCTATGATCACAAGGGTAAAGTAGTCCTGTGGTTATCGACTAAGCCCTCGTACCCCGGCAAGTTGTCTACCCTTCACGATGGTGTCGAAAAGTAACACTTTCGCATTTTCTCTGAAGAAAATGTACTACCGAAAAGTATTAGTTTTCGTCAGACACAATATAAAAGTGTTATGCCAGGAATATATGTATGTGCAGCGACTTGAAAACACACGTGCAGGGAAATTTACCTGGCAGTTCCATGCAGTGACACTTGAACGAAATTTTCCAAACTCACTAATAACACACATAAACCACCTAAAATATGTTTTAAACACTTCATTTAACATAAAAATTAAATTTTTTATAAATTTTATAATTTAAAAATGCAAAATAAATTGAAATAACGAAATAAAATATTGGTTTTTTTGGAATTTTTTTTTTTTGCTTGTTCGTGCTTGTTAGGGTTTTCGATAAAACACATTTGAACACATCATGCAGCCGATGCAGGGCATATGTAGTACAAACTAGTGTGTTTAAATTTTTGCTGCGCAGGGTAACTGCACATCTATTCCAGGCTTTAGTTTTCGTCAGACACAAAATAAAAGTGTTAGTTTTCGTAAAAAAATTTAAAAAGTATTAGTTTTCGTATCTCCGCCGAAATGGTTAGTAACACTGGTTTACAAACAATTACTTTGAAAAAATACCATAAATTCAAGTTTATAGGTGAATTGGCCGGACATGCCGAGCACAAAACATATTTTTTTAATTTTTTGTATGGGCAGGTTTTTGAGATATCGGTAGTTTTGTGTTTTTTCAAGTGTCACTTCATTTAAAAATTCTTTTCGCCAATGGTAAAGAAACGATGAACGCAAGCATTGCCTTGTTCGAAAGGAAATGGAAACATACTTCCAACGAGAATTGGAAATTTCGTCGAATTTTTACGATTTTTTTAAAAATTTCGATTTTAGAACTTGTTTTTTATGCGAAGTTGTAAAAATCAGTAACTTTTTATTATACCTTTCATGAACATGAAATGGTATTATAACTATGGTCCGATGTTTGTAAGTATGAGAAGAAGAAGAGATGGACCCATCAATAAGTATACCGAAATGATCAGGATGACAAGCTGAGTTGATTTAGCCATGTCCGTCTGTCCGTCTGTTTGAACGCAAACTAGTCCCTCAATTTTTGAGATATCTGGCTGAAATTTTGTATGTAGCCACTATTTTGCAATATAGGAATCATTTGTCGGAACTGGCAAGATCGGACCAGTATAACTTATAGCCCCCATACAACCGATTGTTCCGATATAAGGTTTTTTGGCCAAAATTTCCGCAATTAAAAAGTTAGGAGCATAAAATTTTGCAACTTGAGTACTTTCACATTATCTAGTGTGTAGAGTGAACATCAATAAGATCGGATCATTATGACATATAGCTCCCAAACATTCGATCGTTCCGATATAAGAAATTTGGGCCATAACTATCGCCAAATAAAAAGTTTGGAACGTAAAATATTGCACCTTTAGTACTTTCTACATATGTAATGTGTACAGTGTAAGTCAGTACAATTGTGCACATATAATATATAGCCTCCATACAATTGATTGTTCCGATAACTCGGATCTTATTATTTTGTAACTTTTTATACCTTTCATGAACATGAAATGGTATTATAACTTTGGTCCGATGTTTGTAAGTATGAGAAGAAGAAGAGATAGACCCATCAATAAGTAAACCGAAATGATCAGGATGACGAGATGAGTTGATTTAGCCATGTCCGTCTGTCCGTCTGTCTGTCTGTCTGTCTGTCTGTCTGTCTGTCTGATGGGTCTGTCTGTCTGTTTGAACGCAAACTAGTCCCTCAGTTTTTGCGATATTTGGCTGAAATTTGGTATGCGGCCACCATTTTCTAATATAGCAATCATTTGTAGGAACCAGCAAGATCGGACCGATATTACACATAGCTCCCATACAATCGATTATTTCGATAAACCGATTTTGGGCTATAACTCCTGTAATTAAACACGTAGGAACGTGAAATTTTGGAGCTATCGCTATTTTTATATGTGAAATATCGATGTGGAAAATCATCGAGATGGAATAAATATTTCACATAGCCCCCATACAATCGATTGTTCCGATAAACGGATTTTGGTAGATAACTCCTGTAATTATATAGGTAGGAACGTTAAATTTCGTAACTATTGCTATTTTAGAATGTGGAATGTCGATGTTAAAAAATCAATGGGATTGGACCAATATATCACATTGCCCCCATATAATCGATAGTTCCGATAATTTCGGTATGAGCTTAAGTTAAATTCACACAGGCTGTACTGGTATCAAACAGTGAAAATCGTGACGCTTATTCATGAAAGGTATTTAGCCGTCGGCACAGCCGAAGACAGCTTTCCTTACTTGTTTTTTTTCTAAAACTAGTCTGTGTAATTGCAAACATTTTAAGAATAAGCATATTTTTTCAACAAAAAAATTCTTAAAAATCAGGGATAATTTTGAGCTACTTTTAACTTGCGCACTATTATATGTACTGAAATTGACTGGCCTACAAAAACTGTGTACTCAGAAATTCGCTAGAAATTCTGCCAAAAAAGTTGAAAATTTTCATGGCCGTTTTGCAAATTTTTTAAAAATTCTCCCGAAATTTGTGCAAAATTTTTCAGAAATTTTTTCATGGTTTCTGTTTTATAATTCGCTATAACTATTTTAATTAAAATTACTATCCTATCATTTCTTCTAACGAAATTCGAAAAAATGTTCGTGCATCAAATAAGCTGACACTCACATAGATGCGTACATATCGCCCATTCTAAAATCAAAACTTTCGTTTTTCATAATTTTATGATAACAGCCATTTTACACTTTTAAAGCGACCTAGTAGAGATTGGGGGTTCAAACCCCCCTATTGGCTCTCAACGACTGAAATTTTTCATAAAAACTGTAAAAGTCACAACCTTCGGAGCATCCAAACGTCCAAAACCCCCTTATAGAAAATTCCTGCGCACGGGCTGCGGAAGAGTGTTGTCTTTTTGTATCATCCGAGGGGAAAAAGGGAACTTTTAGTACAAAAATGCACTACTATTTTACTACCATTTTAATGTTAATATACGAATTTATCGGTCCTATCCCTGAGCCAAAAAATGATAAAAGGGTAGGTATTTGTTTGTACTCTTCAGCAAAATTATATCGAAATACACTTTTATGATATAATGAAACTTAAGATTTCTCAAAGTAGTAGAGAATTTCCACCCCAAATAAAAACTTCGGGAAATGACCTGAAATGAAGTAAGTTTAAATTTTTTACAAAAACTTTTTGTATTTCCTTATAGTACATTTACACCTCACCAAATTTGGCGAATTTGCGAAAAATTGCAAATTTGGCGCTTTTTTCCATACAAATCTCATTTTCCAAATTTGGAATTCCATCACATTTGATGTCATTTGCCGAAAAATACAATCCACAGTTCCTCAAAATAGAATTGCCCAGCATGAAACTTAATGGATAATTGACGTGTGATAACTTTAGCACTATGTACAGCTGTAAATAACAATTTCTACTAGTTTTTTTTTTAAGAAAACGGGCCCATTCTACCTGGAAAAGACAGAAGCCTTCTTGGCCCTTCTTTTATTATTACCCTACAGGTGTGTAAACCATCACGGTAGTGCATATGCTTTCGGTGGCTTTTTGTCCTAGTGGAGAATTCTTGCAGGGAAGGTGAAGCCAACTGCAAATTTGCCAATGTAAACGGTGTCAAATTGGCTCATATAAATTCGCAAAATTTGGTGCGGTGTAAATGTACTATTAGAAGAACTAGGACGTGCTTACAATGACCGCACCAAAAAAGCGCAACTGTAAAGTGCGACTTTTAAACGAGGTTTTCTTCAATTTGTGGTTATATGATCTTCGGTTTCCCCTTATAGATTGGAGCTAACTATATTTTAATGTCGACTCCGAACAAAAACTACCAAGTCTGTCCCTAAAAATTTGTTGAGGAATCACACTTGGAGGTTTTCAACACCAATTTTTTATATTTTAATTCTGATGCTTTCGATATCAAAGTAGACTGCCGAAATATATTTACGAGTCGTAAAAGGTACTGAAGTGGTAGTTTTTTCCCTCGTGAAGGGTGGATACCTTGCCGCGGTACGAGGGCTTAAGTCGATAGCCACAGGGCTACGCTGCCCTTGTGATCATAGCTCCGTACGGCACTTCATCACGAGAGCAGCCTAGCCTCTATGGCGCGACGACAAAGATCTTCCCCCTCCCAATCCAGGGTGTTATGCGAAACCGTGCCCATTGGACGTTTGCAGCCGGGAGGCAAATCGTGGCTGTATTTGAACGGAGCCTCTCTGATACCGGGTCGCCTCATAGAGTAAGCATGGCCTTACCGCGGTACGGGGCTCTGCCGCGGCGGACGACACATTTTCCCCTACTCTTCCCTTGACCCTAAGCTGGCCTTGTCCGGCGACGGGTCGTACGAACAAGATGAACTCAAATAACCCAAATAAAAACGATAAAACTAAAAAACAAACAACGCCAAATTTCACTCCTCAGCAAAGGAGAGCTATGGAGGAACAGGCGAGAAAGCAATAACAACGCCGGAGGACAACCTCCGTTCCACAATCAAGGGGGGATCGACAGCGATGGCAACTACGAGTCGGTCAACCAACCCTCTATCGACTAAGATTGACTTGATGGGAGCTAGCACCAGTGCGGTTGCCTACGCAACTAAGCGGACAACGGCGGATGCTAAACTCCCATCAACCGCTGATATGAAATCCAGTATCTTTACGTCTGTGGCAGCGGTCTCACGACCTGGCCTCGGAGTTTCGAAGGAGAAGGAAGCTGCAACTGAGATTTCGGCAAGGAGAGCGACCGCGATGGCAACTACGGGTCCGCACTCCCAGGAGACATCTCCCCGCCGCTTCACATACCACGAGAAAAGATTGGCTGCAAAGATCCTGAAGAGGTATTAAGGGGTACCGCAGGAATCGCTGTCGCCGAATTCCAGTAAATCGGTAGAGCTAGCGAAAGCTGTGATACCGGATTTCCAAAATTCGTACATGCCAAAGAGGTTAAAAGTTAACCCTTTCAAGCGCCAGAGATCGGACCTGGAGTTAAATCCCCCTCCCAATCGGCATCAGAAGACCCCTGGAGCGGGCAAACTAAGCTTTGCTGAGGTAACCAAGGACAGGATCCTTATAGGCGTCCTTGACCGAGGCAATGACCGTCTGGCCATCCCTAAGGACCGGTGGCGTTACGTGCGAAATGAACTCGGCAACATTCTTCTCAATGTTGCTCCAGAGTTTCCGGGTAGTTCGGCGCGAGTAACGGATGCGGGTTGGCACCAGGGTCAGATTAAATTGCTCGCATGCGAGGATGCAAAAACCGTAGCACTGTACAAGGCAGCAGCTGCTAATCTGGGTGAAGTCTACAAGGGCGCAAAGATAGAGGTCGTCGACTGGAAGGACATTCCAGCTCGTCCAAGGGCAAGGGCGTGGATTCCGGCCATCCCTGACGAACCCGAGAGAATTCTCGGGATGCTACGGCTAATGAATCCGTCCCTGCCAACGCATGACTGGAGTGTCAATCTGGTCGGGGATGCGGTAGGGCCCGACAGACAGGTGGTGTTCACCATGAATAAAGAGTCAATCGAGCCCCTCAAAAGGTGCAATGGCCTAGTACATTACAGCGTAGGCCAGATCGTTATCCACGTATATCGTGGTGATGCTCAGCGCGCTGCCTTCTCGGCTGCTCCGGGGGAACCGGAAAACGAATTACCAGAAGAGGAAGCGGAGGATTCCGATGCGGAAAGCATGTTATCCGCCACGTCCCTTGGCGATAGTGCTGTGAACAACTCGGAGATGGAGGACAGCCTACAGGACGAGGAAGCCCTCGACGTCACGGTGGTAGCAGCCAACGCTGAGCGATTAACATCTAACGCTACAGACAGCAAGACACCTGCAACGCCATATCGGGCAGTTAATCGGAACAACTCGTCGTTGATAGGCAACCTCCGGGATGGGGCAAACCTCGACGATATGGGGACGGCAGGGAAGTCTGTGCGCTCTCATGTTGGTGGTGCTTCAGATTAATCTGCACAAATCTAAAGTAGCTTCGGCTGCTTTAAGTAGTCGTCTTTCTAAAGGCGACGTGGATGTGGTCCTCATCCAAGAACCCTGGGTCAATAGCTCGAGAATCTGCGGATTGGGGACTAAGGGCTTCAAGCTCATTCGAGCCAGCGAGGAGAGCAAAGTCAGAACGTGTATTTTGGTCAAGTCTGAGTTGAACTCCTTTCTCCTACCTAACTACACCAATGGTGATATTACCGCTATCAGTCTAACGGTCGACAGCACCCGCCTGACGGTGGCCTCGGTCTATATGCCCTACGACGCCGAAGAACCCCCACCACAAACGGAGGCGAAAGACCTGGTGTCAAATTTCTGCACGGGTAATCTTATTATTGGAGCGGACGCTAATGCTCACCATGTCCAATGGGGGAGCTCCGACATCAATGCCAGGGGCGAGTCTCTGTTTGATTACCTCTTAACAACCAAGCTGGTGATTTGCAACGTGGATAATGAGCCTACTTTTATCACTAAGACCCGCAGGGAGGTCATAGACCTCACTATCTGTAGTGAAGGCGCTTATGAGTGGGTCAGAAAATGGCGGGTTCTGGAAGAACATTCTTTCTCCGACCACCGTTACATAGAAATGGTTTTAGACTTTATTGTAGAACAACCAATCATGAAGCGCAATCCACGTAACACTGATTGCCAGTTACACAATGAAATATTAGACAGAGACCTACCAGTACTGCCCTCACAAGCCCCCTCATCAGTAGAGGAGCTGGAGGATCTTGTTACTACATTTACATCGGCGCTCTCAAATGCTCTAGGACAGGCTTGTCCAGTGCCAAAACCACGCGGTAAACACAGGCCACATTGGTGGTCCTACGATTTGGACTCGCTCCGAATATCATGCCGGAAACAATTTAACAAGGCCAAGAGCTTCGGCTCTAAGCCTCATTGGCACGAATATAAAGCTAAACGAAGGGCCTACAAAAAAGCTCTGAGACAGGCGAAGAGAACCTCGTGGAGAAGTTTCTGCACTGGCGTCGAAAAGGTCGACGACACAGCGAGACTTAGACGAGTCCTCTCGAAAAGTCAAACAACCATCAGCTATCTGCGAAAACCTGACGGATCCTGGACCAGCATGGAAGAGGAAACCCTTGAGCTGCTCTTGAATACACATTTTCCGGGGAATCTGCATGATGCACCACTAGCACCTGCAACAAACCTGGCAGTAAATATACCCATCACTGAGGAAAGAGTAAGGTGGGCAGTTAAGAGCTTTGAACCGTATAAGGCTGCCGGGCCGGACGGGATTATCCCCGCGCAACTTATAAACACGTTGGAGACATCAGCTAAATGGCTGGTATTTCTCTTCACAGCCTGCCTGGCTCTCAACCACATTCCGGGCTCCTGGAGAAGCGCCACGGTAGTGTTTATCCCTAAGGCTGGGAAGGCATCCCACTACGAGCCAAAAGACTACAGACCGATCAGTCTCTCGTCCTTTGTACTAAAAACCTTTGAGAGGATACTAAGCGACTACCTCTTAACAACTATTGATAGCAACCTTATCTCTAGCTATCAGCATGCATACACCAAGGGTAAATCAACAGAAACCGCTCTGCACAGCCTAGTGTCTGTCATTGAGAAATCGCTGTGTGAAAAGGACTACTGTCTCGTGGCCCTCATAGACATTGAGGGGGCTTTCAACAATATAAGCCCGGAGGCTATCAACTCCGCTCTAACTAATCTGGGCGTAGATAGACCTCTAACTGATTTAATTGACCAACTTTTAAGGGGAAGGAAAATAGCTTCTTCACTTGGTACGGTTGAGTTATCACGTTATGTCACAAGGGGAACACCCCAGGGTGGTGTTCTTTCCCCGCTTTTATGGAACCTCACAGTCAACTCGTTGCTACGTGACACAAGCTGGGGGGGGCGGGAAGATAGTGGCATACGCAGACGATTTAGCTATTGCATTCAGAGGCAAGTTCCCACAAACTCTGTGTGACCTGATGCAAGTAGCACTGCGAGAAGTTTCGACGTGGTCCTCTCGCTGCGGACTTAGTATCAACCCAGGAAAGGTGGAACTTGTCCTCTTCACCAACCGGTACAAAATACCGCCACTAAGCCTACCAGAACTAGATGGCACGCGGCTGGGCTTGTCGGATAAGGCCAAGTTTCTAGGCATAGTTCTGGACAGGAAATGGAATTGGAAGGAGAATGTTCTTCAGCGCCAGAAGAAAGCTTGCATCGCTCTTTACACATGCAAAAGAGCCATTGGCAAAAAATGGGGGCTCAGCCCTACAGTATGCAGTTGGATCTACACGGCCATCATTCGCCCAATCATGCTTTATGGAGTCGTCGTATGGTGGCCTGCGCTGAGCAAGGCCTGAATCTGTTGCGGAAAGTCCATAGATCCAATATGATCTGTATAAGCGGTGCGCTAAGGACAACGCCCAACGAAGCCCTCCAGGTCATTCTGGGCATTTTGCCACATGATCTGGAAGGGTTTCGGTCAGCGGCGGCATCAGCTCTGCGCCTAAGAGAAACCTCCAGTTGGGCTGCGGGTACTATTGGACACTCCAGTATTCTGGAATCTTACAGCTGTCTCCCTCTAAGCACAGATCGTTGTGCGACTACTACAGTCGGGGATAGCTGTTTCAAAATAAACATTCCCAGCAGAGAAGACTGGGAGAGGACGGATTGGTGTCCCGAAACAAATGGTGGCACTTCCATATACACCGACGGCTCGAAGTTGGACGGCAGAGTTGGAGGAGGCGTTTATTCAAGGGATTTGGACCTTGAGCTCTCCTTCAGACTACCTGATCATTGTAGCGTCTTCCAGGCGGAAGTCTCGGCAATCCTGGACGCCGCGGCCTGGTTAAGCAAACGTGTTATCGGAGAAGATATCGCTATTTTCAGCGATAGCCAAGCGGCCATCAAATCCCTTGGCTCATACATGTTCAACTCTGAACTGACGCTCAGCTGTCGTCGATCTCTTCAGGAGATGGCCCAACAGAACCGCGTAAACCTCATATGGGTCCCGGGACATAGGGACATTGAGGGAAACTGTAAGGCAGACGAGCTTGCCAGGCAGGGCACGACCAAGCAGGTTCTTCAGGATAAAGAGCGCTTAGGTATGCCGTTTGCCACATGCAAACTAATGCTGAAGGAGCACACACTCCTTCAAGCCAACGAAAGATGGCTGCTATCCCCAGGGTGTCGCATATCGAAACAAACCTGGCCAAAATGGGATCTTCAAAGGTCTAGACGCATTTATGCCCTAACTAGGAGGGAAATCTGCATATTGATAGGGGTATTAACCGGTCACTGCCTCATTGGTAGGCATGCAGAAAGGCTAGGTGTGCCCTACCGACGATGCTGCAGGAGTTGCAAAGATGATGAGGAGGAGGAAACAGTGGAGCACCTCATCTGCAACTGTCCGGCTTTAAGCGGCCCGGGAACGCGCTTTTTGGGAGTTCCGTTCCTGGATAGCCTAAGCCAGATCGCGGAAATGGACATAAAGGACTTGATGGGCTTCATAAAGTCATCTAAGTGGTTCGAGGAGGAGTAACGGTATCGGTTTAGGAGTGTCAGTCCCGGGAGTTCCGTTCCTGGATAGCCTAAGCCAGATCGCGGAAATGGACATAAAGGACTTGATGGGCTTCATAAAGTCATCTAAGTGGTTCGAGGAGGAGTAACGGTGTCGGTTTAGGAGTGTCAGTCCCGGGATTCTGCTATGTGGAAAATCCCAACAACTCAGGGATTTTCCATATGGCTGGGTCCCGGGACTGACTTTCCTTGTGTTGGTGGTATCACAACGGGCCTTTCAAAACTGGCCTAAGTGTGCCTCTGCGGCAGCCACTTGAACCTAACCTAGTTAATGGCTGATCCACCTATGTGATCCATTTCACCCCCCCCCCCCCCCCCCCACTAATTACACTAGTTTACAATAAAAATTTACCTTGACAAAAATATGCTTTGTAGACTAATTCGGGTTCGCTGAAGCCGAAAATGTCATTTTTTTTTTTCAAAGAACGGGTTTCGAGATATTCGCAAACAACCGTTTTTTTGCAATACATATTGTAGTTATGGCCTGAAACCTAGAAAATGGTGAGCCAGTTAGGTTTGAAGTATGTGAATTCTAAAAGGCACATATGTAGCCTTTCCGGCGATATATAATATTTGTAAATTGAATCAGTAGTTTTCGCAAAACAGCTGTTCAAAGTTGTAAAAATTTGCATTTCGGGTGATTTTTTTCAAATTATCAAACTTTTTATTTTGAGCCTAAACTAGATTGTGTTATTGCTCAACTGAATGTGAAATAACACAAAATGTAGCAAAATTTTCAGGTTTGGTTATTACCACTCGGAAAGAAGTCAAATTTTGTCTTATTGCTCAAATATAGTATTTCATTTCAGACAGGATCGCACGGGGCTCGTATCAAACCTGCTTAAGTCGTTGGGGCCAAGCCGCGCACGACCCGCTGCGACCGGTCGCCGCGAAACGGCGCGTGAACGGGCGTTCATATCCACTTTTTTGCCTTATTGCTCAAACGTGGGGAAAAAGTTTGACTTATTTCTCAAAGTGATGCAATAACACAAATTTGTGTTATTTCACATTAAGTTGATCAATAACACAAATTTGGTTTATTGCCGTTTGGGTTATTGCACCCCCCCAATTTCAGTGTCTGATATAAACCATGTATTTTGTATATATCACTGGAAAGGTTTGAAACCGGGCTATTTGAAAGAAAATCCTCAAGCATAAAAGTTTTAGTTTATTTGTATTCCTTTTATTTATATGCAAGGTTTCATAAATGCAAATATATTTTTGTTTTGCAATTCGGTGCAAAATTTTTTGCGACGTTTAAAAGTGACAGGAAAACAGGGTAATTGTTTTGTACATTGATTGTATTAAAACGTAAGCAAAATAGTAAAGTTTAAGTGTTTCCATACTTCTGACCCCTACTCTTAATAGCCGTTTTAATTGCTAAGAAAATCAGATTTGCTTTGAAATTTTCGTAATTAATTTTCGCACATGAATATATAAAAATATTTAGTTGTCATCGCGAATATGATAATAAAAGTTTATGTATTTATACCAAAATGTGTAAAATCTCACCGGATAAGTTCTGCTTTATTTGTGGTTTGTATATATTTACGGAAAGTGCCCGAAAAAAGTTGACCCCACACATATTAGCAGCTTACGAGCAATATTTTTGTGTCTTGCCAAGAAATGTAGAGAAACCGTGGACTCCAAACTCTGTCTGCGGTACATGTTTTGTATGCTTAAGCGAATTTACCAGAGGCTTACCTTCATACTTATCTTTTGGAAAGCCATTTGAGTGGAGGAGTCCTATCGACCATGTAAGTGATTGCTATTTTTGCCTCACGAAAATTCGAGAAGGAAAATACATCAGTACCACAGACTGCACCTACATACAATAGAAAAGCGCTACAATTGGTCCAATCTCATTGATTTTTTAACATCGACATTCCACATTCTAAAATAGCAATAGTTACGAAATTTAACGTTCCTACCTATATAATTACAGGAGTTATCTACCAAAATCCGTTTATCGGAACAATCGATTGTATGGGGGCTATGTGAAATATTTATCCCATCTCGATGATTTTCCACATCGATATTTCACATATAAAAATAGCGATAGCTCCAAAATTTCACGTTCCTACGTGTTTAATTACAGGAGTTATAGCCCAAAATCCGTTTATCGAAATAATCGATTGTATGGGAGCTATGTGATATATTTATCCCATCTCAATGATTTTCAACATCGATATTTCGCATACAAAAATAGCGATACTTACAAAATTTCATGTTCCTACCTCTTTAATTACAGGAGTTATAGCCCAAAATCCGTTTATCGGAACAATCGATTGTATGGGAGCTATATGTAATATCGGTCCGATCTTGCTGGTTCCGACAAATGATTCCTATATTAGAAAATGGTGGCCGCATACAAAATTTCAGCCAAATATCTCAAAAACTGAGGGACTAGTTTGCGTTCAAACAGACAGACAGACAGACAGACAGACAGACAGACAGACGGACAGACGGACATGGCTAAATCAACTCATCTCGTCATCCTGATCATTTCGGTATACTTATTGATGGGTCTATCTCTTCTTCTCATACTTACAAACATTGGACCAAAGTTATAATACCATTTCATGTTCATGAAAGGTATAAAAAGTTACAAAATAATAAGGCTATATATTATATGTGCACAATTGTACTGACTTACACTGTACACATTACATATGTAGAAAGTACTAAAGGTGCAATATTTTACGTTCCAAACTTTTTATTTGGCGATAGTTATGGCCCAAATTTCTTATATCGGAACGATCGAATGTTTGGGACCTATATGTCATAATGATCCGATGTTCACTCTACACACTACATAATGTGAAAGTACTCAAGTTGCAAAATTGTATGCTCCTAACTTTTTAATTGCGGAAATTTTGGCCAAAAAACCTTATATCGGAACAATCGGTTGTATGGGCGCTATATGTTATACTGGTCCGATCTTATTGATGTTCACTCTACACCCTACATAAATTGAAAGTACTCAAGTTGCAAAATTTTATGTTCATAACTTTTTAATTGCGGAAGTTTTGGCCAAAAAACCTTATATCTGAATAATCGGTTGTATGGGGGCTATATGTTATACTGGTCCGATCTTGCCAGTTCCGACAAATGATTCCTATATTGCGAAATGGTGGCTACATACAAAATTTCAGCCAGATATCTCAAAAATTGAGGGACTAGTTTGCGTTCAAACAGACAGACAGACAGACAGACAGACAGACAGACAGACAGACGGACAGACGGACATGGCTAAATCAAGTCAGCTTGTCATCCTGATCATTTCGGTATACTTATTGTTGGGTCCATCTCTTCTTCTTCTCATACTTACAAACATCGGACCAAAGTTATAATACCATTCCATGTTCATGAAAGGTATAATAATTCTAATATGAAATGCTAAACACGCATTCACCTTATAGAGCCGCTGTTATGTGTGGACAGGGCCGTCGACAGGATTTCCGGACCCGGGGGGATCGAAATTTCCGGGCCCCCTATATGAAGTATTTTTTTTTTAGTGAACTCATTTTTTATTTAAAAGTAATACATGTATACAAGAAGGTTTTATACATATGTGGCTAAACTTATAAATTAACTTTTCTTGATTTTTTGGCGGCGAAATTCCGAATTAAAGCATTGTAGTCTAGTTGCCTTGCTAAACGAGATTCTATACAAAGAGTAGCTAGCCCAGAAACACGATCTTGTGCAGTGCACGAGCGCTGAAAGTTCTTTATCCTCGCAAGAACACTAAATGAGCGCTCAGCACCAGCAACTGTGACAGGTATTGTGCAAAATAAACGCAGCGCGATATTATTTCATCTTCTAAACCCTTTTTAACGTCAAATTCATGTACTTTCACAAAAATCGTAGCATAATTTCGAAGTTCGTCTTCTTCCATCGTTGGGAATTGCCATAAAAAAGCAAATGTTGTATTCAGCTTTTTCATGCCTTCAAATCGACGAGAAATTCCTGAAATCACTGAATCCACTATGACTAAAAATGTGTTCCTTTTGAAATCAGTTATGGCATCTCGTTGATGTTCATCTGAAGATATTCGGAGTCTGTTCTTTCTGGTTAAAGGGAAGGATGTTGAAACATCTAATCCGCTGGCTACGTTCTCACATTCACGCAAAATGCTGTCCCATTGGTTACGAATGACTTGTAAATCTGAGAGTAAGCTGTCAAGATTTTTTACTTCAATATCGACAGTGACGTCTGTGCCTTGTAGAATAACGCTTCTTTCATTGATGGAGCTCAAAATCTTGCACCAAATCGACGACATGAGGATACACTCAAACTTGGTTATGTACATTAGGACTCCGTTTATATCACTCCTAGTTTCTGTAGTCAAAGCGAATTTAGTTAATTCTTCTAGAGCGTTTTGCAATCCTTTGAGATGTTTTGCAAAGGGTTTGACTGCGTCGATTCTTGCAGACCATCTTGTGTCTGAGAGTTTGTGAAGTGAACCTGGTACATGTTTTTTGAGAATTTCCCAACGTTTTGCACTACTGCTGAATATGTTAAAACACTTTTGAACCACTCCGAAAAAGGTGATTGAGGCTGTACAACATTCTGCAGCTACGACACCGCACAAGTTCAGACTGTGAGCGGCGCAGGGCGAATAAACGGCTTTCGGATTTTTCTTGATAATATGACTTTGTGCACCATTAATTTCACCTTTCATGTTACTACCGTTGTCATATCCCTGCGCACAACATTCTTTCAAAGGAATGTTATATTTTTCCAGAGTATCACAAATCAAATTGGCGATTTCTGCTCCAGTTTTTTTAGTGTAATCGACGAAACACAGAAATCGTTCTTGGATAGTAAAAGTCTTTTTCAAAGAGTTAAAATTAAGGTATCGCAAAACAAAAGTGTTTTGCTCGTCATTACTCGTATCGGTCGTAGCATCGACGATAATAGAAAAGTATTTGGCCTTCTTTCTTTCTTCTAATATTACTGAAATTACGTGTTGAGCACAAATATCTATGAACTCATTCTGAATAGATGCAGAAAGATAATGCACTTGGAGACGTTTGTGTTCTTGTTGAGCGAATCTAACTTTTTCCAAATGCTCGCGAAGTATTGGATCGTAATAGCTGATGTGCTCCAGGATACCCAAAAAATTACCGTTGTTTGGTTCTCCTACAAGATTGCTTCCACCTCTCAAAGCTAATCCTCTTTCACCAAGGAAAATAATGGTGTGCAGAATCCGCTGTAAGATTTCTTGCCATTTTTTAGTTTTGCTGGTAATATGCTCATCAAGAAGTCTATCAAGTGAGCTGTCATTCTGGATACGACGTTGCGTTGAGCGCCATTGAAGGAAGCACTGAACGTGATCGGGGTTTCTTTCGTGTCCTGGCAGTTTGTCATACAATTTTTTCCATGATTGATGTTTCGAATATCCTTCTGGACTACAAAGCTTAGAACTATTTAGCTTATTAGTATTTAGTAATCGACAAGGTAAACAGTAAAATGCATCCATGCTGCTACTCCATACCAACCAATCGCGATTGACGATTTCACCATTAGGGAAGGTTATGTATAGGAGCGAGAGCGGAAATGGCTCATTTAACCGATCACGTGGAAAAAAAGCAGGCATTTTCGCGTGACCACGACGAACGACTTCGTTTACTATATCGGGCGGCACAAACTCGGTTTTTAAGGTTCTAATATAGTAATCGTAGAGATAGTGTTGATCGTTTTGTGATGCGTCTGGTGAATTTGTTTTTATAGCCTTATCTTCTCCGTCAGAAATTGGCTCTTTTTCAATTATTTCTGTAGAACAGTCTTTAGAGTTAATGGTTTTTTCGGGATTCTCAGTTTTTCTCATAGCTTCAGTTATATTTCCCGAAGAATCGGAAGCGCTTATATTAACACTGGAACTGGCTGTAGAAGTCATAAGCTGCAAATCTCTCTCAGGTGTTTGATCGTGGCTAATATCAGTAGTATTATTCTGTGTTTCGTCGATTTTCCCGGCATTTGAGTTGCCGAAACTAAATCCAAAGAGGGTTTTTTGTTTTTTTGCCATTTCTTTTTCATTTTTTTTCTTCTGTTCTCGTTCTTTTCGCTTTTGAGCTCCAGATTTGTGGCGATACATTATGAGTTCAGACTGAAAATGTTAGTTAATTTAACAAACAATCAATAAATACAGTATAATGTGGGTTTGAGCCTAAATTTTAAATTTTTTTGTACTACATACATGACCAAACCAAATATGGTTTCAAATTTAAACTAGACCAGTTTTCAAGAAAATTCGTTAAGTGAATAGGTTTAAATTTTAAACCAGTAATTTTTTAACAATTTTTTAAAGAAAAAATAATATTTTGTCCGTTGGCTGGGACTCGAACCAAGACTCCCCGCAGCATGCCGGTCTGCTCTACCACTGAGCTACATCGCACACATAAATTTTGTGGGCAAAATTCAATCTTGAATAAGCTTTCAAAAATAAATGAAAACAAAACAAAAATGTTAAACAAAAAAGTTTTAATTTTAAACCGAAAAGTTTTAATTTTAAACCGAAAAAATAAATAAAAAAAATTAAAATATTCCAAAAAAAGTTTAAAAAAATCGCTTAAACTTTAGACGGGCTTAAAATTTAGGCTCATTTTTTTAACCGTGTAGTTGGCCACTCATATTTACTTCATACTTCAAAAAATTATTTCTGTCATAATAAGTATAAAGAATAACGATACTAAAAAATGATTTCTATAATTATGGAGATATTGCAAAATCAATTAATAAATTTGTAGAAAAGTGGGCGGTGTCACGGTATATAAAATTTTCATTTGACAATTTCTGAATGTATTTAGATATACATATGTAAGCTTTAATAAAGATTTGCACAATTAAAGAAAATTAAGCTGGGTGGGGCACTTACCTGCTTTATAAATAAATCAAATAAAAATAATTTCACTTTCACTTTCTGCTTAAATTCTGTCTTCACTCACTAAAAACACACTATTTACTCCACTTGCAGCATACTGAGCTGATAAACACACTCAATTAATTTTCCTTAAAAAATCAAATTTCCAAGGAAATCTAAGTTTGAATTCTAAACTATCAAAAATATGATGCTGAAATATCACGGAATTTATGTACACGGTTGCCAAAGGCCTAAAAGAGAAGATTACCAAGCTGTTGAAAAAAAACCCAAAAAATTACCAAGATGTTCAAAACGCAGGTTCATTGTGTTAACACAGAAAATAACAATTTAAAAAATATATTTTACTTCGTATGCTTCACATATCAGCTTTTAACTTTAATTCAACGATATCGGCATTACAACATAAAATAACTTTTTTCAAATTATAAACACATCTGCACAATGAAAACTGTTAAATAAGTGGAGACACTTCTTTCTAGCGTCACATATTTTTCTGTCAAAATACAAAATTATATGCCCTTTTTATTCAAAGCCGTCTCATACTTGCTACGAAAAAGTTTCAATATAAGAGCAAAAACAAACTTGACAAGCGAGTAAAATTCTTAGCAATCATATGCAAAGATTCTTAACTCGAAGCGACTTATTCTTAATGAATTTCAAAAAACTCCATATTTTCAAATAAGGGTTTTTGGTTCGTTAAGGATACATTTGTAGTTCAGCTTTATGGTATTGATAGTATGAAATTCAAAATTATTTCGTAACCTAGTTTTAAATAAGCTTAGTTCGAAAAATTTCCGTTCCGCAGTAGCTGAGCTGTGTGAAAAGATTATTAAATAAACGACAAAAAAACCACCTACTTTGGTACTTAATTACAGAATTTGGCAACAGTGTGCGATTTGATTCGAAATAACGACGAAGCTAGTTTGTGCACTTTTTATCTTGTTTATCTTATTTTATCTGTTTAGTTTATATATTTACCGGAAACAAAGTAAAAAAAAGCGTAGACACAAACTACGGTCGGAAACTCGGATAGATTGTATGGTTGCTATTGGAATAAGAAGTCATTGTATGGTGAGAATATTCAAATATTGCGTGGTGAAATTGCGATTTATAGGGCAAGCATGAACGAATATGGGACAAGTGTTGTACAAAAATAATCGAATTATGCGGCGCTGTTAATTTTTTCCGAGTTATTCAAATTCCCGGGCCCCCCCCGCTCTTGGCGGCCCTGTGTGTGGATGTAAGTATGACCACTTGCATTGTTGTGTTTGCATTGTGAGAAGAAGTTGTTTTGTTGGCAGCAATGATAAACATGAGCCCGTCAACTTTATTTAGTGTGGGTTCATACAGTGTTTACAAAAACAAAATCTGTGAGAAGTTATTCAGAGAAGCAAATGCTTGCCTAGACTTGATGTTTTGAAAAAAAAAGAAGAAAAATACAAATAGGTTACATCGTTCACAACTCCCTTCGTGGTTAGACTGTGAAAGAAAATAAAATGGAAATTGATAAAAAAATTTAAAATAAAGTAAAATAAAAAATAGAAAAATGATTGAAAGTAAAGAAATAAATTTGTAGGAAATTAAAGGAAATAATACAAAATAAATAAAAATAAAGCAAAATGAAATAAATAAAAGTATAAAAAAAGAATCTGAGTGGAAGGGAATAGATAAAAGGAAAATAGAGGAAAGGTAGGTTAGGTTAGGTTAGGTTAAAAGGGCAGGACAGAGTACACCCACCCCGTCCAACACTTAGGCCAGAAAAAATAGGCCCATTGTGATACCCCACACGGTCACTACACCACCCCCATGTCCGAAAACCCAAACTCACACTCCAGGCAGAGGAACAAACCAGTTCGTGGAATCAATAAATTTGGCTAACGCCTTAATTTCCATTTTTGATACCTCAACGAGGTCGTCGAGGAACGGTTGGCCGAGTATAGCCAAACGTCTTCTACTAAGTGCGGGGCATTGACACAGCAGATGCTGAACGATCTCTTCCTCCTCAATACATCTGCAGCTGCGACAGTAGTCATGAGATGTGACGCCCATCCTAGCACCATGCGTGCCTATTAAACAATGTCCTGTTAAGACCCTTACCAAAGAAAAAATGCCCGATTTATTAAGGGTCAGCAGGCAATTAGTACGCCCTTTATTATAAGAAGGCCAAGTTGACCTGGATATCTCGCACGTCGAGAGACTTGACCAGAGCGTATTTGCTCTCTGTATGGTATTTGTGCTTGCACGAAGTTTGAAAGAGGCCATGGGAATGCCTACCAAATCATTTCCTGGAAGGAGATGAGTGGTGGTACCCTTCCTGGCCAGCTAATCCGCTTTGCAGTTGCCTTCAATATCCCTGTGACCAGGTACCCAAAAAAGGCTGATACCGAAGTGCTGAGCCATCTCGTTAAGAGATCTGCGGCATTCAGTTAGCGACTTTGTGTTGTCGACACATGAGTTCAGTGCCTTTAGCGCGGCCTGACTGCTTTTAACTGCACCGTGTATAGCCAGCATTTCCGCTTGGTACACGCTGCAGTGATCTAGAAGACGAAAAGAGATTTCTAGTCCCAGATCCGGTGAAAAGATACCTCCTCCCACCTTCCCATCAAGCCTAGAGCCATCAGTGAATATGTTAATGGCGTTCTGGACAGTATGTGGTCTGTTATCCCATTCTTGTCTTGTTGGTATTTTCACCTCATAATTCCTAACAAACACGTTATTTGGCGTGCAATAGTCAGTGTGTGATGGTATGTTAACAGGAGCGTGAGAGCCTAAGATTGTGGCGTGTCCACTTGTTCCGTGCATCCAAACGCCTGTTTCCCTTATTCGCAGAGCCGTGATCACAGCTACCTCCTTCGCCAGCAGATCGAGTGGTGGAAGATGCAGCATGGTATTTAGTGCTTCTGTTGGGGTGGACCCGAGGGCCCCGGTTATGCAGAGCTCCGAACTCCTTTGAACTTTTTGTAGATGCTTAAGGTACGTGTTCTTAGTTAGTGCCGGCCACCAAACCAGCACTCCGTACAGTAGAATTGGGCGAACAATGGCTGTATATATCCAGTGTATTACTTTGGGGGAAAACCCCCACGATATACCAATTGCTACCTTGCAGTTAAACAACGCGCACGTAGCTTTTTTGACTCGTTCCGCTATGTTGTCGCTCCAGAGAAGTTTTCTGTCCAGAATAACTCCTAGGTATTAGACTTTGTCACTAAGTCCATTAAATTGCAAAGAGTTTGAGGGAATTTTCCCCGCATGATAACGCAGATATCATCGGCGTACGCAATTACTTGGTAGCCTTCAGCTTCCATAAGAAGTAGGAGTTGATTTACCGTAACCAACCAAAGTAGCGGAGAGAGAACACCTCCTTGTGGGGTACCCCTGTTAACAGGTCTGTGAATCGAAATTCCACCTAACTCTGTTGTAATCCTTCTGCTAACAAGCAGTTTGCGGATAAACTCAACGAGGCTGGTGTCGACCCGCAGCTCCGTCAACGCCGAGGTAATAGCTTCCGGTAGAACGTTATTGAAGGCACCTGCTATATCGAGGAAAGCCACCAGTGTGTATTCCCTAATGTCAAGTGACTTTTCTATAGCAGATACCAGGGAATGCAAGGCAGTATCGGTCCAATTCCCATCCGGCTTTTGCACGTAGCTCAGTGTTGCTGGCGATTAGAGAGCACCCTCCTAAGGCGCGACGCTGCGGATGTTGATTCGATATCACTGCAGAAGTTCATCCAAGAGACCCGTTTGGCCTTGCGGATTTCTCTTTTGTAATTACTTAGCTTAGTTTTGTGAAGTGCCCAGGATGCTTCGCAGCCATCCTGTTTGGCTTTGTTAAAAGCTGCCCTACATGTCCTTCTGAGATTATCTAGAACGGACGACCACCACGGTGGTTTATGTGTTTCAGCTATCTTTCTAGGCGGGCACGCTTTATCTAAAGCGAGCTTGCATTGATCATTAAAGGAGCTGACGAGATCATCTAGCTCTTTATCGTTTCTAGGTGTTACCAGCTTATTTGACAAGTTTTTGCAAATAAGCTTTTGGTAATAACCCCAGTTTGTTTTCCTAATATTTTGTATATATTTCGGGCTTGTGTGTGAATCTGCTAAGGAGAAACTAATGTACTTATGGTCTGAGAAGGAGTGCTCTTTTGAGACCCTCCACGATTCAACGAGGTCACTCTAGGAGTCAGTGACCAACGTAATGTCGAGGACTTCCTCGCTGTTTTTTGTTACGAAAGTGGGGTCGTTTCCCCTGTTGCATATACTTAGATTAGTGCCTAGTAAGTAGTTATAGAGTGACTCACCTCGCTCATATGTGTCAGTGCTGCCCCATTGATTGTAATGGGCATTTGCGTCGCCGCCTAGCACGATAATGTCGTCACGCGGTTTGGTAGAACTCACGAGCTCTTGAAAGATCCTTGATGGTATTGGACCTTGGTGATCGTGGGCCAGACAGAAGGACGCAAACCTGCACCCCCTACCCAGCCCCTCGACGCTAATCGCTGTCAAGTCTCCGTCACTGAATTGGGGTAAAAGAAGAGCGTTAATATTTGCTTTGGCTAAAATACACGTTCGAGGCTTACCTTTTTCTATAGCGCTGTAGAGCTTGTATGTAGGGGTCCTCAAGCCACAGATCCTATAACCAGTGATCCATGGCTCCTGGACCAGAACAATCAGTGGCGTGCCTACGAGTATCAACCGAGGCAAGCCCCAGTCTTTATAACCCCAACGAAAGCTCTTACTGCTGCCAGAGAACATTTCAGACAAAGAAGAGTTCAGGATATTTATCGACTTTTGCAGACGGGGAAAATTTTAAACTTTTAGGTTCCGCTAATAGGCACGTTATTGTTGGCAGATTTTGTAAGCTTTTCCAATCCAAGGAAAACGTTTTATTCGCACTATTTCCCATTTAGGTACATTGCAAAGCTAAGAAATCTTAAATATATTTTTTAAGTTTTATAGTGCCTAGCAAATAAAAAAAAATTACAGCACCTACCACTATTGAATTCTTTTTTTCTACTTTAAAATATGCGCCAATAATTTTTGAGTAGCGCGCTTTGCACTTTAAAATTGTAGATACATACATAAATAAATTTCATTTTCGTTTTATCGTACGGTAACACCAGCCAGAAGCCAGCTTCAAAGTTTCATATAAAATTACTTCCAAATTCAAAAAAAAAACAATTGCTTCAGCACGCAGATTCGTTCTGGTATTGAAAGCCCCGTAAAAGCCATTAAGTAAAAGCGAGATGGCCGTCATTGCCTAGGAGGTTAAAGGCTGTTTTAAGTAAGTAAGTAAGAGATGGCCATCACGCACGGAAATAATTTTATGTAAATGAGCTATCAGCCGGCAGGTGGCAGGAAAACCTGTAGGTATGTTTCCATGCTATTAACAGCTATTAGGTAGTAGGTGGCAGGCAGGTAAATAAAAACCGGATATCCCTTTAAGAAGCCAAATGAACATACATATTGTAGCTCATAGGGGATTAGCTAGACAAGCCGGGCTTTTCGGTTTATATGGAAGGCACGCTTGTGATAGAGGCTGAAAACAGCGGTAGGAGATCAGGTAAAACCTACGAGTCGACGATTTGAGGTGGCGCTGGTATGTGCAAGGCGCAAACACCCCCATGAAAGACACCCAGAGGAAAGGTAAGGTAGAAAAGAAAAAGAAAGGAAGTAAAAGGTAAGGAAGCGGAAGGTATGGAAAAGAAATTAAGACAAAAAGAAAGAAAAATAAAGGAGTTACGAAAAGGAGAAGAAAGAAAGTAAGGAAACGCAAGGAAAGGTAGGGAAAGGAAATTGCAGGAAAGGAAAGGAAAAGAAAGCTAAGAAAAAAGGAATTTAATGGAAAATAAAGGTAAGAAAAAAAATAAATTAAAAGAAAATAAATAAAATGAAGGCAAACGAAACAAAACTAAAGCAAAGGATATGAAACGAAACGAGAGGAAAGGCAAGAAAAAAAATAAAAAGGATGAAAAAGAAAAGAAAAGACAAGACAAAAAAGAAAAGAAAGGAAAGAAAAAAATAAAAATAAAAATGAAATGAAAAGATAGAAAAGGAAAGGAAAGGAAAAAAGGAAGGAAAGGAGATGAAAGGAAAGAAAAGAAAAGCGGAGAAAAGCAAATAAAACCAAATGAAAGGAAAGGAGAGAAAAGGAAAGGAAGAAAAGCAAAGGGAAGTAAATAAAACCAAAGGAAAGGAGAGAAAAGGAAAGGAAAGAAAGACGAATAGAAACGACCTAAAATAATAAATAGTTAAACATTGACATTTTATTACTGAATGGCGTAAAGAGGGAGAAAAAGGCAAAAAGAAGAGGAATGTATAGAAACGGAAAATATAAAAAAATAAGGAGAAGTAAGGAAAATTTAGGAAATAGCAAAAAAGTGATAGTTAAGGAAACTGAACTTCAATAAGGTAGAGAAATAAAATAAGGTTTTGTGGTTGAATTTCAACCACTGGGCAAACTCTAGTTTACATAATACGTTATAACTTTGACAATCTTTACTTGATTTAAACTAGTTTGCCTTTAAACTGATATAGTATATATATTTATTAAAACTTTTTTTTTCAGGCAAAAAAAACCAACCAACTTTGGTAATTTGAAAAAAATCGCCCGAAATGCAAATTTTTACAATTTTGAACTGCTGTTTTGCGAAAACTACTGATTCAATTTACAAATATTATATATCGCCGGAAAGGCTACATATGTGCCTTTCAGAATTCAAATACTTCAAACCAAACTGGCACACAATTTTCTAGGTTTCAGGCCATAACTGCAATATTGCAAAAAAAAAGTTTTTTTGCGAATATCTCGAAAACCGTTCTTTGAAAGAAATAAATATATGACATTTTCGGCTTCAGCGACCCCGAATTAGTCTACAAAGAATATTTTTGTCGAGGTACATTTAAAAAGGACAAATTTTGTAAACTAGTGTAATTCGTCACGTCAGATGGAAGTGTTAAATTACGAAACCATACCTAATTTCTTTTGTTATCCATGTAAGAAAGTAATATAATTTTTTACTACTAAAAACGGGTAAAAATCCTTTCAGATATTGCCCCGCTCATTCCCTTGAAAAACATCCCTACCATTTCAGATAGCGTACATCTTCTGTCTCGTTTTATTTAGTTCACCTTGTTCTTTCACTATGGTGTTTTATTTTATTTCATCCGGTTTTCCGGTTTTGACGTCATTTATTGGCACTAAATGACCATAATTGATATTTTTTGGTTATGTATCATCGAGAGGCAACTACTACTTAATTATGCCAATTTTATTTTTTTGGAAAGGACTTCAACTTTTCAACATATGCAGCATAAACCAAAATCTATTTTAGGGATCAAAATAAGATACTTTGCCGAAGGTGTGCCACTGGCTTGGGTGGGTCGGCCCTAGAAAGTTAGTGGGGGTCGGTCATACATTTAAACACGATTGGCACCCTAAATGGGTCAACTTTGAATTTTTCAAACTTTGGCACTCAAAATCAAAAGTACAAAGTCCGGACATCAGAATTAGTTTTAGAGGTATGCTTCTTTCTGCAAAGTATCTTATTTTGATCCCTTAAATACGATTTTCCTTGTCACTTCGGTAATTTTCAAATCGACCCGCCTTCTTATACGGCTGATACATTAGCGCAAATTCCGATTTATCTCCGCTTTCGGGAGTTTGCCGCTACTGGACACTAGATTTCACCAAAAAAGAGCGACATCTAATTTTACACCGCAAGTACTACAACCAAAGCCATCTAGTGCGCTGATTGTTAATCTTCAATTTTGTGTGTATCAGCGTATTTGGTTCTGATTAAAGAAGATTTATTGGAGGTAATCTCCGTGTGTGTATCCATGGTACCGCGGTAGGGCTTGAGACCAAAAAATTAGATTTTGGATAATGCTGCATATCTTAAAACTTGAAGTCTTTTCCAAAAAAAAAAACTGGTATATTAAATAGTGAATGCCTCTCGATGACAGATGCCCAAAAAAATGGCGTCGAAACCGGAAAGACCGAAAAAATTTTGAAAAATTTCAAAATCGGTAGAAAATTCGATTTTTAATGATTTTTCCAACGAAAACTTAAAAAACGGTTTTTTGGCCTTAAACCAGATTTTGGGGGTGTTACAAATCTTTTGAAAGGTGTTTCGTAAATAACTCGACCAGATTAACAATCCCTACTAGGTCGCTAGTGTATTAAATTTTTGTTCTCTAAATTGCAAAATGATCAAAAGTACGAAAATGGCGTCCAAGGATGCTTTTGAATTTAATTTTTTTAATGGTACTCGTTTTCCCAAAAAATCAAAACTTTGGAATACATCTGTTTACAATGGAACGAACGATATGATGTATGTACATTAGAGGTGTCCTTATTTTTAGAAATATATTTTTTAAAGAGTGCCGGCCCGATTGTTGTTCCTTTCGGTCTAAAAAACGGACACGCGAAGTTTGGCTGCGATCCAAGCACGTTTGATGGACCCGAAAACTGTTTAAAGTTTTTAATATCCTTATATTGGTTTGCTTGCATATGAGTAACTTTTGTTACGTATACGCCATGGCGTACCGAGCAGAACCATGCTTAAGGGTGTGCTTTTTTAGGGTTTTGAACAATATTTATATATCGGATCCTATTACAAATTTAGAGCATTAATATGATGCTTGGTTAGAGTGATGTGCACTTTCGTAAAATCTAATTGTTAGAAAATCTACTTGTTGGAAAAAATACTGTGGTAAAATCCGGAAACGGTCAAAATTCTAAAATTAAAATTCTGAAGTCAAAATTCCGGAATCAAAGTTTTGGGTCGACAAAATTCTGGAAATCGGAATTCCGCACTCCCTTCGCCTTTTTTGCCTGTATTTCAGAGTTCTGGTTTTTCATAATTACGGAATATACGTTTTCCAGAATTAATTCTGGAAATTTTTTCCCCAAAATTTGAGCAAAATCGTGATTTTAATAAATTTGCTTATATTTAAGATATTGTGTCGAATGTTCTCAAGAATCGCTCATCTCCCAACTCTAGCGTATTTCCATCACTAGCGTCACTACCACAACTACAGCTGTTTAGATACATGACGTGAGAGGGAGAGTCAGCTCGCGTGTTTGCGAATGTGACACAAAGAGGAGATGACGATAGATAAACGCTTCGAGAACACTGTTGCATGAATAAACCAGAAATGTGTAGACATTTCTAGGTTGTCAAGCTGCTGTTTTCTAGGGTATATAAACCGGGCAAAGGCAACGCAAATCATTCAGTTTATTTTGAAGTGTTGTACAGTGAAGTACTGAACAGTGAATTAACCCGCGATATTGTACTACGGTTTTTAGTACTGAATAAAGCGTACTACTTATTAAGCAGAATCGGAGTGTTTTATTTAACGTACAGTGATCGAACTCAGGGAAAATAATCAAGGAATCATCGAATTCGTCACAATTGGTGTCAGAAGCGGTATTGTTAAATAAATACAAGGACATTGAAAAGGATAACAAGGACATTGAAAAGGATAACAAGGACATTGAAAAGGATAACACGGACATTGAAAAGTGTAACAAGGACATTGTAAAGGTAACAAGGATATGGCAAAGTTTAATGACTTGAAGATCCAACAACTCAAAAACGAGTTGGAGAAACGTGGAATGGTAACAACAGGCAATAAGCCAGAGCTACAATCACGTCTACGCGAGGCTATGGAAGCGGAAGGAATCAACGTTGACGATTATGCTTTTGAGCTTTCGGAAGAGGGAGCGACGAAAATAGAAGAGCAAAAGGATACTCCGGATTCAGTGGCAAATGTGGACACAAACTCGCTGTTGGTTGTATTGGCTCAGATGTCGACGAATATAACATCAAAGTTTGAAGAACAGAAAACTTGCATGGCATCTCAGTTGGAACAACAAGAGACACGTATGGCATCAAAGTTGGAGGAACAAGAGACACTCATTACGTCTCGGTTGGAAGAGCAGGAGACACGAATGTTGTCGCAAATTTCGGCACAGGTATCGTCCCAGATCTCCTCCCAATTGGAAGAACATAAGGCTTATATGTCATCTCAGCTGGAGGCACAGGAGGAACGTATGTCAGCACAGCTAAATATGCAGGACAGGAAAATAATACAGCTTGAGGAGAAAGTCGAAGCCGAGGTGGATGCGTTAAGAAGTCGTATCCAGGAGTTGCAGCTGAATCGTCCAAGTGTTTCAGCAAGCACTCCCAAGGTAAAACACCCATCCTTTGACGGTTCTGTTCCTTTCCAGGTATTTAAGCTACAATTTGAGAAGACAGCAGCTGTGAACAACTGGGGCGCTGAGGACAAAGTCGCTGCTTTATTTGTGTCATTGAAAGGACCTGCAGCCGAAATCTTACAGACTATTCCGGACGCTGAAAGAAACAACTATGAAGCGTTGATGGGAGCCGTTGAATGACGTTACGGCAGCGAGCATAGGAGACAGATACATCAAATAGAGCTACAGAATCGCTTCCAGAAGACTAATGAGACATTGCAGGAGTTTGCATCAGATATCGAGAGGTTAGCCCATCTGGCAAACGCAGACGCACCCGTGGAATACATCGAAAGGGTAAAAATCCAAAGCTTCATAAATGGAATACGTGATGTGGAGACAAAGCGAGCCACATATGCCAATCCAAAGAGATCATTTGCGGAGACGGTATCACATGCTCTAACACAAGAAACAGCCTCGCTTTTGAGTAAACCCACGTACAAAGCTCACCGTGTGGAAGTGGAGACGCCAGACTGGGCCGAAAAAATTTACAAAATCCTAGAAGCACTAAACGGGAAGCAACAGAAAAATGAAGCGGCCATTAAATGCTTCAAGTTCGGAAAACCTGGTCATATTGCACGTTATTGTGGATCTGGATCTGGCGTCAATAATTCCAATAATGCAAGCGGACGTAAGCGGAAGGCTGAAGGAGATGAGCAAGTCTGCCAATCTAACCAACCGTTAAACTAAAGAGAGTCAGCCGCAAGGGGCGTAGGCTGGCTCCCGCAATTGGATGCCCCATAGTCTCTGTCTCACAGATCGGAAGGAAGTCGAGTAAGGTTACTGTTGGAGGACTCGTGGATGGAAAGGAGCGTTTACTGACTGTTGATACGGGTGCATCTCATTCCATTATTCGATCCGATTTAGTCAACAAAGAAGTGAGGCCATTACATGGAGCAAAGCTGCGTACGGCGACCGGTGAGGATACCCAAGTCCAAGGAGAAGTAACATGTGAAATCGCAATTGGGAATGTCACCGTACTGCATAATTTTATAGTGGCAGATATTGTTGATGAGATCATAGTTGGTGTGGATTTCTTAAGCAACCAAGGCATCAAGATCGACATGCAAAACAGGACTATGAGCTATAAGAACATGGATGTGCCACTAAATTTTGGTTACGAGAACAAGTACACCAGTAAGCGGGTCCTCGTGGAAGAAAGCCAACAAATTCCATCGAAGTCGGAGGCGATCGTTTGGGAAAGGATTGATGGAGATTATGGGACAAACAAATTGTGGGTTGTCGAGGCAGCAAACAAATCAAAGACGGATAAACTAGTAGGAAAAACACTATTAATCTATCAGATGATATCACGGCGTGGACGCAATATCTCAAAAAAGACCACCAGAGTAAGGCAAGACAACTTCTACTAAAGTACTCTACCATATTTGACAAGGATGGCTCCAAACCAGGTCGGACCAATATAGTGAAGCATAACATTGATACAGGTGACGCGAGACCAATCCGCCAAGCTCCTCGAAGTGTTCCATTGGCCAAACGACAAGTAAAAAAAAAAAAACTAATGGCGGCGATATACCAACAGGTTATCATAACCTCTAACGAGATTTTTAGCCGAGCTTCTCTTTCCAACTTGTGGCGTGTTGCTTTTTGAGTTTTCTACAAGTTGGCGGGACCTACAGTTTTTTGCCGACTCCGAACGGCACTTGCAAAGCAAATGAATTTTTTGCTGAGAAGCTTCTCATGGCAGAAATACACCCGGAGAGTTTGCCAAACCACTGCCGAGGGGCGGCCCCGTTTAGAAAAATTATTTTTCTAAATAATTTTTGATGTTACTTTTGCCGGGCATCGAACCGCCACGACTTGGTGTAGAAGGCCGAACACTTAACCGCTACACCAAACGACAAGTGGTAAGAGAAATTATACAAGAAATGAGTGACAGCGGCGTGATCGAACCATCAGCTAGTCCATGGAGCTTACCGGTAGTGCTAGTGAAGAAAAAGGATGGAAAAATGGGGTTCTGTGTGGACTACCGGAAGTTGAACGACGTAACGATAAAGGACAGCTATCCATTACCCAGAATTGACGATACTCTGGACTCACTATCTGGTACGAAATGGTTCTCAACACTGGACTTGAAAAGCGGCTATTGGCAAGTGGAGGTTAAAGATGAGGATAAGGAAAAGACAGCCTTCAGCGTTGGAGAGGGGCTGTGGCAATTTACGGTAATGCCCTTTGGACTATGTAACGCTCCAGCTACTTTTGAGAGACTCATGGATCAAGTATTGAAAGGACTGCATTGGAAAACATGTTTGGTGTACCTGGACGACATCATCGTGTTAGGAAAAAGCTTTGAGGAACACCTTAAGAACTTAGAGGAAGTTTTCCAAAGGATAGCTGGCGCCGGTCTGAAATTAAGTCCCAAAAAGTGTGCATTGTTCAAGAAGGAAGTAAGTTACTTGGGGCACAAGGTTACTACGGAGGGAATTTGCACGGCTAAAGAGAAGATCGCCGCAGTAAAGGATTGGCCAAGACCCAACGATTTGCATGAGTTACGAAGTTTCCTTGGACTGTGCACGTATTATCGCCGATTTGTACCGAATTTCGCCAGCGTAGCCAGTAGCCTTCATGAGTTGACCAGGAAGAATATGTCATTTGATTGGAAGAAGGAACATGAAGTGGCTTTCCAAACCTTGAAGGAACGGCTGTGCACTGCCCCAATGTTAGCGTATCCAATCCCAGGTTCAACGTTTATTCTGGATACAGATGCAAGTGGTTATGCGATTGGAGGAGTTTTGTCACAGATTGTCGATGGGCAGGAGAAGGTAGTGGCGTACTATAGCCGCACAATTGGAAAGCCCGAAAGGAACTATTGTGTAACACGAAGAGAACTACTGCATCAAACATTTCTACAAGTATCTCTATGGACAGCGATTCAACGTCAGGACAGACCATGCAGCGTTGAAATGGCTTTTGCAGTTCCGTAATCCGGAAGGTCAATTGGCACGGTGGATAGAGCGACTACAAAGTTATGACTTTTCCATAGAGCATCGCAAAGACAGCAACCACGGCAATGCTGATGCAATGTCCCGGCGACCATGTAACCTAGAATGCAAGCATTGTTCGAAAGCTGAGGCCAAGGAAGATGTTATAGATGTGCGGCTGATGACTATAACATCTACGGACGAATGGAACATGGATCAACTAAGCAAGCATCAGCTAGAGGACCCAGATCTGGTACGTGTGATGCAAGGAATCGAGCAAAACGAACGACCAACAAGAGAGGAGATGTCAGCAGAGAGTCCTGTTGCCAAGTCATATTGGGCACAGGGGAACAGTCTGAAATTGGTATCCGGTTGCTTACATAGAGTATGGGAAAGCGAAGATGGTCAATGTGCTCGGAAGCTGGTAGTTCTCCCAAGGAAGAAAATCTCTGATGTTTTGAATGAGCTACATAATGGTCCAAGTGGAGGTCATCTCGGAGTCACGAAAACGTTGGAGAAAGTCAAGCAGAGATTCTATTGGGTTGGTTCCCGGCAGTCGATCGCGGAGTGGATTGGCAACTGCGAGGTGTGCATCAAAGCAAAGGGTCCGAAGTCGAGAAGCCATGGACAGATGAAGCAGTACAACACAGGTGCACCGTTTGAGAGGATCGCCATGGATGTAGCTGGTCCATTTCCTACTAGCAAACTCGGGAACAAGTACGTATTAGTTGTTATGGACTATTTCAGCAAATGGCCAGAAGTTTACCCGATTCCAAATCAAGAGGCAGAAACCATTGCAGAGGTGTTCACTAACAACTGGATAGCAAGGTTTGGTGTACCAATGGAGTTACATTCTGACCAAGGCAGGAATTTCGAATCAGTCGTATTCCAAGAAATGTGCAAGACATTGGGTATTCGGAAAACTCGAACAACTGCACTGCATCCTCAGTCAGATGGCATGGTGGAACGTTTCAATCGAACCTTAGAAGAGCACATTAGGAAAGTAGTGGATAAGTTCCAGAAAGATTGGGACACGCACATCTCCTTGTTCCTGATGGCATATCGCTCGGCAATACATGAGACAACGGGTCAGACTCCGGCAAAAGTAATTTTTGGGCATGATCTTCGGTTGCCAGAAATGAGAGAAATACACGACCTTGTAAGACAACGGACGAAGATCATGAGTGATAAGATGAAAGCCAGATACGACAAGGCAATCAACTCGGAAGGTTTTAAACAAGGAGATTTAGTGCTGTTATACAACCCACAACGAAAGAAAGGGTTGTCCCCAAAACTGCAATGTAATTGGGAAGGCCCATATAAAGTAATAAAGCGGATAAATGATGTTGTCTACCGCATACAAACTGTTGGAAGACCACGAAACAAAATGAAGGTGGTTCACCTGGAGAGGCTAGCAACGTTTGGATCGGGAAATGTGTCGGATCGGGACGATCAGACTTAGGTGGAGGGCAGTGTGGCGAATGTTCTCAAGAATCGCTCATCTCCCAACTCTAGCGTATTTCCATCACTAGCGTCACTACCACAACTACAGCTGTTTAGATACATGACGTGAGAGCGAGAGAGGGAGAGTCAGCTCGCGTGTTTGCGAATGTGGCACAAAGAGGAGATGACGATAGATAAACGCTTCGAGAACACTGTTGCACGAATAAACCAGAAATGTGTAGACATTTCTAGGTTGTGAAGCTGCTGTTTTCTAGGGTATATAAACCGCGCAAAGACAACGCAATTCATTCAGTTTATTTTGAAGTGTTGTACAGTGAAGTACTGAACAGTGAATTAACCCGCGATATTGTACTACGTTTTTTAGTACTGAATAAAGCGTACTACTTATTAAGCAGAATCGGAGTGTTTTATTTAACGTACAGTGATCGAACTCAGGGAAAATAATCAAGGAATCATCGAATTCGTCACAATATATACATTGACTTTGTTTTTTTGGTCATAAGACAGAAACCCAGCGGCACAATTTGTCTTCCCAACAAACCATGAGCTAGATTTCGATTCGAGGTACATTCGAGAACTATCCCCATTCTCCAATCTCTAACGTTAGAGGACGACTCGAGAAACACTCGAGAATCACAGTGTTCTCTAACAAAATGGGACATAATTCTCAAATCGAGAAAACTATAGTTTTCGAATCGAATTCTAATGTCACTTTCTAATGGGATTCTAATGTGAATTTGCAAATGCTCACCTTTTGGCTAGTTATCTAACCTATCTCGAATCGAGTTCTACTGTAGTTCTCTACTGTTGCCTTCGAATAGAGAATAGTTAGAGAATTACCCTAGTTATCTAACGTAAAGGCGACCATTTCTCTAACGTTAGAGACGGTGTTTGTTGGGTTTCTACTCTTCCGGTGCAATGGACGAGTGCACTACGGCATGGGTCAGATCGTGATCCACGTATACCGCGGCGATGCACAGCGCGCTGCTATTTCGGCTGCACCGGAGGACTCGGACATCGCAGTGCCGGAAGGGGAGTCGGAGATGTCCGACTCGGAAAGTATGGTATCTGCCACGTCAAATGGCGAAGGAGCAGTGAACTGCTCGGAGATGGGAGACAGCCTGCTGGACGGGGAGGACCTCAACGTCACAGTGATAGCAGCTAGTCCTGAGCGCACCACAGTTGACACTGCCACAGTTAGTAGGATCTCTGCCACGCCAAACCGTGGTCTGAAGAAATCGTCGTTGAAAGATAAGCCTCCAGACGAGGCGGAACTCGACGATACGACGGTGGCAGGGAAGTCTGAGCACTCTCATGTTGGTGGTGATTCAGATAAACCTGCACAAATCTAAAGCAGCCTCGGCTGCTTTAATCAGTCGTCTCTCTAAAGGCGACGTAGATGTGGTCCTCATCCAAGAACCCTGGGTCAACAGCTCAAGGATTTGCGGTTTGAGGACTAAGGGTTATAGGCTTATTCGAGCCAGCGAGGGGGGCAGGGTTAGAGCCTGTATTTTAGTTAAGTCTGAGCTGAATGCCTTTCTCTTGCCCAACTATACCAATGGTGACGTTACAGCTGCCAGTTTAACAGTCGACAGTACCAGTCTGACGATGGCGTCGGTCTATATGCCCTACGACGCCGAAGAACCTCCGCCACAGAGGGAGGTAAAAGACCTGGTGGCAAATTTTTCCATGGGTCATCTTATTATCGGAACTGACGCCAATGCTCATCACGTCCAGTGGGGAAGCTCCGATATCAATGCTAGAGGAGCGTCGTTGTTTGACTATTTGTTAACAACTAACCTGGTAGTTTGCAACGTGGGTAACGAACCTACGTTTATTACTAAAACCCGTAGGGAGGTCATAGATCTCACTATTTGCAGCGAAGGCGCTTATGAGTGGGTCAGAAAATGGCGCGTTCTCGATGAGCACTCATTCTCCGACCACCGGTACGTAGAAATAGTTCTAGACTTTTTTGTTGAGCAGCCGGTTATGAAACGCAACCCACGTAACACTAACTGGCAGCTACACAATGAAATACTATCTAGGGACTTACCAGCACTGCCCCCACAAGTCCCCTCATCAGTAGGGGAGTTGGAGGATCTGGTAAAGACCTTTACAACGGCGCTCTCGAATGCCTTAGAGCAGGCTTGCCCAGTGCCAAAACCACGCGGCAAACATAGGCCACATTGGTGGTCCTACGACCTGGACTCGCTCCGAAAATCATGTAGGACACAATTTAATAAGGTCAAGAGCCTTGGCACGGAGACTCAATGGCTCGAATATAAAGTTAAACTCAGCCCTACAAGGCAGGCGAAGAGAGTATCGTGGAGAAATTTCTGCACTGGGGTCGAAAATGTCGACGATACAGCGAGACTTAGACGAGTGCTCTCAAAAACTCAAACAGCCACAAGCTATTTGCGCAAAGCTGACGGATCCTGGACCAGCAAGGAGAGGGAAACCCTAGAGCTGCTCTTGAATACGCACTTCCCAGGGAACTTGCATGAGGAACCCGTAGCACCTACAACAAACCTGGCTGTATACATACCCATCACGGAGGAAAAGGTTAGGTGGGCGGTTAAAAGCTTCGAACCGTTCAAGGCTGCCGGGATTATTCCCGCACAACTCATAAACACGCTGGAGACATCAGCCAAATGGCTGGTATTTCTCTATACAGCCTGCCTGGCTCTTAGCTACATTCCGTGCTCCTGGAGAAGTGCCACGGTAGTGTTTATTCCTAAGGCGGGGAAGGCGTCTCATTACGAGCCCAAGGACTACAGGCCGATCAGTCTCTCATCCTTTGTGCTCAAAACCTTCGAGAGGATAATAAATGACTACCTCTCCTCTACTATTGATAGCAACCTGATCTGTAGCTATCAGCATGCATACACCAAAGGGAAATCTACAGAAACTGCGCTTCACAGCCTAGTTTCTGTTATTGAAAAATCGCTATAAGATACCACCGCTAACACTACCAAAACTGAATGACGTGCACCTGAACCTGGCTGACAAAGCCAAGTTCTTAGGCACAGTTCTGGATAGGAAACTAACCTGGAAGGAGAATGTTCTTCAGCGCCAGAAGAAAGCGTGTATTGCACTCTACACATGCAAAAGAGCCATTGGAAAGAAATGGGGGCTCAGCCCCAAAATATGCAAATGGATCTACACCGCAATCATTCGACCAATCATGCTCTATGGAGTTGTGGTATGGTGGCCTGCGCTGAGCAAGGCAACAAACCTTAATCTGCTAGGTAAAGTACACAGATCTTGCATGATCTGTATAAGCGGTGCGTTAAGAACAACGCCCAATAAAGCACTCCAGGCCATTCTTGGCATTTTGCCACTCGATCTGGAAGGGCACCGGGTAGCAGCAGCATCGGCTCTGCGTCTAAGGCAAACGTCCGGCTGGGGCGCATGCACTACTGGACACGCCTGTATTTTGGGATCCTATAGCTTTCTTCCGCTGAGCAGAGATCGTTGTGCGACCACAATAGTCGGAGATAGCTGTTTTAAAATCAACATTCCCAGCAGGGAAGAATGGGAGAGCACGGATCGGAGTCCCGCCACTCATGGCGGCACTTCCATTTATACTGATGGCTCGAAGTTAGACGGCAGAGTTGGAGGAGGGGTTTATTCAAAGGATCTGAACCTTGAGCTCTCCTTCAGACTACCTGATCACTGCAGTGTCTTCCAGGCTGAAGTTTCAGCAATCATGGACGCCGCGGCTTGGATAGGCCAACACACTATCGGACACGACATTTTTATATTCAGCGACAGCCAGGCGGCCATCAAATCCCTTGGCTCTTATTCGTTCAACTCTGAACTGACGCTCAGCTGTCGTCGATCTCTACAAGAGATGGCCCAACAGAATCGCGTGAACCTCACATGGGTCCCGGGGCATAGGGACATTGAGGGAAATTGTAGGGCAGACGAACTTGCGAGGCAGGGCACGACCAAGCAGGTTCTTCGGGATAAAGAGCGCTTAGGTATGCCGTTTGCCACATGCAAGCTTATGCTGAAGGAGTACACACTCCGCCAAGCCAACGAAAGATGGCTGCAATCTCCAGGATGCCGGATATCCAAAGAAACCTGGCCGATATGGGATCATAAAAGATCAAGACAAATATATGCCCTAAGGAGAAGAGAAATCTCCATATTAATAGGCGTATTGACTGGGCACTGCCTCATTGGTAGGCACGCAGAAAGACTTGGTGTGCCCTACCGACGATGCTGTAGGAGTTGTAAGGATGATGAGGAGGAGGAAACGGTGGAGCACCTCATCTGCAACTGCCCGGCTTTAAGTGGCGCGAGAATGCGCTTTTTGGGAGTTCCCTTCCTGGTTAGCATACGCCAGGTCACGGAGCTGGACATAAAGGACCTGATGGCCTTCATCAAGTCATCTAAATGGTTCGAGGAGGAGTAACGGTGTCGGTATAGGAACGTCAGTCCCGGGATTCTGCTATGTAGAGAATTCCGTTAATACCGGGATTTTCCATATGGCAGGGTCCCGGAACTGACTTTCCTAGTGTTGGTGGTATCACAACGGGCCTTTTAATACTGGCCTAGGCGTGCCTCTACGGTAGCCACTTTAACCTAACCTAACTCTTCCGTGTATGGAAAATAGCTGCCTCTCTTCATTAGAGCCAATTCACACCTGCTTCATGGTGGTGCCTAATTAATTTTCCAATGGCGTGACTAATAGCGTTTTCTTTTCTGCACGAAAATGTCGCCCTCGCCTCATGCCCGCTAAAAGCCATGTTCTGTTGTAAAATGGGCATTACCTTCATAGAGGGCATCACTATCTTTTCTCAACCACCCTCCCCTATAAAATTGCAAAAAGGCAACATTTCTTGCCCTCGCTGTCGTAGACGGTGCGGTTATTCGCCCTGATAAATGGCAATGACAAACAAAAACAGTATACTGTCTGTCACTTTCTAACATATGTATGTATATCAGCCACGATAAAGCAGCACCGATAGGCATACACAATTTTGACTTTCATATGCGGTGGTGTTTTCTTCTTCTGAAGACATGCAGGGTGACACTGAAAATTTTAATTGTGCAGCAATATCACAGGGCGAAGTTAAAATTATAAAAATGTTCCTCTACGAAATGGCAACATTTTTGTGGAGAAAAGAAAACGCTATAAGGAATATATGGGCAAATCCGCCGAACCTTTACTTTTTTGGGTACTCGGATGCTACACTTCAGTTAGTGAATTGAAACCGGCAAAACATATGGACATTTAGTTTGACATATTGACTATCTTCTCTGATGATATGGATGGTAAAAATGTACACAATGGGGTCTAACAGCTATTACGACGGAGCTACAGGCGGGAGAAAATGTAATAGTTTGTGGGAGAATTCAATCGATTTTATCGAAATTTTGCAGTGAATTTCGATGACGTCGATGTGGTCCGTATGAGTTCTATTCCAATTATTCCACGTGGAAGCTCCATCGTATTAGCTGATAGTCCCCAATAAGTTTTTGCAGAGCTTTTTCAAGCGATATATCGCCGGCTTCGTAAGCAATGTTCATTTTTTTTTGAAAATTTAGATTTCAATGCAAAACGATAGTAGATAGATCAAAAAAGTGACCAAAAAGTCGATTTTAGATATTGTTATGTAAGCAAAAGCAAAAAGAAAAGAAACGCACGTCCTAAGTCCAGTTGAAAATAAGTTTTTATTTGTTTCAATCATACCTGTTAAGTTTTGATTACTAATCGTAATGATTACTTTGTATTTGATAGTGAAATAATTGATTACATTAAGATTATCTTGGTCCCAACTAGATTACGATTATAAAGAATCAAAAAATAATCAGGATTACTCTAGATATATAGAATTGATTCTTTACAACGAATATTTTTGATTCTTTTCAATCCAAAAGTTGTTTGGTACTTCAAACAAAAATAAATAAAAAATTGGTAAAATTACATAAAAAATGACAAATGATCGCCGATGAGGTTCAGGCATACCCCGTTTGGGCGTAATCATTTTGAGTTCTTGGCCTCCTGAAGCGCGGTGGCGGCTATGGAAATTGAGGTACATATGGTTACTTTTGGGTCGGTGCGCTCTCCTGATGGCACGATGTTTGGCCTTGTCAAGCGCAGGATGCTACCCATATTTACGGCAAAAAGCCTATACCCTTCTTTCCCGCATCCGCTACAACCCTGCCCCCAAATGTGATGTTTTCCGGAAGGACTAAAGAGTGGACCACAATTTCTCAACGCCAACAGAGACGTTGCAGGACCCACTTGAATTGTTTATGCTAGTCTACCAGGTGTATAATTTTGGGATCCTCAGCGCACACGTGGTGACGTTCGTTGGCACGGTCGCAGCATCGGCTAGGAAGTGGGAAGAACAGCAAAGGAGCTCTCTGAGTCTTCCGAATCCCACCCTAGTCAGCCCAAAGCTGACGACTCCGTTTAGAATATAGACTGACTAATCGTCAATCTGCCCGACTATCTCCTGTCCTCTTCAGGAGGCTATGCTAATATCAGGGCGTTAATCTCTAGGGTAGCTGGGACAGGAGGCAGGTGGTTATTAACGATTATGAGCTCAAGTTCCGCATCACCGCCTGGACGACGATACCATGTCGGTCTAGGAACCTGTCCTTATAGTCAATGTCGGGTTGGCAAAGCTGCACAGAAGGATGGATAATGAACGCTAGGTTCGTATGCGTGGGTGGAAGCATAAAAGGTCGTATGCATCCCCGCTTTGAGCCTAAGCGTACATGGCATTGGACTTGCTAGGGTTTGCGTTTGACCGTTGGCACCTTCGAATATAATCTTAGCCGTCAAACAGTGCTAGTTGTATTGCTCTCGTGCTGGTATGGAAAGGGCTGTGATGGAAACGGCATCTGATACGCGGCATTGCTAACCCCCCAAGAAAGAAGCTCGACTGCCCAAGTGAGGTAGAGGCGTCGTAGGGCGCGAATGACAGCCTGGAGCACATACAGATTGCTGTGCATAGAAGGTCGTGTAGACTGAAGTTCAGACAGGCGGTGGTGCAGTTCTAGAGCGCTGCGAGCCACAGGACGCCTTTTGGCGATAACAGCAAGGAGTCACGAAGATTCCCACACGGAGAACCGACTCTTCGTAGAAATGAAAAGCAGCACAGCTGCTATGTCCAATATCTACACAAAAGGAAGTTTGACGGTCGCACTCAACCGCCACCGCCTCTCACATCCATTCAACCCTCCTACTATCTTTGGAACACACTAAATGGAGTCACAGAAGGACGTGCCCTTATTTTGCAGCTTTTCAATATGTTGTTTTTGATTCTTCAAAGGCAATTAAATTTTTTGATTTTGATTTGAATTTGAAAATTGAATTTATTTTTGTTTGACAAATTCCGAACTGGCATTTCTCAACGCCAATATTGCCATATTTTTATTGAATTTTGACAGCAAAAACCTTATAAGCCAATAAAGGGTCGAATACATAAAGCTTTGTTAACCTCGCCTGACATTTGCTACCTCAAAACTTTGCGTCCAACTTCAGAGGTATGCTACAATGAACGCCTTGATGCTTTTCTTTTATACATCTGTTTTCGTTATTTATTTATTTGCATTCAGAATTTTTTGGTTAATTTATTAATTTAGGCTGTGCGCTAATTGAAAACATTTTTCGTCAGAGTAAAATGAGGTGAACAAATTTCCTATGGTGAACGAATATTTGCCATTTTGCTGTGCCAAACGAAACGTTAAATTATGACAGTAGTAAATTTTGACGTATGGAAAAAGCACGTGGAAAAGCAGATGCTTTGTGAATCAATTCTCATTTTACGTGTTTTTCATGCTTTTATATTGCGTATTATTCGAATTATATTATATTTTAGTGTTAAATAACGCATGTGAATATAAACTTATGTGAAATAATATGAATGTTAACAGCACATGCATCCCTGTGCTCACATTATTGATTTTCAAAATTTGACCTAGCCCCCAGGGCTAGGGCAAATTCTGACGTTCATATTCACCACGATAACTGTCAGAATTTAACATCGCTCTGTCAAAATTTGCTTTTTTAAACCGTTTGGCACACTGCCTTAATAGAGAAAAAATGAATTAATTATTATTTCCTACAACTTTTTATTCTTTAATTAAAGCAAAGTCATCAACATCTGATTGTCAAAGCAAGCAAAGCAAGCAAAATTTGAGAGTTTGCCAAATTTTAACCTTGCTTCAACTTTGAGGTCTCCAATTTGCCATGCTTCGTTTAAATACGTATACTGAATTTTGCTGTCAAAGTCAAAGTTTGAGGTAAAGTCAAAATAAAGCTTTATGTAACTGAACCTTAATTGGTTTGTTTATTGGGCTGCTCTAGCTTACGCCAGATTGAGATATTTCACAAAATAGTGTTTAACGAACACTTTTCTTGCTCTAGGTTGCTCTATCTTTTGTTTCATGAATACGCTCAAAACAAAACTAAAGTAATCCAGATCACAAATTTCTGTTCTAGCTTTTTTTATGGAGTAAGTTAGAGCAGAGAAGCAATTGTCAGTCAGGAAAAAATAAATTTTTGAAAACTTCAAAAAAATTAGCTTGCAAGAAAATCAATATTTTTGTATACGTGAATTTGCATTAATTTTGAAGATTTAAACCAATAAAACCAAATAAAAAGAAACTATCGAGATTCAAGTGTTTCATGGCATTTCTGCTCTGGAAATGCCATGAAACACTCGAATCTCGATAGTTTCTTTTTATTTGGTTTTTTTGTTTAAATCTTTGTCAGAGATAGGCATAATTCAATAGCGTTAAAGCCCGAGTTACATAAAACTTTGTGAAACTTTGACAGGTGCGCGCCACGGTTTTGAGCATTTGCCAAAATCTCGCTTCGCTTTACGTTACACAAACTTTGTATGAAAGTGGAACCTGCAAAGTTTTATGTAATTGGGGCTTAAGGTAGAGGTATATAAAACTTTGAAGGTTCCACTTTCATACAAAGTTGCTTTACGTTCCACAAACTTTGTATCGAAATGACAACTTCAAAGTTTTATGCAATTGGGGTTTTATTGTCGTACAAAAATTGTGCGACATGCAGCCAGTCTCCCACCCCATTGTCGTAATTTGATGTAAAATTTACGACTTTGGGGCTGGGGACTGGCTTCCTGTCGCACATTTTTTGTAGGACAATTGCGTTATTGAATTATGCTTATCAACGGAAAGGCCGCGGAGGTAACCATTAATCCTAGCACCATAACCATATTCGTGCAGTCCACGGATTAGAAAATAATAGGGACGCTCTCGGCTGGAGGGCAGCCTGTTGTTATTATAGCAGTACTTCGCCCTGCCTAGTCGGAAGATCCACTAATAAAAAGTTACGTGACAGACCAGACAGGGTTGTATTGATGTTGTCAGTCCTTTGTTGACAGTCCTTTAAATCCAGTACGTTTCGGTGAATAGCACCTTGTCCGACTATTCTAAACCCCTAACCTGCAGGGGTTAGAGAGCAGCCTCGGCATATAGAAATAAAGCAGTGTGGGGGAAGGACACCACCCTAAAGATATAGCGAGTATGGCGTGGTTGACTGTATCAAATGTCTTTGGTTAGTCAAGTGCCACCAGGACAGCCCTGTGTTTAGGTGTTTGTTCATTTAGGCCATTGTTTATGACGAAATACGCAAGCAATATTGTCTCTAGAGCTTTCGCAACCAACAACAGGAGCCATATCTGATGATACGAGCCCTCATAAACAAGATGTTTTAGATGTTTACGTTTCTACGTACTGCCGGTTCAGCGAGAAAGGTACATGTGCTTGCGCAGTACCCTTCGTACCGAAACGACCCAGGTTGTATTTTTTTATATTACAGCCTGGCCAAGAGCAGTACACCCGAAGTGACCCTGTCTAACGTGTCACGATTCCTCCCCCTAAATTTGTCATCCTTGGAGCAGTCCCTTGCAGCAGGGCTTCTCCTTATTCTCTTGTTCCGGTCTGGCATTGAGCTAAACCCTGGTCCAACAGAATGGTTCTGCTGTGTGTGCCGGAAGAAAATTTATACCAGACGTTCGCATTCAGTGCAATGCACATCTTGTAAAGGTTGGCTTCACAAGTCTAGTTGCTCCGGACTAGATCCAAAAACACACCGGCCTCTTAGTTTCTTTAAAACCTTCGTGGCGCCTTGCTGTTCACGTCCTAGAACGTCTCGTGGCTCGCGACGCTCCGGCGTAGCACTATCGCCTCCCCCTCGCAATACATATATTGCTCAGCAAGCATTGTGTGTTCCCAGTTGTAGCTCGCGCCCTAGTGCGCCAACACCTCATACAGCAGCTCATAGCTACTTCCTACGTAGCACATCTACAGATGTAGTGAGCACTGCTGAGCTACAACCCCCGCCCCAAAATATTCCCCTCCCCTCTACTTCTTCCGGTACCGGCACAAATGTGAATCAAGGCCATCAGCTCCTGGTCCCTCACACTATGTGCACTGTTTGTCGGCACAGAATATATGCGTCCAGAGTGCCATCGGTCAAGTGCAATCCCTGCCTTGGCCAATGTCACCTGCGCATATGCTCAGGGCTCGCAAACAGAAATTTATGGACTGATGCGTATGTTGCGCCGTGTTGTCGAGCTGTGCAGCCCACATTGCCGACAAATTCTACCTCGTCTCCCAACGAGCGGAATTTGTCGCCTTCAGGACTGCGACGACGATCACGGACTAGCATATTACCTCCACGGCGAGCGCATCAGTCCCTGACTCCCAGAGTGACCATTGCCTCTCCCCCGCATTTCAAAATAATGCAATTAAACTGCAACGGTATAACTGGCAAGATTGTGGAGATCTCCAAGTTTATGCAGCAAAACTCCATCAAAATTGCTGCAATCCAGGAGACTAAACTTGGCACCCACTCGGATCTCAGAGCGAGTGGTGGCTACCACATTCTCCGGCATGATCGTACGGACGGTGGGGGTGGTCTTGCGTTCATCATCCACCAAACCGTGCGGTATAGGGAATTTGCATTCAACACCGACCAAGAGGACATACCCCTAGAGCGACAGGGTATTGTCGTTTCAGCTGGAGGTGTTGATCTCGAGCTGATAAACATCTACATACCTCCCGTCACCTGTTGTCCCAGAAGTTATCGCCCTGATTTAAGCGATTTCCTACGGGGCGATAACCGTGTCATTATGGGCGATTTTAATGCACACCACGACATGTGGCATTCACGCTATTCTGCTGACGGCAGAGGACGGGAAATAGCCGAGCAAATTGACGCTTCCACATTCTGCGCGGTGAACACGGACGCCCCCACGAGGATGGCAGTAAATTGCAGTAGCTCCCCGGACATAACAATTGTTAGTCCGGGTCTAATAAACTGCATAAACTGCTGCCCAATGGTGGCTTTGGCATCAGATCACCTGCCAATCGTCCTGTCCGTTGATCGTGCCCCGGATTTCATCACCTCTGAGAAGAGATCCTACGTAAACTTCAGGAGGGCTGACTGGGTTGGCTTTACTGAGTTTACTGAGAGCTCCTTTGGTGCTCTTCCCATACCGACTGACGTACGCCAAGGTGAAAAGGAAATACGTAAGGTCATAAATAGAGCTGCAGCCCTTTTCATACCAGCTGGTAGAATACAAAATATACGGCCAAACTTCCCAACTGAAGCTGCAGCCCTGGCCAATGAACGTGACCTTATACGTAGCATCGATCCCGCAGACCCACAGATCAGTGGTCTCAACGCGGAAATCAGACGGCTGGTAGATGAACACAAACATGCCAAATGGGAGGAGCATCTGAGGTCTTGTAACCTCTCTACCGGTGTTGGAAAATTATGGTCCACAGTCAAATCCTGTCAAATTCGACGGGCCCACCAAGAAACGTAGACATCACCTTTGGTGATAAGACGTTTAGTGACCCGAAGAAGAGTGCAACGGCCTTTTGCCGACAGTTTGTACCACACCCTGCACAGGACAGGGACAGACGTAGGATCTTCAGGCGTGCGCATAAACACAAAAACAATGCCCCCGTTTCCATCACCGCTACAGAGGTTCGAGAGGCCATCAGGAAAGCCAAAAACTCTAAAGCCATGGGCCCTGACGACATAGCCATGGTGCATTTAAAACACATCGGCGAAGAGGGAGTAAAATACCTCACTACCGTCTTCAATTTGTCCCTGGCCACTTCTGTCATACCTGAAAAATGGAAGCAGGCAGTCGTGGTCCCACTACTAAAGCCTGGCAAGCCAGCTAACGTAGGGGAGTCTTATCGTCCGATATCGCTCCTCTCGCCAGTAGTGAAGACATTGGAGGCGGTATTACTTCCTCTTTACACATTAAAGTTGAGGTTAGCCGAGCACCAACATGGCTTTAGAAAAATACGGAGCACAACATCTGCTCTAAATGCCATTAAAACTCAGATAACTGACGGACTCAACCAGAAAAGCCCTCATCACAGGACGGTTCTAGTTGCTCTTGACCTGTCTCAAGCTTTTGACACAGTAAATCATGGACAACTGGTATCCGATTTGGAAGATTCATCGCTCCCCCCCTGTCTTAAGCGTTGGTCCGGCAATTATCTGAGTGGTCGTCAATCGTCTGTAGTTTTCAGAAACAAAAAATCAAAACCGAGAAAGATTAAACAAGGGGTACCACAGGGTGGTGTCCTTTCCCCGCTTTTGTTTAATCTTTATATTTCGAGGCTTCCTTCCCCACCAGATGGAGTCTCGATTGTTTCTTACGCAGACGATTGTACGATCCTGGCATCTGGCACTTCCGTTAATGAGCTGTGCTCCAGGATCAATGGTTATCTCCCCTCTCTTGTTGAGTTTTTCACTGCTCGGAACCTGACATTGTCGCCAACGAAGTCCTCGGCGACACTATTCACGACTTGGACGGCGCAAGTTGGCATGGAGTTAGAAATCTACGTAGGCGACCAAAAATTACCTACTGTCTCCCACCCCAAAATCTTAGGGGTAACTTTCGACCCCATGCACAAATTCGCTGCTCATTCAACCGCAATTGTCTCTAAGCTACAAAGCCGCAACAAAATTCTCAAGTGGCTAGCCGGCAGCACTTGGGGTAAAGACAAAGAAACGTTGCTGGCAATCTATAAAGCAATTGGTCGGCCGATCCTGAATTACGCGTCGCCGATATGGTCGCCGGGGCTTGCTGAGGTTCATTGGAAAAGACTGCAGGCCTGCCAAAACACCGCACTCAGAACCGCCACGGGATGCGTCCTTATGTCTCCAGAACATCATTTACATCATGAGGTGGAAATGCTCCCAGTTTTGGAGCGCAATGAAATGCTAAACAGGCAGTACCTGTTGAACTGTTGCAAACCACAACATCCCAACAGACTACTGCTTGAGTATGAGCCACCTCCTAGGACCGTAAGGGCGCATCTACGTGAGCATTTTGATGAGATCCGGAACCTCACACTTTCGCCGTTTGATCCAAAGGTGCATACGCAGGCCCTGAAGCACATCCATGACACGTCCGTTGCGTCCTATGTCTCGCTTTGTTCACTGAACGCCGTTTTGCACGCCAAACCACCTCTCGTTGCGGCTGAGGAACGTCATCTTCCTCGAGAGGCAAGGGTCACTCTGGCTCAATTACGCCCTGGATACTGTAGCAGGTTAAACTCCTACTTATCCAGACTAGACCCTGACGTGCCGAATGAATGTCCGGCATGCGGCTCGTCACCCCATAATACCAACCATTTATTTACCTGCTCTTCGGAGCCCACTCTTCTAACACCCATCTCCCTCTGGTCCAACCCTGTCGAAACTGCAAGTTTCCTAGGACTCCCGTTAGAAGAAATTGATGACAATTTAGGTTAAGGAAAAGTACACGCTGGGCAGGGCTACACTTCGTTACAACAACAACAGCAACTGCATGGCAATACCGTCGGGGCCTATGCATTGTGAGCTCCTGGACTTTATGAAGGCTTCCCTGACCTCTGAGCAAGTGACGGCAACAGGTGTCTCATTATTCTTGTACTTGTGTGCCTGTCGGATGGTTCGTCGTTTAGCTCTGTCGGTTGGAGGGTGCAATACAAAATGCCGTTGTTGTTGTTGTTGTTGTTGTTGTTGTTGTTGTTGTTAACAGCAAAAGCACTCCCCGAAGGTTTTGGGGAGTGATGCCGATATGAACCCGGTACGCTGCGGTTGTTGTTGTTGTTGTAACGATGTGTATTTCTGCCCAACGCGTATTTTTCCTTAACCTAATTGTCATCAATATCTTCTAACGGGAGTCCAAGGAAACTAGCAGTTTCAATAGGGTTGGACCAAAGAGAGATGGGTGTTAGAAGAGTGGGCTCAAATGAGCAAGAAAATAAGTGATTGGTATTGTGGGGGGACGAGCCGCATGCCGGACATACATTCGGCACATCAGGGTTCAGTCTAGATATGTAGGAGTTAGGTAGGTAGAAGTGGCTGCCGCAAAGGCACACCTAGGCCAGTAATAAAAGGCCCGTGATACCACCAAACACTAGGAAAGTCAGTCCCGGGGCCCGGCCATATGGAAAATCCCAGTGCTGTCGGGACTCTCCATATAGCCGAAACCCGGGACTGACACTCCTAACCGACACCGCTACCCCTCCTCGAACCATTTTGATAACTTGATGAAGGCCATCAAGTCCTTTATGTCTAGCTCCGCGACCTGGCTTAAGCTAACCAGGAAGGGAACTCCCAGAGAGCGCCTTCTCGCTCCGCTTAAGGCCGGGCAGTTGCAGATGAGGTGCTCCACCGTTTCCTCTTCCTCATCCTCTTTGCAACTCCTGCAGCATCGTCGGTAGGGAACGCCTAGCCTTGCTGCGTGCCTACCAATAAGGCAGTGCCCGGTTAAAACACCTATTAATATGGAGATTTCCTTCCTTTTTAGGGCGTATATGTGTCTAGATCTTTTAAGATCGCATTTTGGCCAGGTTTGCTAGGATATCCGGCACCCTGGGGCTTGTAGCCATCTTTCGTTGGCTTCGCGGAGTGTATGCTCCTTCAGCATTAGCTTGCACGTGGCAAACGGCATACCTATGCGCTCTTTATCTTGAAGAATCTGCTTGGTCGTGCCCTGCCTGGCAAGTTCGTCTGCCCTACAGTTTCCCTCAATGTCCCTGTGTCCCGGGACCCATGTGACGTTCACGCGGTTCTGTTGGGCCATCTCTTGAAGAGATCGACGACAGCTGAGCGTCAGTTCAGAGTTGAACGAGTAAGAGCCAAGGGATTTGATGGCCGCTTGGCTGTCGCTGAAAATACAGATATCCTGTCCGATGGTGCGTTCACCTATCCAAGTCACAGCGTCCATGACTGCAGAAACTTCAGCCATTAGTAGCGGGACACCGATCTATGTTCTCCCAGTCTTCCCTGCTGGGAATGTTTATTCTAAAACAACAATCTCCGACTGTTGTGGTCGCACACCGATCTGTGCTCAGAGGGAGAAAGCTGTAAGATCTTAGAATACAGGAGTGTCCAATAGTGCTTGCGCCCCAGACGGACGTTTCCCTTAGACGCACAGCCGCTGCTGCTGCTGCCCGGTACCCTTCCAGATCGAGTGGCAAAAAGCCAAGAATGGCCTGGAGAGCTTCATTGGGCGTTGTTCTTAACGCCCCGCTTATACAGATCATGCTCGATCTGTGGACTTTTCCTAACAGATTTAGGTTTGTTGCCTTTCCTAGCGCAGGCCACCATACCACGACTCCATACAGCATAATTGGCTGGATTATCGCAGTGTAGATCCATCTGCAAATTTTGGGGCTGAGCCCCCATTTTTTGCCAATGGCTCTTTTACACGTGTAAAGTGCAATGCACGCTTTCCTCTGGCGCTGGATGACATTCTCCTTCCAGTTAAGCTTTCTATCTAGAACTGTGCCTAGGAATTTGGCTTTGTCAGCTAAGTTCAGGCGCACGCCATCTAGTTCTGGTAGGTTCAGCGGTGGTATCTTGTACCGCCTGGTATAAAGGACAAGCTCCACCTTTCCCGGGTTGATGCTAAGTCCGCAGCGAGAGGACCATGAAGAAACTTCTCGCAGTGCTACTTGCATCAAGTCACACAGAGTTTGTGGGAATTTGCCCCTATATGCAATAGCTAAATCGTCTGCATATGCCACTATCTTCCCGCCCCCCCACCTTGTGTCTCGTAGCAGCGAGTTTACGGTGAGGTTCCATAGGAGCGGGGAGAGAACACCACCCTGAGGCGTTCCTCTTGTGACATAGCGTGAAAGATCCCAGTGAAGAAACAATTTTCCTTCCCTTTAGTAGTTGATCAATTAGTCCAATAAGAGACCTATTTATGCCCAGGTTTGTTAAAGCAGTGTTAATAGCCTCCGGCCTTATATTGTTGAAAGCCCCTTCGATGTCCAGAAAGGCCACGAGACAGTACTCCTTTTCGTGCAATGATTTTTCAACAATAGAGACTAGGCTGTGGAGCGCAGTTTCCGTTGATTTACCTTTGGTGTATGCATGTTGATAGCTAGAAATAAGGTTGCTATCATTAGTAGAGGAGAGATAATTATCCTCTCGAAGGTTTTAAGTGCAAAAGACGAGAGACTGATCGGTCTGTAGTCTTTAGGCTCATAGTGTGAGGCCTTCCCAGCCTTTGGAATAAAGACTACCGTGGCGCTTCTCCAGGAGCACGGAATGTAATTAAGAGCCAGGCAGGCTGAATAGAGAACTACCACCCATTTAGCTGATATTTCCAGCGTGTTTATAAGTTGTGCGGGGAAAATCCCGTCTGGCCCAGCTGCCTTGAACGGCTCAAAGCTTTTGATTGCCCACCTTACCCTTTCCTCCGTAATGGGTATGTTTACCGCCAGGTTTGTTGCAGATGCTACAGGTGCATCATACAAGTTCCCCGGAAAGTGTGTGTTCAGGAGCAGCTCCAGGGTTTCCCCTTCCGTGCTGGTCCAAGATCCGTCAGGCTTCCGTAAATAGCTAATGGCTGTTTGAGTTTTTGATAGCACTCGTCTAAGTCTCGCTGTATCATCGACTTTTTCGACCCCGGTGCAGAAATTTCTCCACGAAGTTCTCTTCGCTTGCCTTAGAGCCTTTTTATAGGCCCTCAGTTTAGCTTTATATTCGAGCCATTCAGGCTCCGTACCGATGCTCTTGGCCTTGTTAAATTGCTTCCTGCATGATATACGGAACGAATCCAGGTCGTAAGACCACCAGTGGGGTCTATGTTTGCCGCGTGGTTTTGGTACTGGACAAGCCTGCTCTAGGGCATTTGAGAGCGCCGTTGTAAAGGTCGTTACCAGATCATCCAGTTCTCCCACTGATGAGGGGGCTTGTGGAGGTAATACTGGTATGTCCCTAGCTAATATTTGGTTATGTAGCTGCCAGTTAGTGTTGCGTGGATTTCGTTTCATAACTGGCTGCTCAACAATAAAGTCTAACACAATTTCTATGTACCGATGGTCAGAAAATGAATGCTCATCAAGAACACGCCATTTTCTGACCCACTCATAAGCGCCTTCGCTACAAACAGTGAGTTCTATAACCTCCCTACGAGCTTTAGTTATAAAAGTAGGCTCGTTACCCACGTTACAAACCACCAGGTTAGTTGTTAGTAGGTAGTCAAACAGAGACTCGCCCCTAGCGTTAATATCGGAGCTTCCCCACTGGACGTGATGAGCATTAGCGTCAGCTCCAATAATAAGATGGCCCGTACAGAAATTATCCACCAGATCTTTCACCTCCTTTTGTGGAGGAGGTTCTTCGGCGTCATAGGGCATATAGACCGACGCCATCGTTAGGCTGGTGCTGCCGACTGTTAAGCTGGCAGCTGTAACGTCACCATTTGAGTAGTTGGGTAATAGAAAGGTGTTTAGCTCAGACTTTACCAAAATACAGGTTCTGACCTTGCCCTCATCATTGGCTTGGATGAGCTTGTACCCCTTAGTCCCCAATCCACAGATCCTAGAGCTATTGACCCAGGGCTCTTGGATAAGGACCACGTCTACGTCGCCTTTAGAAAGACGACTGCTTAAAACAGCCGAGGCTGCTTTAGATTTGTGCAGATTTATCTGAAGCACCACCAACATGAGAGAGCTCAGACTTCCCTGCCGCCAGCGTGTCGTCGAGGTCTGGCCTGTTCCGGGGGCTGTCTCTCAACGAGGAGTTGTTCAGAGCACCTGCACGATTTGGCGTGGCGGGAACCCTGCTGTCTGAAGCAGCATCAACGTTAGTGTGCTCAGGTTTAGCCACGATCGTGACGTCGAGGCCTTCTTCGTCAAGCAGGCTTTCTTCTATCGCCGAGTTGTTCGCAGCACCATCGCAATTTGACGTGGCGGATAACATACTTTCCGCGTCGGACTCCTCTGCTTCCCCTTCCGATGCCTTGATCTCCGAGTCCTCCGGAGCGTCCGGAATAGCAGCGCGCTGTGCATCGCCACGGTATACGTGGATCACGATCTGACCCAAGCCGTAATGCACTCGTCCGTTGCACCGTTTAAGGGGCTCGAGCGCCTCCTTATTCAGAGTGATAACCACCTGTCTATTGGGCCCAACCACATCATCGACCAGATTGACGCCCCAATCCTGCGTCGGGAGAGACGGATTCCAGACCTGCAGCATCTCAAGAATATTCTCGGGTTCTGCAGGGACGGCAGGAATCCATGCCCTTGCCCTTGGCCGAGCAGGAATGTCCTTCCAGTCGACGACATCTAGTCTTGCCCCTGGATAGACTTCACCCAGTCTTGCAACTGCTGCCTTATACAGTGCGACAGTTCTTGCATCCTCGCACGCGAATATTTTGATCTGACCTTGGTGCCAGCCCGCGTCAGTACCTCGCGGCGGACTACCCGGAGACTCACGCATTAAGTGGAGGAGGGCCCTGCCCATTTCATTCCGGACATACAGCCACTGGTCTTTGGGGATGGACCAACGGTCGTTACCTCGGTCAATGAAACCTATAAGGATTCTGTCCTTGGTTACTTCAGCAAAGCTGAGTTTTCCCACTACGGGGTTGACCTGATGCCGCTTCGGATGGGGGTCTACCTCTCCGTCCGATCTCTGGCGTTTGAAGGGATTACCGTTCACCCTCTTAGGCACATAGGGCCTCTGGAAATTTGGTATCAGAGCTTTCGCTTCCTCCACCATCTTCCTTTCTTCCGGCGACAGCTTCTCCTGCGATGCTCCCTCATATTTTTTAAGGATCCTTGCGGCCTTTCTTTTATCCCAGTACGCAGAGCGTCGGGGAGATGCCTCTTGGGGGGGATTCAGACTCGTAGTTGCCATCGCGGTCTCTCCCTTTGCGGCGTCTTCCTTCTCTTTCGAAACTCTGAAACCAGGTCGTGAGACCATTGCCCCAGATGTGAAGAGATTGGGTTTCGTACCAGCGCCTGATGGAAGTTTAGCTTCCGCCGTTTTCTGCTTGACTGCGTAGGCAGCCGCACTGTTGCTTGCTCCCATCAAGTCACTCTTACTTGATAGCAGTTTGGGGGATGACTGACCCGTAGTTTCCATCGCTGTCGGCCTCCCAGTTAACTTTGAGGCGGAGTTTGTCCTCCGGCGTTGTGTTTTCGCTTGCTCCAGCATAGTTCTTCTCTGCTGCGGAGTAAACGAAGTCGTTAATTGCTTTGTATTTTGTGTGTTGTTCATCTTGTTCGTACGACCCCTCGCCGGACAAGGCCAGCTTAGGGTCAAGGGTAGTGTAAGGGGAAGTGTGTCGTCCGCCGCGGCAGAGCCCCATACCGCGGTAAGACCATAGTTACTCCCTGAGGCGGCCCGGTATCAGTGAGGCTCCGTTCGACTACAGCCACGATTTGCCTCCCGGCTGCAAACGTCCAATGGGTACGGTATCGCATAACACCCTGGATTGGGAGGGAAAAGTTTTGCACATTTATATAGCGAGCCGCTTGCTTCAAGACAGACGCCCGCTTACAGCCGCACCTCTTGGTGTACAGACGCTGCGAAAAAGACCCCGGTGAGCCCTTAAACCAAGTATGTCAGAGTGGCCCCCCGGGGCTCCCTCTCTTTCTGCCGCGAGCCTAGGTAGCTCAACGTTGCCCAGAGTGCACGAACGAGGACGCAAGAGTCGGGATTGAGCGCGGTCACTCAGCAACCACACCCCATTACACTCCTATGTAGGAGTTTAACCTACTACAATATCCAGAGCATAATTGAGCCAGAGTGACCCTTGTCTCTCGAGGAAGATGACGCTCCTCTTCAGAAATGCCAGGTGTTGCGGCATGTAAGACATTGTTTAGCGGACAGAGCGCAGAGTAATGGCCAACAGACGTTGTATGGATATGCCCCAAAGCCTGTTTGTGCACCTGTAGATCAAACGGCGTTGTTATATAGTGACGGATCTCATCAAAATGTTTACGTAGATGCGACCTTATGGTCATAGGAGGCGGAATGAGTTCAAGCAGTTGTCTACCGGGATGCTGTGGTATACAGCAGTTCAGTAGGTACTGCTTGTTTAACATTTCATTATGCTCCCTAACTGGAAGCATTTCCACCTCATTGTGTATATGAGATATAGGTGACATAAGGACGCACCCCGTAGCGGTTCTGAGCGCGGTGTTTTGACAGACCTGAAGCTGATTCCAGTGAACGTCTGCAAGCCCCGGCGACCATATCGGCGACGCATAGTTCAGGATCGGCCGACCAATTGCCTTGTACGTTACCAACAACGTTTCTTTGTCTTTACCCCAAGTACTGCCGGCTAGTGACTTGAGGATTTTGTTTCGGCTCTGTAATTTTGAGACAATTGCAGCTGAATGGGCAGCGAAAGTGTGCATGGTGTCAAAAGTCACTCCTAAAATTTTTGGGTGAGCGACAGTAAGTATTTTATGATCACCTACATAAATTTCTAATTCCATGCCAACCTGCGCCGTCCACGTCGTGAATAAGGTCACCGAAGACTTTGTTGGCGACAATGTCAAGGTTCGGGCAGTGAAGAACTCGACTAGAGAGGGGAGATAACCATTTATTTTGAAGCACAGCTCATCAACGGAAGTACCAGTTGCCAATATCGTGCAAATGTCTGCGTAAGAAACAATCGTAACTTCTTCTGGTGGAGGAGGAAGCTTCGAAATATAGAAGTTAAACAATAACGGGGAGAGGACACCACCCTGTGGTACCCCTTGTTTTATCTTCCTGGCTTTAGAGTTTTTGTTTCTGAATACAACAGACGACCGACGACCACTGAGATAATTGGCGGTCCAACGCTTTAGACAGGGGGGGAGTGACGAGTCTTCCAAATCAGCTACAAGTTGCCCATGATTTACTGTGTCAAAAGCTTGACTCAAATCAAGTGCAACTAGAACCGTCCTGTCATTAGGCCTATTTTGATTTAGACCGTCAGTTATCTGAGTGTTTATGACATTTAGAGCAGATGTTGTGCTCCTACCTTTCCTGAAGCCATGTTGGTGCTCGGCTAACATCAAGTGGGAGTAGGACCGCCTCAAGTGTCTTTACTAACGGCGAGAGGAGTGATATCGGGCGATATGACTCCCCAACGTTAGCTGGCTTGCCAGGCTTTAGTAGTGGGATCACAGTTGCCTGCTTCCATTTGTCGGGTATGACAGCTGTGATCAGAGACAAATTGAAGACGGCAGTTAAATATTTGACTCCCGCTAGGCCGATGTGTTTTAGATGCACCATGGCTATGCCATCAGGGCCGATGGCTTTGGAGTTTTTGGCCTTCCGGATGGCCTCTTGAACCTCTGTAGCGGTGATGGGAACGGGGGCATAGTTTTTGTGTTTATTCGCACGCCTGAAGATTCCACGTCTAGCCCTGTCTTGCGCAGGGTGTGGGACATATTGTCGACAAAAAGCCTGTGCACATTTCCTGGGGTCATTTATTGTCTTGTCACCAAAGGTAATGTCAACATTTTTTGGTGGACCCGAAGGATTCGACAAGGACTTGACGGTGGACCATAATTTCCCAACACCGGTAGAGAGGTTACAAGACCTGAGGTGCTCCTCCCATTTGGTTTGTTTGTGTTCGTTAACCAGCCCTTGCGGTACTGCCCGACTGTCGTGGTAGCGATTTGGTATGACCAGTGGAACCTTCTTCATGTCATCCCTCCATCCATGAGGAAGGAGAAGATGGGTAATGAGAGGTGAAAGACATCATATCCGTTGATCAACCATCGAGTTAGCACGTTATTACATATGTGCATATTAGTCGCCTCTTACGACCGGTATGCCTACCTCGGGCATATTCTAAACCTCTAACCCGCAGGGGCAATACAAAATTCTGTCAAAAAATGTTGTGCAAAAGCAAAAAAGAAGTGGTATATTTAGTTGAATTCGACAAGGCTTGTTACTACTTGGCCAATTTATGTTGGTCGGTGAAGATTTGTCAGACGGCACACCCAGGATTTTAGCATGGTTGACATTCGGGTGTAATGCCATCCTCAGGGATCTCTAACTTATATGGGGAAGTCGGGTGGATAACTGTTGATTTCTGTGCGGATCCTAACTTTGTCTGCTTCGTCACGCTGACCCAATCTCTTTATTTGGGGCTAGGTTCACCCGCCTGCTAAGAACATTCGTGGAAGGATCGAACCAGTTGTGCGGATCTTCTCCGAGGCAATTCTAAAGAAGCACGTGAAAAATTAAACAGATTTATAATGAAGCAGCGCTTGTCCGGGTAAAATTAGAATCATTGAGAGAAATGGCATTCTCCATGAAGCTGGGTGTGATACCGAAATAACTCGGCTTTTTATCGATCAAGAGCTGTTAGTTCCGTACAACCCAATAAACAAAACACAAATTAAGTATCAATAAGTAAATGCATTTATTATTTTAATCAGAACTTTGCTTATTATTTAAATTATCTGTATCTTTATCGGTGCCCTCTACGGCAGCATTACTATTATTCGAAATTGCAATGTTTTTATCTGCATTAGATTTGGGCTCGTCCACAGCATTTGTTGAATCTTCTTTCTGCTCTGTTTGTGCCGATTTCTGCTCTGGTTCTATAGTATCGGTGCATTGCTTTTGTTTCTCCTTATTATTCCGTCTCTCTACTCTTCGCTCCGAGTAACGAGATACTTTTTTACCACGAGTCTCTTCTTTTTTCAAACTTTCACAATCGGAAGTGGGATTACTGCGCGCATCGCTTTTACTGGGCTGCGGTCGAGAAGCGCTTGCATCACGCTCTTCAGATATGCGCAATCTAGGTTTTGGTTGATAGATGGCAATCGAAGGTCGATCCTATAAAATATTAGAAGAAACATTAAATATCTTTATATAGAAAAATCGTATGTGCTGTTATTGATGACAATGTAGGATTAGGGATAGGGATAGGGATAGGGATAGGGATAGGGATAGGGATAGGGATAGGGATAGGGATAGGGATAGGGATAGGGATAGGGATAGGGATAGGGATAGGGATAGGGATAGGGATAGGGATAGGGATAGGGATAGGGATAGGGATAGGGATAGGGATAGGGATAGGGATAGGGATAGGGATAGGGATAGGGATAGGGATAGGGATAGGGATAGGGATAGGGATAGGGATAGGGATAGGGATAGGGATAGGGATAGGGATAGGGATAGGGATAGGGATAGGGATAGGGATAGGGATAGGGATAGGGATAGGGATAGGGATAAGGATAGGGATAGAGATAGGGATAGCGATAGCGATAGGGATAATAGGATAGGATGAGCTGGTGAAGGAGAGTTAGACGTTTCCCAAGTATACATATATAAGGATACGTTCTAATAATGCAAAAATTCAATATTATACCTTATTCCTGATACGGCGCTGTTCATCTGCGGTTCGCTGCTTTTGGGTGCTGGTTTCAGCGTTCGATTCAATCTTCTTCGGTTCTTCCGTTGGTAATTTTATGTCAACAACTTTTTCCTCATTACCAGATGCCGGGGGGTCAGCTGACACTTTTTTCTGCAGACCTTCCAATTCTTGTTGTTTGTGCTTGGGAACAAATTCTTTGGCTGTAGCCACACTTCGTATGAAATTCATGACTGATTCACTAACAATTGCTTCGGCACCAACAGCTGGTGCAGACGTTCCCGGCCCTGGTGCATCCGCTTTCTGTTCTACGGTTTGAGTTGTTGGCTCTGCTGCAATATCTTTTTGAGTGTCTTTTTCTTTTTCCTTCCGATTGCGATTTCTATCACGTTCACGACGTTCGCTATAACGCTTTCCACGTTGCTGTTTCCCGTCATCTCCTTTATCTCCCTGCTGTGGCTGTTCCTTCTGTTCCTTAATTCTCTTTTCCGTTTCCTTCGTTTCAGCTTCGTTGTCCGTTTTAGTCTTAACATCAGCTCCCTTATCGCGCTGATCTCGTTCCTGCCGCCTGCGCTCGAACTCCTCGCGTCTTCGTTGATTGCGTTCGGCTCGACGCTGAGAGCGTGTACTTTTTCCTTCCTCGTGCTGCTGTGGCTGGGCATTCTTCTCAGCTGCAACATTTTCCTTGCCACCAGCAGATTTGTTGTTACTTTTGCCTCCGCCACCACCACCACTTCCGGCACCGCCACCCCCATCGTGATTAGAAATAATTTTTGTTACTTGCTGTTGTGTTGCTGGTTGCTTACGCTTCTCCTTGTCCTCATCACGCTGACGACGCTTCTCTTCCTGCCGTCTTTTTGCCTCTTCACGCCGTTTTTCCTTCTTATTGGCTAAATATTGCAGCAGTGGAGTTGAAGTGATTTTTTCGTCCTTTTTCCGATCCAAACTAAATTCTAATTTGCACTCATTTTTATCAGCTTCTCGTTCTTCTTCCAGCTTGGCTATGAATTGCTGATAGTGGCCCTCCTGTTCAATTGTATTGACTTTGTTGTCCACTCTACGAGATTTGTTCTTCACAAGACCTTGAAACGGCGCAAATTCGACTATAGCCGGGTACTCAGCACCTTTTGAGTCTACAAAAACGTATCCATCGAAGCGATCTCTAAATAGGAAGACATCATCATAGTGTTTCATTGTTATGTACGCCCGGCAGGTTGCGTCGTATCCCAACGACCAATCGGCAGCAGTAAAATAGTAAAAATCATGTTCCGGCAAAGGGTCGATCTGTTTCAGAAACTCCTCCTCGGTCATCGTTGGAGGCAAATGCCGCATTATAATCTAAAAGTAAACACATGCGTGCATATGAATTGAAAAAAATTTCATCGGATACCTACTTTGGTTTGCGGTTTTTGCTTTTCTCTTTTATGTGAACGTTTATTAGAACGCTCCTTCTCACTTTTTCCGGGTTTCGTATCTGGTTTCCCAACATTGTCTGCTTTCGTCATCTTTTTTCTATTAATTTTTAATATTTCTTAAAAGCCACCTGAATAAAATAAATAAAAATTTTGCAACGAATTTGTTTATCCACAATCAGCTGTTTAGCGATAGATGACAGGGTGCTCAATATAACACATTTATTAAATGGGCTTTTAACCCTGCAAGTGCACATTTTCTTAAATGCAGAATTAATCTTCTTTATCGCTCTAATGCAGTGTTCATGGTCAGTTTTAAATGCTGCGTTTACCATTTTCGGACATACATTTTGAAGATGCGTTCATGCGGCCGCATTTCTAATGCATTTAGCTGACGGTTGCAAGTTATGAGCATGTTTACAAAAAGTCGAACTTTTTTTATACATTTGGTCTGTTTATATGGTTTCACAAGCATCACTTTAATTGTAGTTTCATTTTTTTTAATTTTATTTGAAGACACGTGCGCGAATTTGCTAGTTTTTCAATAAAAAAAAAAATTTCAATTGTTTACGAATGGCAAAGAATGGAACATGTCAAGAAAGTCACTAGTAATGGAACTTCGAAACGATTATTTCGTAGCAGAATACAGGTGGATTAATAATGTTAATGCAAAAATATTGTAGCATTTAGTTGCTTTTGGTGTCAGAATTTGTATGAAAATTGACAAAGTAAATCCTGCGTTTTGGGCTTAATGCTAAAATGCAAAATGCTGGCTTAAGCTGGCTACTCACCTGCCAAGAAATGTCAAACTCCATATAAAAAAACGCTCAAGAACTGTTCTCACACGTCAAATTTTCTTGAGCCAATACTCAGCTCATAAGAAAAAATACTAACATTTTCGATGGTTGGCAACGCGGCTTACCTCAAGAAATAAATATGCTCGTATGTATTTCTTGAAGTAAACGAGCAGATTCACGGCAAAGATTAGTATATGGGGAAATCCTCAAAACTTTTGATAATGCAAAAAAAAGAAACGAAAAAGATAATAGGAGCACACCCTTGAGCTTTTGCTGACACTTTTACTTAGTTTATAAGATTATATTTTGACTCTTGTTAATATGCTAAAGGTGCGGGCGTGGAAATTATGACGTCATCATTATGAAATTTTATTATTTTTTTTTTACTTTTATTTGCAATCTATTGCCTAGTTTATACGAACGTAAAATCGAATTATTTCAAAACGAATTTCTTACTACACATTTCAAAATCCCTTTGAATTAATAAGTACCTCCTTATTTGTACGCAAATTGAACCTTAATTACCAGCGCCACAAAAAAAAAGTGTCGGGGTTGGGGGATCAGACCACCCTTTCCCTATGTATTTTGACGCGCTGAACACGAATCCGGTGTCCGCTTTGGTCCAGCACGTCTGAATTTTTTCCTAACCTCAAAAAACCAAAAACCACTAAACAATTGAAAAATTGAAGGTACAAGTAAGCTTTTCACTTTTGATATATGCATGGATCTTCAACGCGCTTTTTTTACCTTAATTAAACATATTGAATACTCAAGTTTACAATTAACATGGCATGAAAATATCTGTCAGTTTTTGTGTGCTAACAAAAAAATTTAATTATTTAAACTATTCACAAACCAAACAGTTGATTTATAGTGGCTGCTGTAAGCATAATATGAACAGCACAGTAATCGGATCACGTGTGCAGGGTTTCTTTTTGAGTTAGCATCAAGTATATTTGTTCATTTTTTTGATAATTAAAGGGGGCGCGCAAGTAAATGGCTTAACTATACCGAAAAATGAAAAGTACAAAAATTTGTTCTCGCATTTTCTTAGCCTTTTAACTTTTAAATGGAACGAAGCACGCACGCAACCTTGTAGGTTAAGTTTCAGTATGTAGAAAAATACTTGAAAAAACAAATAGTGGGTCGCAATATTGAGAGGCGCCCTTAAGAAAAGATTAACAGTTCATAAATTTTTGAAAACTCGTACATTTTTCCTGGACTTATCAAGTATTATTTCATGCCTCTGAGACATTTGAAATGTTGATTTGTATCCATAAATTAAAAAAAAAAAAATACTGAGCCTGTGTAACGATATCGTGTTCCTTGCTATTGGATGATATTATCCACCTCGCTCGATGTTAAAAGTTTTGAGGATTTGCCCATATACATACTTCGCTGCACATGTTTTCTACATTTTTATAATAGTAATCTGCAATAAAATGGAAAATTCCGTAAACGTCAAAATTTCTTGACCAGGCTTAAGAAATATATGCTCGTTTTTTTCTTGAGGCATTCCTTGGCAGGTAGGTAGCCCGCTTTAGCATGAACAGGCTATAACGCTAAAACTGAACTTTTAAAAATCAACAATTATTATTAACAAGCATTTTCTAGATTTCCTAGAATACCAGAGATCTCGAAGTTTTTATTTAGGCCAATTCTAAACAATTTTTCATTTTGCGGATTTTCTCACTCTCATATAATTTGTGAGCAAAAATGTATGAAAAGGTAAAACGGTTTGCACCGATTCACTAGTGAAAAATTGTTTAGAATTGGCATGATTATTTTTTTTTTTAAGTCCAATTAATAACACTGCTTTAAAGCCAAAAAATACCAAGGAGTTCATGCATATGGGTGAATTGGCACTGACATGCTGAGCTGTGAGCATATTTTAAAAAAAAATTGTATGGGCAGGTTTTCGAGATATCGGTAATTTTGTATTTTTCTGGGGGTGAATTCTGGTTCTATGAAATGATAACGTGAAAAAAATTTGTATGAATTTGAAGTTTCTTTTCACAAATTTTGTATGAAATTTCTTTTCATTTTATCATTTCATAGAACCCGAATTTGCCCCCAGGTATCACTTCATTCAAATACTTTTCGCCAACAATTGGATTTTAAAAAGGTTTTTTTATGTGAAGTTGTAAAAAATATTTTGTAACTTTCAACATCTCTGCTTTTAATACCATTGTAACAGGTCGATGTCTGTATATTGCAGATATTCAAAAAAAAAAAAATCGTAGGCGCATATTCATAGTCGAAATAAAGTAGGCACTAAAGTTAGCGAAAGCTTTTTGACACCATTTCTAACGGCCTATCTATCAAAAATGCTGATGCTATCTTTAGTGCCTACTTTATTTCGACTATGAATATGCCCCATAGTGTTAATCAACCGTTTTTAGAATTTTTGTCTGTCTGTCTGTATATCTTTCTATCCATCGCTTTTGCAACATTGGCGAAAAGAATTTTTGAATGAAGTGATGCTTGAAAAAACAGAATTACCGATATCTCGAAAACCTGCCCATACAAAAAAAATTTTAAAATATGTTTTGTGCTCGGCATATCAGTGCCAATTCACCTATAAACATGAATTTCTTGGTATTTTTTTTTTTAAATAATTATTTTTAAACCAGTGTAATTGGTATGTTTTCATGCGATTGCATAAGTTCTAAGAAGCTTTTGAAGGGCGTTTAATCTCCTACGAAAATATATTTAGGTAAGCTGGAGCTGTGTTGTTGTTGTTGTTGTTAACAATGCATTGCCCTGTCTAGAGTGTATGATCATTCCGAAGATCTTGTTGTTGTTGTTGTTGTTGTTGTTGTTAACAGCAAAACACTCCCCGAAGGTTTTGGGGAGTGATGCCGAAGTTGACAGTCCTTGGCCGGATATGACCCCGGTACGCTGCGGTACTCCCTTGCGGTACTGCCCGACTGTCGTGGTAGCGATTTGGTATGACCAGTGGAACCTTCTAGGTCATGTCATCCCTCCATCCGCGAGGAAGAAGAAGATGGGTAATGAGAGGTGAGAGGAATCATATCCGTAGATCAACCATCGAGTAGCACGTCATTACCTATGTGCATATTAGTCGCCTCTTACGACCGGTATGCCTACCTCGGGCATATTCTAAACCCCCAACCCGCAGGGCTAGGGCAGGGCCGAAGATCTTCATCAAGCTCTTCTAAGGGGAGTCCAAGGAAACGTGCAGTTTCAACAGGGTTTGTCCAGAGGGACAGAGGGGTTAGAAGAGTAGGTTCAGATGAACAATTGAAGAGATGTAGAGTATCATGGGGCGTCCTACCACATGCAGGGCATGTATTTAAGATTGTATCATTAAGTCTGGATAAGTAGGAGTTTAACCTTACACTATATCCAGACCTAAGCTGTGCCAAGGTCACTCTTGTCTCCCTTGGTAAGGTGCGTTCTTCTTCAGCAATATCCGGTGGAGGACTGTTCAGAACGGGATTCACAGGTAGAGATCCGACAAAAGTGTCTACCGACTCGGTGTGGATGTCGGTTAGAGCCCGCTTATGATTCTGCAGATCAAACGGCAAGGTAATATGATGCCGAATCTCATCATAGTGCTTACGGAGATGTCTCCTTATATCTCTCGGGGGCGGATCTATGTCCAAAAGATGACGGTACATTAGGCGACCATATGGGCGCAGCATAGTCAAAACCTTTTCGGCCAATGGCCTTATATGTAGTCAGCAACGTTTCTTTGTCTTTTCCCCAAGTACTGCCGGCAAGTGACTTGAGGATCTTGTTGCGACCACGTACCTTTGAGACCATTGCAGACACATGACCAGGAAATGAGAAAGTATTATCCAGTGTCATCCCTAATAACTTTGGGTGGCTGACAGTTGGTAGCTTAGTGCCATCAACGAAAATGTCTAATTAATTTCTCACCTGATGCGTCCATGTCGTAAAAAGCGTCGCCGTTGATTTTGTCGGAGATATTGTCAGATCTCGCTCAGTGAAAAACCTGGAAAGCTGGAGCTGTAGGAGGGTTCGTTCCGCCATATGGTTTCTTCTTCTTCCTTGAAAATCGCATCGGAGCTCTCAAATTGCTTATGTTATTGCTTGGTCTGACATTTCTAGTTACAGGGAGTGTGTGTGTGCGTGTAGAACTGAATTCGCTCGAATCCACCTTGACTTTGTGTGTGTATGTCAAGGCGAATTCGCTTTCAACCACCTTGTACGAATTCGACTTGGCTAAAATTATTGGAGGGCTCAAAAACGCGGTTTCGTCCCAGGAACACGAATCCAAGAGCCCTTTTTTAATTTTTTATTTCGGTGAAAAGTTACTGCCAAAAAACCGAAAATTGATCTTGACCCGTATGTGCAGAATACCTTTTTAAGTGCACAAATGCAGAATAGCCCCAACTTTAAAATTGAAAAAATGGGACTTTTCAGTAATTTTGTGTTCAAGAAAAAACTAAATAGGGCCGCTGCCACGTCCGTTTTATTTTATTTCGACAATGTTGTTGGTGGTCCCATAACACCCCCCTGGGACAGTGTGATCCCCCATCTTATTACATTGACTTTTAATATATAAAATGTATATCAAGTTAAACGGAATCAAAAGAGCTATCGAATGGTATAAAATGCCTGGTTCACGAGAACGGTACAAGTACTTGCGCTGTACCCATCGTGCCGAAACGACCAGGGCCGTTTTCTTATATCGACTCGGCCAAGAGCAATACAATCGGGGTGACCCTGTCTGCCATTTAGGCAGGGCTACACCTCGTTACAACAACAACAGGGGTATGTGGTATGTACGAGCCAATCGACACTATTTAGGTCCAGTTTTACAGCAACTCGTAGTCAACTTTAACTGTGGTTTAAACCAAGGACTGAAACCGAAACCGTAAGCGTAACCGATTAAAACCGATTCATTTTTCAAAACCGACACCGAAACCGTTATTTTGATCTGGAAAAGAACGAAACCGAAACCGTTTCAAAAGCCAGAACCGGTTCCAAAAGGTTTTTAATTTTTTTAATGTCTAACTTCTTTTAGTGGGCACATAGGTATTTTCTTTTACAAACAGGTACCCTGAAAACTTTCATGGAAGATTGTCGAGCAAGGTTACAAAAGACATGTTTTGACCTCAGTATACGAATTCTGAAAGAGGAAGTTTGACTAAGCGATCGAAACAAATTTACAAGATCCGAAAAAGAAATGTTCGAGCTTGCCTCAGAAAGCGCCACTCATTTTAATGTTTTTGACGATTTATACAACCGGAAGAAACCGTAACCGAAACCGAAATAAATTTTAAAGAACGAAACCGGAACCAAAACGGGAACCCGCTGCAAAACCGAAACCGAAACCGGAACGTTATTTTAATCGATTTCAGACCTTGGTTTAAAATTGTACCGCCGAACAATCATCTACTACTTGATAGCGCAATGTGTTCGGTTCTCTGGATTACAGCGGGATAAATGACTGACGCGCTAAAAGACGGTGGTGAGCTGCCATAAAGCCCGAACAACTTTTGTGCGACGTTTATCGATTTAGTTATATTGAAGAATTAATATTTTTAAGGTGTAGTTTAATTAAGTGTACATAAATTAATAGGTTTATCGGGTGGTTTCAATTATTATCTCATGAGTATCCAAATGGGAAACCTCAAATTTCATTGGAGAGAACATGTCATCCGAAGTGTTGGCATCAAGTATTTCGACCTTTGGTTGTGCGGCACCCGTGCAAGCACTCTCGTGCATTTCAAAATCAGCAAAATTATCATAAATGCTCCGGCATATAGCACATTCAAATGCCCTAGAAAATTAAAAAAAAAAAAAGAAATATTATGAGCGTATTTTAATTATTTAACATAACTCCTATGAAGGTGCAGTAGCATATAGACAATATTCTGGATATCCTGTATGGATTACTTGTTTAATGATTAGTGGACTTTGCAAATAATAGTTTTAACCAGGGACCGCGAGAAAAAGTTATTTCTGGACTTTTACTCTTATCCGGACAAAAATAGTCGGACAACCCGGACTTTATTTTTTCTCGCCAGCAATAAAAGAAATCCTTGTCATTTTATTTTTTAAGCACAGAATAAAAGTTCTCTAAGAAAGAAAGAGGAAGATATTTCATATGATACCAAATTTATTTAATTTGGACAAGCGGTTCGGAAGATATTTGAGAGGACTTTTATTGCTGGCGAGAAAAAATAAAAGTCTGGATTTTTAAGTTATCATCGGACTTTTTTCAAAAAAGCAATGAAAATTAATTGCGGCCAGGATTTTGATCCTGGAAGTCCTGGGATTACAAAAAACTTAATAATTTTCTTCAGGAACAATATCTAACCCCGGACTTTTATGAGATCGACAAAAATAACTTTTATTTTCCGTTCCTGGTTTTAACCCATATTCATAAAAAATTAGATTGCTTTATAGAGCATTTACAATAACAATTTTCATAAAATTTTGAATTATAAGAGCTTATTCAAATTTTATATTTTTTATGAATAAGGGGTTAGAGTTTCGAACTGGCTGTATTACACCTTTGCCGATATGCAGAGTATTTAACTTACACAGCTTGAGATGCCACCTCCAGACACTGCCGCGCTGCTGCAGTCGCACCAGCAACTGTGGCCTCCACATCTATTTCAGCGCCATCTTTTATGTGACACTGTAAATGCTTTTTGAAATTACTTGCTTGAATGAATGACTTTTGACATATGCTACAAGCATAAGGTTTCGCATTCAAATGGCCCATAATATGCTTCTTTAGATTGACACGCTGCGAGAAATAGCGGCCGCAACGCTTACAACGAAACGGCTTCTCCCCAGTATGAGTTAATTGATGCCGATGCATATTACTTTGTTGAGTGAAGGATTTGGTACAGAAATTGCATTGGTATGGCCGATCTCCGTTGTGCACGGAGAAATGACGTTGTAGATTTACGGCTTGTGCAAATGCTTTCTCGCATATATTACACACGAATGGCCGTACATCGTTATGTACCTTCATATGGCGCTCCAGATTGCCACCATTACAAAAGTATTTGGAACACAATTTGCATTCATAGGAGGATTTAGCCTGGAAATGTACTTCCTTTTTATGCAAGAGTTGGTCGCGCTTACAAGTGAATGTCTATAGGTAAATAAAGCAGGTTTGATAGTACAAAAAAAAAAAAAACCAAAAAATAATTGAAGTGAGATTTAAAACAGAAACTAATGCTGAACTTACCTTTTTGCATCGTTTGCAATTGTAGGTGGGAGCAGTTGTAGGATCATCAAACTCATCCGGTGCTGACATATTGGTGTATGCAGAGCGAAAGGACTCACAAATTAGCTGCAATGTAAATGAAAATTGGATTTTAGCATATCATGACTAGGGCCACAAAACGCGGCCACCCAATACCAACTACAAAATCACAAATTTGTTTGTACCACATTTATAAAGATGTTCTTTATTGTAATTGCCAGCACCTCTTTTGTTTCAATTACAATATTAAACAAATAGAAATGTGCAAATTTTACCTGCAACAACGGCGGCAATTTTTTTTCGTCACAAAAAAGAATAAAATCGACAGCTGATACTCGCTGGTATTTGACATTTTGTACTCGTTAATAAAATAGCGAGTAACATTAGAGATGAAATGCCGTTTGATTATCTATCGACTAACTATTGACGGGTACGATCACTCGGGGGTGTAAAAGTAGGTCGCCTCCCAGTTGGTGCACCCTGGGTAACGCTAAATGACCTACATAGCCTACACGGCTAGTTTCTTGTATTGCCGGTTCTACGAGAACGGTACCAGTACTTGTGCTGTACCCATCGTGCCGAAACGCCCCGGGCCGTTTCCTTATATCGACCCGGCCAAGAGCAATACACTCGAGGTGACCCTGTCTGACATTTAGGCAGGGCTACACCTCGCTACAACAACAACAACAACAATCACTCGGTGGCCACCTACTCGAACAACTGCAATTATATCCTATGCCATTTCTTTTATGCAGAAAGGGAACAAAAACGCTGAAAAAGGGCGGGAGAGGTACCAAAAGAGTGGTATGCATAATCCAAAAACGAAGACTCGATATTTTATATCTGTCAAAATAACTATACCGACATTTTTGGACGTGTTTAAAGCGCGATACTCACCTACCAAGAAATGTCAAACACCATATAAAAAACGCTCAAGAAATGTTTTCACACGTCAAATTTTCTTGAGCCAATACTCAGCTCATAAGAAAAAAGACTACAATTTTCGATGGTTGGCAACGCCGGCTTACCTCAAGACAGCAAAGCGGGCTACCTACCTGACAAGAAATGCCTCAAGCGGGCTACCCACCTGCCAAGAAATGCCTCAATTTCTTGAGGTAAACGTGCAGACTCACGGCAAAGGTGAGTATACATTTCGCTACACATGTTTTATACATTTTTATAACAGTATTTTGCAAAAAAATGGAAAATGTGGTAACCCAGCCAGCAAAAATTCCGTAAACGTATCCGAAAATGGAAAAAAATCTGGCAAAAACTGTATCTTTTTCCGTTTCCCTGCTCCATTTGAAGTACTTTTTCCGATCCCTTTTCCCACTAAAGTGTGCGAACGAAACGTATGTCTTGTAAAAGTACAAAAAACGTTCCTAAGACCGACGCATTCTATCATGCTTTTTTGTGTTTTTTACACATTTTCTGGAACGATTTCTGATGTTTTTGGATCATTTTTGTGATGATTTTGGGATCACAGTTTTTATCAGTATCCTCTACGAAGGCAGGCACCTTGACGTTGGTGTAGGGTAGCGGCGGTAGCTTCTGCTCTCGGCGCAATGATAGGGGCCGCTACCCAGCGGCAACTAAGAACTGCCACCTCCTAAGCCAGGGTGTTACGCGACACCGTGCCCATTGGATTGGTTTGCAGCCAGGAGGTTCGAACGGCGCCTTCCTGACACCGGGCCACCTTAGGAAGTAATTATGGCCTTACCGCGGCAAGGGGCTCTGACGCGGCGTACCAGATAAGTTCCCCACATATATTATGAGACTACCATGCCTGCCATGTCCGGCCGGTGGTCGTAAGAACAAGATGAGTCACAACAACAACAAAAACACAAACAAAAAGGAAGAGGAGAAGGGCACGAAGAACACACGCGGTAATTTTTTTTCGTCACAAAAAAAGGAAAAAGGTCGCACCGCACGAACACAAAAGCAACAGCAGTCGCGGACGCTCTGAACTGGGTGAGGTGGCCTCCAGGAAAAGGCGCTCGTCCGACGATGGTATGGACCAAAATAGCTCAGAGAGAGGCACGAAGAAAGGCGATCAGCAGGCGGGAAAAAATGGCACACCGCACGAACATAAAAGCAGCAGCAGTCGTGGACACACTGAACTCGGGGAAGAGCACTACAAGCCAAGGCGCTCCTCCGACGATGGTTCGGACCAAAATAGCTCAGAAGGAGCTACAGATAAGAAGTTTCCGGGAAAATCCCACAAGAAGGAGCCAGGACGCAGGAAGCGAACGAGGAGAGCCAAACCCTTACCTACACCACGAAGGGGTACTCCCGGAGGCCTGGATGATACAAGAAGACGGGGCTTGAGCGGATCAGGGACAAGGTGGTATCTGCGATACCTAGCACAAGGGCTAGAACCTGATGAGGCTCGGGCAAGAGCATGCCTCCATATGAAGGCGTACAGGGAAGGCGATGCAGCGCGGAAAGCACAAGCCGAACCCGAGAGAGGGCTCGGTCACAGGGCGCCGGTAAGGCATCAACAGCAACAGCAACAACCTGCAAAAAGGGGCTGCGCGCAAACCTCGGCCGAAGGAGCACCAAACTCTAATAGACAACGGGCACCATACTCAGAAGCCCCGTCAACTTCCGCCAGGACCAACGCAACACGAGCGACGTCAGGCCAGGGGGTCCCGCGGATGGGACAAGGGCAACGAAGCTATTCGGATGCCGCCAGAGGCATCCGAATAGCAGTGCTGCCTAGAAACCACCCGGCGGAATTCCTGAGCCATGATGATCTCTCGAGGCTGCAAGACGTTGTCCTGGAGGAGCGGTTCGAGCGGCCCGTTAAACTTTAGTGGGGTGTACTTCCGGCCAGGGCTAATGCTAGTGGACTGCAGAGAGGAGAGCACGGCAGCATGGCTGGAGAGGGCGGTTCCAAATCTAAGGGGGTGGAACGGTGTAGCCCTGGACACGAGGAGAGGGGAAAACATACCTCCCACACACGCGGTCACCATGTTCCTCCCAAAAAGCGAAGAATGGTCGATACAGTTTGTGCTAAAGCTCCTAAGAGCACAGAATGCCGATCTCAACACCGAAAGATGGCGCATTAGCAGCACAAGCGTTGAGGAGGGGGAACTTCGCATGAACGTTGCGATGGATGAGGGCTCTTACGGAGCAATCAGGCGAGCGGGCTTTAGGGTCTTTTACCGGTACAGCTACATACCGGTAAAACCTTGGAAGCAAAGGGAGCCAGGCACCACTGAATCCGGGAGTGCGGGCAATACTGTAGAGGGAGCGGTGGAAGTAGCGGAAGCGCCAGTGACGGAGGCAACAGAGCCCCCAACCACCGACAATCTAACCACCGACTCGGGCGAGGTCGCAGCGGGAGAAAGCACCCAGGAGCTGCTGGATGGCATCGCCCTCCACAACCTACAGTTGGAGGAAGGAGTGGAAGATGATCGGCTGTCCGAGGTGGACGAGCCGATGGAGCAGCAATAATGGCCAGCCTAACAGGAACCACGGTCGCCCAGATTAACCTCCATCATGCTAAAGCAGCTTCGGCTGTATTAGCAAAGAAATTCGCGATGGAGGATCTAGGCATAGCGCTCATTCAAGAACCGTGGGTAGTAAATGGGCAGGTCAGAGGACTACGAGGAAAAAATAAGGTAATTTGGGACCTCTCGCATGAGAGACCGAGAGCATGTATAATGTTGAATAACTCCATTGATTATTTCTGCATTACAGAGTTTATGAACCGGGACTTGGTAGCTGTGCAAACGACGATGGTAGTTAATGGCGTAAAGAGTAGCATCGTGTTTGCAGCAGCTTATTTCGCGGGCGACAGCAACGACTTTCCGCCAGACGATCTGTCTAGTCTGGCAAGTTACTGCAGGAGGGCACGACTTCCGCTGATCGTCGGCTGTGATGCCAATGCGCATAACCAACACTGGGGAAGTACTGACACAAACCAAAGAGGTGAGTGCCTATTAGAATACATTATAAAGCGGACTACCCACCTGCCAAGAAATGTCAAACTCCATATAAAAAAACGCTCAAGAAATGGTCAAGAAACGTTTTCATACGTCAAATTTTCTTGAGCCAATACTCAGTTCATAAGAAAAAATACATCAGTTTTCGATAGTTGGCAACGCCGCTTTACCTCAAGAAATAAATAAGCTCGTATATATTTCTTGAGGTAAACGTGCAGATCGACGGCAAAGGTGAGTAAATATTTCGCTAAACATGTTTTATACATTTTTATGAGAGTAATTTGCAAAAAAATGGAAAATGCCGTAAACGTCAAAATTTCTTGACCAAGCACAAGAAATATATGCTAATTTTTTTCTTGAGGCATTTCTTGGCAGGTGAGTAGCCCGCTTAAGTAACGACCTGAGCATTTATAACGTGGGGAACTCACCCACATTTGTCACTAGAGTAAGAGAAGAGGTGCTAGATATTACAATAGGGAACTATCTGGCCGATGCTCTGGTCTCGAGATGGAGGGTGTCATCTAAACCCTCACTCTCGGACCATCGCATTATCCAGTTTGTTGTAGGGGCTGAGGTGGGAATAAACCAGCCTAAGAAAAACCCTAGGAAAACTGATTGGGGGAAATTCAAAAGCATACTAGAGCTTAACCTTTCCTGCATCGGAGGAATGAACAGGGGAACAACGGAAGAGGAACTGGAGGAGAGGGTTAACAGTATCAATCACGTAGTGATTGACGCTTTTAACGCTAGTTGTCGTGACTCCACGGGGAAGAAATACAGAACCCCATGGTGGTCGAGTGAGCTCTCATCAATGAGATGCAATGTGCCGAAGCTCTTCAATCGGGCAAGGCGCAACGGCCACTGGGAGGAATACACGACACGACTAACAGAGTACAACAAAGCAATCAGAAACGCCAAAAGGAATAGCTTTAGGAGTTTCTGTGAGACCATTTCTTCCACTCCAGAGGCTACTAGGCTTCATAAGGCACTAGCCAAGGAGCAGGGGGAAACTAGAATGGCTCTGAAACTCCCAAACGGCGAGTTCACGAGTACCGAGGAAGAAAGAGCGAAAGCCCTGCTGACCGCCCATTTTCCGGATGCGACAACGGAACCAGAGGAGATTGAGCCTCAAAGAACAAGACCGACATCACAATGCTGGCACCTGGCGAAGAATCTCTTCACGGAGAGTGCAGTCAGATGGGCGATCAAATCCTTTGAGAGCTACAAGTCTCCAGGGGTGGACGGGATCTACCCGGCATTTTTGCAGCAGGGCGGGATACTGGTCCCATACCTGTCCAGGATTATGAGAGATAGCCTAGCGCTGGCATACATTCCAACAAGTTGGAGATGTGCCAAGGTTGTCTTCATACCCAAGGCAGGGAAAAAGGACTATTCAGTAGCAAAATCTTTCAGGCCCATCAGTCTAACTTCCTTCGTTCTCAAAACGATGGAAAAGATAGTGGACCATGAGATCAGATCGAACACTCTGAGGCAGAGGCCTCTACACGTAGGTCAGCACGCATACAGGGCAGGCAGGTCAACAGACACAGCCCTGTATCAGCTGACCACGGAGATAACGAGTGTGGAGAGGTGGTAGTGTGCGCCTTCCTCGACATAGAGGGGGCTTTCGACAACACTTCACATGCGAGTGTAAGCCGGGCACTAGAGCGGAAAGAAGTTCAACAACCCATAATACGATGGATAGACGCACTACTCCGTACAAGGATAGCGGAAACCGCCGTGGGGGAAGAGAGCGTTCGGATAAGAACAACAAGAGGGTGTCCACAAGGGGGGGTCTTATCACCTCTTCTGTGGAGCTTGGTAGTAGACGAACTCTTGCATATACTTACCGACAGCGGCATCCGATGCCAGGGGTACGCTGACGATATAGTGATTATTGCAAGAGGCAAGTTTGAGAGCACTCTCTGTGATATTATCCAGAGAGCTTTGCGCCTAACGAAAGAATGGTGTGCGGGTGTGGGGTTAAATCTAAACTCCAATAAGACTGCCATCATTCCTTTCACCAAAAGAAGATCCCTAACGGGTATGAGAACAATAACGCTAGATGGGGTACCCCTGGAGGCAGTTTCTGAAGTAAAGTACTTGGGAGTCACCTTCGACTCTAAGTTACTTTGGAAGAAACACGTTGAGAATACAACATCAAAGGCCACCAGGGCTATAATGGTGTGCAGGAGACTAGCGGGTAAATCCTGGGGTTGTAATCCGGCAATACTGCGGTGGATGTACACCATGATAGTCCGACCCATCATAGTGTACGGTGCGGTAGCATGGGCTCCTAGATCAGCCCTAAGCACAGTGAGGAAATCACTCGCTAAACTCCAGCGTCTGGCATGTGTATGCATTACGGGGGCTATGCGTACTTGCCCGACAGCGGCAATGGAGGTGCTGCTTGATCTGAGCCCACTGCACATAGTAATTGAACAGGTAGCCAAACGAACCTTGCTGAATATGGCAAAAGAAGGCTTCGGGAAAGAAAAAGTCATCTCGTCCGCGGGGGCGGATAGGCTAATAGGACAGCTGCCCATCTGCCAACTGCCAAGGGACGACATAGCAAAAGTAGTAATATTTGAGAAGAGTTTCAAAATAGAACTGGGAGAGAAGAGTACCTGGGACACCTCAAAGGTGGGGAGATTCCACGAGAACAGGACCCTAGTATGGTACACTGATGGCTCGAAAACTCCAGAAGGAATTGGAGCGGGAATTTACGGCCCCCGCATCAATTTGTCCGTCCCCCTTGGAGTACACCCGAGCATTTTTCAGGCGGAAGTGGTTGCTATAAGCCTGTGCGCGGGAATAAACCTGCAACGCGGCTATACCAACGAGAACATCACTAAATTAAGTGACAGCCAGGCCGCACTCAAGGCGATGTCATCCTGTGAGATAAAATCCTCACTGGTGCTGGAATGCGTGCTGAAACTGAGCGAATTGGCAGAAAGAAATAACCTCAGACTAGCATGGGTTCCAGGCCATGCGGGCATAGAGGGCAATGAGCAAGCAGACCTACTAGCGAGAACAGCGGCAGCAACAAAGCCCATAGGCCCTGAACCTTTCCTGGCGATCGGCGAGCACACAATAAAAGAAAAGCTCAGGAAAGAGGAGTCTGACATGAGAGAGGAACACTGGCGTCAGACGATCGGGATGCGTCAGGCAAAAGCGCTGATGCGTGGGTATAACACAAGGCGCTACGAAGAGATAATAAACCTGTCCAAAAATAGTCTAAGGATTATAACAGGGGTCCTCACGAGGCATTGCAGGCTCAAGGCCCACATGCATAGACTGGGCATCTCGTCCGGCAGCCTGTGTCGCTTCTGTGACTCGGAGGACGAGACAGCGGAGCACATTTTGTGCAAATGCGATGCAATCTCTAGAAGAAGGCATAAAATCCTCGGAGCCATGACTCTAGAATGTAGGCACATATATGAACTAAAGCCGATCCTAATTCTGAATTTTCTGAAAGAGATCGGCCTTGTAGATGTGCTTTGAGCATATGAGGGCACAATAGATCTTAAGGTCGCAGTGCACTACCTCAACCCTATTACTAAAAATACTGTAAATACTAAAAATTGTGAAAAAACGAACCAAACAGTAAATCAGCCCAGCAATAAAGTTTCCGTACCGTTTGCGGACACAAAAAACGATGGAAAAATATACGACGGGAAACCGTACGTTGCTCTGCTGGCTGGGAAACGTCAACATTTCTTGACCAAGCACAAGAAATATAAGCTCGTTTTTTTCTTGAGGCATTTCTTGGCAGGTGGGTAGCCCGCTTGAGCAGATTCGTGAGTTTGTATTTATTCAAATTATGGGATTTTCCGGGGTCCCGAAAGTCCGGGATTTGAACAAATAGAATCCTGGGATTTGGGGACGAAAAAATGGCACGGGTAGCCCGGGATTCGAGATGGGGACTCCCGGGCCTGTTGTTTTTGTTAAGACAAAAATACTTCCCGAAAGTTTTGAGGAGTGATGTCGAAATTGACAGTCCTTGGCCGGATATGAACCCTGTACGCTCCGGTACTCCCTTGCGGTACTGCCCGACTGTCTCGGGAGTGATTTGGTATGACCATTGGAACCTTCTAGGTCATGTCGGGGTCTATCAGCTATTCCGACGGAGCTTCCCGATGGCGATGATTCGGAAGAGTCGATAGATAATTCATCGACTTTATCGAAATGTGGTAAAGGATTTCGATTATGTCGATAAAATATCTATCGACTTTCACGAATTATTTCCAACGGGAACACAGTATAGACAGTAGTTGCACTCACTAACACAAACGTACTTATATTCACCTCCATAGAGAACTTCGGGTTGCAGTCAACTATATTCAGCCATTTCAGGGTGTTGTGTTGCAAATTTTATGAGGTAATAAATTACTTTAAAAGAGGAGAAATAGTCAAATTTAGGATTTTGCGTTTTAAGTAAAACTATATATGTATATATTAGGTTATATTTCTAAAAAAAAGAAATTACTATTTTACAACTCAACCAAGAACCAATGCACAGCGTTTTTCTCACGCATAGGAGTATTCAGTCGAAAACAAATACAGCTTTATTGCGTTGCGTGACATTTATAACTTTGACAAATACGCACAAAACCAAAAAATATACAAGGAAAAATCAGCTGATTATGTCATCGTACCCAAAAAGATAAAACTAGATTAAGTCTGCGTTAACGCGTGTTAAAACGCGGTTATAAGACAGGTTGCCTTTGTCTACGTGCATTTATGTCAGCTGTCAAAATTAAATGTCACAACGAGACGCTACAGTTGTTTCTGTTTTCAGAGTACTTTGCAATGTATTCCAATGTTGTTACTCCTTGGAGTATCTATTTTCAGAGCGATCGTGTCGTGATTTTGGTCAATAAAGCATGAGCAATGATCGGCTTTCAATAAGCTGAAGGTGGTCCGCTGAGGTATTAGAAAGTATTACAATTGAAGTACTCCAATATCACAAAATTGAAACACATGATCCAATGATTTTTGCAAAATTTTACGCAAAACAAATTTCGAAATTTGAGAATTTTTCGACAAAAAGCTTATCGTGCCAATCTAAATAAATTTCACTAGTGAACCTTTTTCATACATTTTCGCTCACAAATTATATGAGAGGGAGAAAATCCGCAAAGTAAGAAATTATTTAGAATCTGCCTGTATATTTTATTGTGGGTTAGAGTGTAAAATGTACTTTAAAAAACGTAAATGGTTGTTAATATTCGCAAAATTTGCTACGAAGAAGCCCATTGTATTCGAGAAACTGTAAAACCTATTCCAGAAAAATCAAATGTACTTCAGAAACATCTTCTGGATTGGAATATGTTGTTTCTGAAGTAGAACTGATTATTTTGGAGTACATTTTTAAGCTTCTGAAGTCTAATTTACGGTCTCGAGTACAAATTACAGTTTATGAAGTACAATTTATAGTTTTTGGAGTACAGTTGATTATTCTAAAGCATATTTTACAGTTTTTAAGATACAATTGACTATTCTGAAAATAATTGTATGGGTCTTGGACTACCATTCACTATTCTTAAATGCATTTAACCTTATCTAAAGTATTTTTACGGTTTTTGAAGTACGAGTGAAAAAGGTGTAGAAAAAATAGTTCTATTATAAATTTAGTTTTTTGATTATTATGTGTTATCCGTCATAATTTGTAGGATGTTCTTGAGCAAGCCCATTTAGTCTTGTATATTTATCTGTCTCTGTCCAACATTCTGAACGAAATAAAGTAGGTACTAAATTTAGCGTCAGATAGACCCTTGGAAAGGGTATCAAAGGGTTGACGCTAACTTAAGTACCTACTTTATATCGATTATGAACATGCCAAAAGTGTTTTAACCGTTTTAAACTTAAAGGAAAACCAGTTTGCAGGTCAACGTGAAGTATTAGAGAAAAAATCACTATCTAACAAATACTTCAACAAAATGCAGCCCTGAGTGATTAAACACAACCCTATCACGCGTGGTGAAAATCAAATGGAAATAAAAAAAGTTGTGCAAATGATGAAAATTTATATTAATTTGTTTCATTTATAACAGATTTGATTTTAGCCTCCCCAAAAAGGAGCATAAACGCAGAGGGTATTAGTTTCCTTTAGGGGTCAACTGCTAATATATTAGCTAAAATTATGGGAGATAGCTCAAAAGATGGGTTTTGGACTCAGGATCACGAATCCGGAAGCGCTTTTTTTAATTTTTTGTTTTAGTGAAAAGTTCTGGTCAAAAAACCGAAAACTGACCCGGGTCCAATACCAAAAATGGGGCGCAATCCATGGTATTTATGTACGAAACACTTTTCTGAGTTGGCGGCCTTCGGCCGCGCTTATAAAAAATAACCCTGGGCTACGCCATCCCAAGTCCGGACGTGTGACATAACCGTGGCTACCGCCACGGCGGGACTTTTTTTGCACGTTTTTAGGGACAGTCTAATAAAATTACAACAACCACATGAAAACTTGAAACTTTGATTGCAAATATCTCTGCAGAGAAGCAAAATATTAAAAAAGCGCTTCCGGATTCGAGATCCTGAGGCCGAACGCCGTCTTTTGAGCTATATCACATAATTTTAGCTAATTTATTAGAAGTTGACCCCTAAAGGCCTTGGGTAGCAACTGCCGTATGGGCGACTGTTATGGTACCCCCTGGGACATTGTATAGATGGAATAAAAAGGCCTCCGGCGGCAGCCACGATTACGTGCAGCTTGCAATGCTCCATCGCAACTTGTAGTTCATGGTTTTTGTTCACAATAACAATAGTCCTCATTTGCCAGGTACTGGAAATACTTATCCGGTTAGTAATAAGTATTTCAACTTCTCCAGCTAATATTTAGACTGGACACTCCTAAAATAAAAACACATTAGTTTTTATATATAAGATGACTCATAGTTCATTAACACCGTACCTTGACATTAAAGCTACCAGATAATGGTATATTACTATTAAATAAATAGTATAAATAAATATAAAACTGCAAGCAAAATATTTTCTTTATTTTGTTTTGGAAAATTTCTAAGAATTTCAAATTCACCTCAATGTCCTCAACTAACAGGGGTGCTTTTTTGCGCAAAACTACTATTTAATAGCATCGTTCATAAAGAGCCGATCATCAATATGCATTTGTACGAAATTTTACAATATGGCCTTTAATATACATTTTTTATACTTCTTGTAGTGCAGTAAATTCATGATATTATATTAATTCATGGAACATATACATTAAATTCATTTTTTTTCTTGAAATATTTCTAAAGTTTTTTTTGTTACTGAAATGCAACCATGCGTCCGCGAAATTCCATCCTACCATGGATTTCAACTCTGAAAAATTCACCTCCATGGAGAACTTTCACCTCAGTGCAAACACTGGTTATACTGTGAACGGGAAGCTCCGTCGGAATAGCTGATAGACCCCGAAATCCCTCTATCCGTAAAGGATTATTTAAAGCATAATTAATTGTCGTTAAAGCCAACGCCATGCCCATAACACTAACGATAACACTAGCTATCTTCAATGTGAACAACTAGTCATGTAGTAACCAAAAAAGTGACAATTTGACTAAAACAAAGAAAATGAAAAAAAATTGGCAGCAAATTACACACCGGCAATACACACGGAAAAGAACAAATAAAAGCTTAAAAATGTGCGAAAATTCACAATCACAAACTTTAAAGCCAAAACAAATGTGTAGTAAACCCTGCGCAGTGAAAATTTAAACACACTAATTTGCACTAGACACATGTATCCCTGCATGGTATGCAGTAGCTGCACGATGTATTCAAATCAAAATTCTACGCACCTCGCCAGTGTTGCCTATCAAAAAAACCATCAAACACGAACAAGCCAAAAACAAACTGCCAAAAAACAAATATTTTTTTTCGTGATTTCAATTTATTTTGAATTTTTAAATTATAATATTTGTAAAAATTGTAAACTCAAATTTAAGATAAGTGTTTGAAAGCTATTAACGATAGGTATGTTTCTTGAAAAATCCAGCAAAGAACTGTCAGCAGAAGAGAGTCTTGCAAAAAGCTGTCAAAATCTCATTTCTGCGAATTTTTCGTCGAACAGGAATCAGTACAAACTTGCAGCCAAGGCAAATTCAACAAGGTAGAATTGACAACTGAAATATTTTGTTTTTGTAGGATTTTTTCCTTCAAAAAAAATTTAAACAAGCGTATTAACCCTTTGCCACCCAAGCACAGTTTTTGTGTTCCATACAATTGTTTTACTGAATAATTAGATAGCATTTGCTCAGCCCAAAAAATTACCAATACCTCGAAATATGCTAGCCCAAACAGTAACGGAGTAACTTTGGAATCTACCTCTTTTCGGACCTTTGCGTTATAAAAATGGCAAGTATTGAATATTTGTCGATTTCCGCAGATGGCACCACAAGAAGGTTGTCGCCAGTGTCGCAGAAACTGGTGGATTGGTTTCTGTTAGAGTTGTTTTATACTGAAGTCAAAACCAGGGTACCGTCTTATCAAGGATAATATGTGTCCGAAGTAATCAATTTGTAAAAAAAAAGTACAAACTTGTTTGAAACCGGTTCTAGATTTTGGGTCTATTCCCTCACAGCTGCCGAACCACCTTACTACCCAATGCCAATTTCATCAACCCCGTGACCCTGGTCGAAATGGATTTTAGTCGCCTCTTGCGACAGGAATTCCACCACGGGCTTATTATAAACCCCTAACTGGCAGGGTCATGAATCGATTTTAATCGCTTACAGTTTCGTTTTCGGTCTAAGATCCAGTTGAAAAATGATTAGACCATTCAACTTAGCTAAAATGTGCTAGTCTAGCTAATATGAACTCTAAACTCTATTCCATATGGCCGGGTCCCGGGACTGACTTTCCTAGTGTTGATGGTATCACAACGGGCCTTTTAATACTGGCCTAGGTGTGCCTTTGCGGCAGCCACTTCTACCTAACCTAACCCTAAACTCTATTTAAACGTGCAAGGAACTGAGGCAAGCGGTATTTTATTTATATGAAATAATTTGTTATTTCTTCACACTATTGAAAAATTTTCAAAATCTTAAACAGAACGCGTTAATATTTTTTCATTTGACGGGAAAACTCCTACAAAAAAGAGAGAACTGTCAAGTTCACTATTACTTTGTTTAATATACTGTGGCGAATGTTCTCAAGAATCGCTCATCTCCCAACTCTAGCGTATTTCCATCACTAGCGTCACTACCACAACTACAGCTGTTTAGATAGATGAGGGAGGAAGAGGCAGCTCGCATGTTTGCGAATGTGGCACAAGAGGAGATGACGATAGAGAAACGTTTCGAGAACACTGTTGCACGAATAAACCAGAAATGTGTAGACATTTCTAGGTTGTGAAGCTGCTGTCTGCTAGGGTATATAAACCGCGCAAAGGCAACGCAAATCATTCAGTTTATTTTCAAGTGTTGTACAGTAAAGTACTGAACAGTGAATTAACCCGCGATATTGTACTACGGTTTTTAGTAGTGAATAAAGCGTACTACTTATTAAGCAGAATCTGAGTGTTTTATTTAACGTAAAGTGCTCGAACTCAAGGAAAATAATCGAGGATTCATCGAATTCGTCACAATTGGTGTCAGAAGCGGTATTGTTAAATAAATACAGGATAACAAGGACATTGTAAAGTCAACAAGGATATTGCAAGGATAACAAGGACATTGTAAAGGTAACAAGGACATTGCAAGGATATGGCAAAGTTTAATGAATTGAAGATCCAGCAACTCAAAAACGAGTTGGAGAAACGTGGATTGGTAACAACAGGCAATAAGCCAGAGCTACAATCACGTCTCCGCGAGGCTATGGAAGCGGAAGGAATCAACGTTGACGAAAATAGAAGAGCAAAAGGACTCTCCGGATTCAGTGGCAAATGTGGACACAAACTCTTTATTGGCTGCCTTGGCTCAGATGTCAAACAACATAACATCAAACATGGCATCTCAGTTGGAAGAACAGAAAACTTGCATGACATCTCGGCTGGAACAGGTGTCATCACAGATCTCCGCTCAAATGGAGGAACAGCGGTCATTTATCACTTCGCAGTTGGAAGCACAGGAGGTGATGGTGTCCTCAAAACTGGAAGCACAAGATGCAAAGATTGCAGAGCTCCAAGATAAAATGGACGCTGAAGTCAATGCGCTGAAAGGACGTATCCAAGAGTTGCAGCTGAATCATCCATCTGTTTCAACAAGCACACCCAAGGTAAAAACCCCATCCTTTCACGGTTCTGTTCCTTTCCAGGTATTTAAGCTACAATTTGAGAAGACAGCAGCTGTGAACAACTGGGGCGCTGAGGACAAAGTCGCTGCTTTATTTGTGGCATTGAAAGGACCTGCAGCCGAAATCTTACAGACTATTCCGGACGCTGAAAGAAACAACTATGAAGCGTTGATGGGAGCCGTTGAAAGACGTTACGGCAGCGAGCATAGAAGGCAGATACATCAAATAGAGCTACAGAATCGCTTCCAGAACGCTAACGAAACATTACAGGAGTTTGCATCGCACATCGAGAGGTTGGCTCATCTAGCAAACGCAGACGCACCAGTGGAATACATCGAGAGGGTGAAAATCCAAAGTTTCATAAATGGAATACGTGACATGGAGACGAAGCGTGCCACCTATGCAAATTCAAAGAGATCATTTGCGGAGACGGTATCACATGCTCTAACTCAAGAAACAGCATCACTTTTGTCCAAACCAGCGTACAAAGCTCATCGAGTGGAAGTAGAACGACCAGAATGGGTGGACGCAATCCTAGAAGCAATAAACGGAAAGCAACAGAAAAATGAAGCGGCCATTAAATGCTTGAAGTGCGGAAAATCTGGTCATATTGCACGTTATTATGGGTCTGGATCTAGTTCGGACGTAAGCGCAAGGCTGAAGGAGATGAGCAAGTCTCCCAATCCAACCAACCGTTAAACTAAAGAGAGTCAGCCGCAAGGGGCGTAGGCTGACTCGCGCAATTGGATGCCCCATAATCTCTGTCTCACAGATCGGAAGGAAGTCAAGTAATGTTACTGTTGGAGGACTCGTGGACGGAAAAGAGCGTTTACTGACTATTGATACGGGCGCATCTCATTCCATCATTCCATCTGATTTACTCAACAAAGAAGTGAGGCCATTACATGGAGCAAAATTGCGAACGGCGACTGGTGAGGACACTCAAGTCCAAGGAGAAATAACATGTGAAATCGGAATTGGAAATGTCACCGTACTGTCCAATTTTATAGTGGCAGATATTGTTGATGAGATCATAGTTGGTGTGGATTTCTTAAGCAACCAAGGCATCAAGATCGACATGCAAAACAGGACTATGAGCTATAAGAACATGGATGTGCCACTAAATTTTGGTTACGAGAACAAGTACATCAGTAAGCGGGTACTCGTGGAAGATAGTCAACAAATTCCACCGAAGTCGGAGGCAGTCGTTTGGGCAAGGATTGATGGAGATTATGGGACAAACAAATTGTGGGTTGTCGAGGCAGCAAACAAATCAAAGACGGATAAACTAGTAGGAAAAGCACTGGCTATGACAAAACAAGATGGACGTATACCGGTTAGAGTACTAAATGAGTTTCGATCGCCAATCAAGCTATCCAAAGGAGCTATATTGGGACAATGTCAAGAGGTGGAGGTGGTTATAAATTGTGAACAGCTCCAGGAAAATGTCTCTACCAGCAACATTAATCTATCAGATGATATCACGGCGTGGACGCAAGATCTCGAAGAAGACCACTAGAGTAAGGCAAAACTACTTCTACTAAAGTACTCTACAATATTTGACAAGGATGGCTCCAAACCAGGTCGGACCAATGTAGTGAAGCATCACATTGATACCGGTGAAGCGAGACCAATCCGCCAAGCTCCTCGATGTGTTCCATTGGCCAAACGCCAAGTGGTAAGAGAAATTATACAAGAAATCAGTGACAGCGGCGTGATCGAACCATCAGCTAGTCCATGGAGCTCACCGGTAGTACTAGTGAAGAAAAAGGATGGAAAAATGCGGTTCTGTGTGGACTACCGGAAGTTGAACGACGTAACGAAAAAGGACAGCTATCCATTACCCAGAATTGACGATACTCTGGACTCACTATCTGGTACGAAATGGTTCTCAACACTGGACTTGAAAAGCGGCTATTGGCAAGTAGAGCTTAAAGATGAGGATAAGGAAAAGACAGCCTTCAGCATTGGAGAGGGGCTGTGACAATTTACGGTAATGCCCTTTGGACTATGTAACGCTCCAGCTACTTTTGAGAGACTAATGGATCAAGTATTGAAAGGACTGCATTGGAAAACATGTTTGGTGTACCTGGATGACATCATCGTACTGGGAAAAAGCTTTGAGGTACACCTTAAGAACTTGGAGGAAGTTTTCCCAAAGGATAGCTGGCGCCGGTCTGAAATTAAGTCCCAAAAAGTGTGCATTGTTCAAGAAGGAAGTAAGTTACTTGGGTCACAAGGTTACTACGGAGGGAATTTGTACTGCTAAAGAGAAGATCGAAGCAGTAAAGGATTGGCCAAGACCGAAAAATTTACATGAACTACGAAGTTTCCTCGGACTGTGCACGTATTATCTTCGATTTGTACCGAATTTCGCCAACGTAGCCAGTAGCCTTCATGAGTTGACCAGGAAGAATATGTCATTTGATTGGAAGAAGGAACATGAAGTGGCTTTCCAAACCTTGAGGGAACGGCTGTGCACTGCCCCAATGTTAGCGTATCCAATCCCAGGCTCAACATTTATTTTGGATACAGACGCGAGCGGTTACGCGATTGGAGGAGTTTTGTCACAGATTGTCGATGGGCAGGAGAAGGTAGTGCCGTACTATAGCCACACAATTGGAAAGCCCGAAAGGAACTATTGTGTAACACGGAGAGAACTACTGGCATTGGTGGAGTGCATCAAGCATTTCCACAAGTATCTCTATGGCCAGCGATTCCACGTCAGGACAGACCATGCAGCCTTGAAATGGCTCTTGCAGTTCCGTAATCCGGAAGGTCAATTGGCACGGTGGATAGAGCGACTACAAAGTTATGACTTTTCCATAGAGCATCGCAAAGGCAGCAACCACGGCAATGCTGATGCAATGTCCCGGCGACCATGTAACCTAGAATGCAAGCATTGTTAGAAAGCGGAGGCCAAGGAAGATGTTATAGAGGTGCGGCTGATGACTATAACATCTACGGACGAATGGAATATGGATCAACTAAGGAAGCATCAGTTAGAGGACCCAGATCTGGTACGTGTGATGCAAGGAATCGAGCAAAACGAACGACCAACAAGAGAGGAGATGTCAGCAGAGAGTCCTGTTGCCAAGTCATATTGGGCACAGTGGAACAGTCTGAAATTGGTATCCGGTTGCTTACATAGAGTATGGGAAAGCGAAGATGGTGGAAGAAGGAAGAAAATCTCTGATGTTTTGAATGAGCTACATAATGGTCCAAGTGGAGGTCATCTCGGAGTCACGAAAACTTTGGAGAAAGTCAAGCAGAGATTCTATTGGGTTGGTTGCCGGCAGTCGATCGCGGAGTGGATTGCCAACTGTGAGGTGTGCATCAAAGCAAAGGGTCCGAAGTCGAGAAGCCATGGACAGATTAAGCAGTACAACACAGTTGCACCGTTTGAGAGGATTGCCATGGATGTAGCTGGTCCATTTCCCACTAGCAAACTCGGGAACAAGTACGTATTAGTTGTTATGGACTATTTCAGCAAATGGCCAGAAGTTTACACGATTCCAAATCAAGAGGCAGAAACTATTACAGAGGTGTTCATTAACAATTGGGTAGCGGGGTTTGGTGTACCGATGGAGTTACATTCTGACCAAGGCAGGAATTTCGAATCAGTTGTATTCCAAGAAATGTGCAAGATATTGAGTATTCGTAAAACTCGAACAACTGCATTGCATCCTCAGTCAGATGGCATGGTGGAACGTTTCAATAGAACCTTGGAAGAGCACATAAGGAAAGTAGTGGATAAGTTCCAGAAAGATTGGGACACGCACATCTCCTTGTTCCTGACGGCATATCGCTCGGCAATACATGAAACAACGGGTCAGACTCCGGCAAAAGTAATTTTTGGGAATGATCTTCGGTTGCCAGCTGACTTGAAGTTTGGGATAAATGCTGATGAAGGAATAAATGCCAGGAAATCCACTAGCATCTTGGAAGAAGAAATGAGAGAAATACACGACCTTGTAAGACAACGGACGAAGATCATGAGTGATAAGATGAAAGCCAGATACGCAAAGCCATAAACTCGGAAGGTTTTAAAGAAGGAGATCTAGCGCTGTTATACAACCCACAACGAAAGAAAGGTTTGTCCCCAAAACTGCAATGTAACTGGGAAGATCCATATAAAGTAATAAAGCGGATAAATGATGTTGTCTACCGCATACAAACTGTTGGAAGACCGCGAAACAAAATGAAGGTGGTTCACTTGGAGAGGCTAGCAACGTTTGGAGCGGGAAATGTGTCTGATCGGGACGATCAGACTTAGGTGGAGGGCAGTGTGGCGAATGTTCTCAAGAATCGCTCATCTCCCAACTCTAGCGTATTTCCATCACTAGCGTCACTACCACAACTACAGCTGTTTAGATACATGACGTGAGAGCGAGAGAGGGAGAGGCACCTCGCATGTTTGCGAATGTGGCACAAAGAGGAGATGACGACAGATAAACGTTTCGAGAACACTGTTGCACGAATAAACCAGAAATGTGTAGACATTTCTAGGTTGTGAAGCTGCTGTCTGCTAGGGTATATAAACCGCGCAAAGGCAACGCAAATCATTCAGTTTATTTTCAAGTGTTGTACAGTAAAGTACTGAACAGTGAATTAACCCGCGATATTGTACTACGGTTTTTAGTAGTGAATAAAGCGTACTACTTATTAAGCAGAATCTGAGTGTTTTATTTAACGTACAGTGATCGAACTCAAGGAAAATAATCGAGGATTCATCGAATTCGTCACAATACTTTGCTTGCAGCCAGCCAAAACAGCAGTTACTGGCAGTTACGTTTCTGATTGACTAACAATTTGAATTTACATTTTTGTTGTTGTTTTGCTATGTTACCGATCAGCTGTTCCTGCTTGCTAGTTTCTAGATTTGTTTCTTGAAATCTCCAGCAAAGAACTGTCAGCAGAAGAGAGTCTTGTAAAAAGCTGTCAAAATCTCATTTTTGCTAGTTTCATCTCTCTTCTGCTAGTTTTTCGCCGAACAGGAGCCAGCAGAAATTCTCCAGCAGAACAGCTGTTCTGACAATTGACAAATGAAAATAAATTTTTTTCGCAGCACATTAAATTGCGAATTTTTCAGCCTTTGGACAATTACTGCGTATATATCGGATTAAACCTTACAAAATATTAAGAAAATTGAATGCCTTATATACCTTCAGTATTTCCCATTCCTGTAACTGCGCCTGCAGGATTATATTGGTCTCCTAAACGAGCCACATTACGTTGGTCCAATGGACATTGGGCTTCGGCGCTTTGCTATTCAAATACACGGAATTATTGAAGATTTGGTATTTATTGTATGTACTTACTTCATTTGCTGGTAAATAACTCATAGTTTTCAAAATATTCGTAATAAATTTTAAATTTCATAAAAATATGCAATCAATTTTTATTTTGCCATATGTCACAATCAGCTGTTTGTTACTTGCTAGTTTTTGCTGGACGAAAAATCTCCAGCAGCAACTTGCAGCGAACTTGCAGCGAATTGGCGCTCTTTCTCTCAATTAAATGTCAAAAAGCTGCTGGATTCGCTGCTAATTTTTTCACAAAACACTTTTCTAGGAATAATTATTCATAATTATTCATAATTAGCAGAAAAGAAACAAAGCTTCTGCTTTTGAACTTTTGAAAATTTTGTTTTTATGTCTGTTAACAACAGTGCTTTGAATGTTGGCGATAACAGTCTTGCGATGCTGAATGTCTTATGCAAACGTCAAAAAGGTTTTAATGTTGTGCATTTCAATGCACGCAGCCTTAATATGTCAAAAATGGATGATGTTCGTTACACTTTTGAGTCCTCGCTAGTTGATGTTATTTGCGTATCTGAGACATGGTTTCTCAGTGACTTAAATGACTTTCACTACAACGTCCCATATTATAATCTTATTCGAAATGATAGGCAGGGTAGAAAAGGGGGAGGAGTAGCAATCTATTAAAAAAATAATTTTAATGCCGACATAATTTGTAAGTCAGATGGTCAAGGGACTGAGTACTTATTGATTGAGCTGCGTAGTGGTTCCACCAAAACCCTTGTCTCTTGCGTGTACAACCCCAATAAGAACATATGTTTGAAAACTTTTTTTGATATTCTGTCACAGTATGTTGCGGAGTACACAAATGTTGTTGTTTGTGGCGATTTTAATGTGAATCTGCTTGCTCGTGAATCATTGAATTTCTTAGATTATATTGCTGGGGTAGGTCTTCATGTTGTTAACACGTCTGCGCCAACTAGGTATGAGAAAAACTCTGTACCTAGTTTACTTGACTTCTTTATAGTATCAGACTTGTCTGTTGTTCTAAAGTTTTACCAGTTTTCGTGATTTAATTTTTTGCGCTCTTGATATATATGTTGACTCTGCTTGCTTGGAACCAAGCTATTTTAGAGATTACAGAGCAATGAATATTGATTCGCTATTTTTACATCTTTCTTGTATTAACTGGTCTGATTGTTGGCGTTTTACGCCCGTTGATGACAAGCTGGACTACCTTAGTAACAATCTATTGCAGGTTTTTAATACACATGTACCTATGCGTGTAAGTAGACCCAAATCCTCGAGCTGTCCGTGGTTCAATAGGAAAGTTCTTCTAGCCCTAAAAACCAGAAACAAATTGCGCTCCCAATGGAAAAAGAATCCAACTGCTCGAAACTGGGAGCTCTTTCGAAGCTCCCGAAATACTGCCGCGTCTACCATCAGAAGTGCGAAACGCTTATTCTACTCGGCTAAGTTGGATCCTTCTCTCCCTTCTAATATTCTCTGGAAAAATCTTAAAAGTTTACGTGTTTATGCCCGTGATGCCTCTGACTGTAAACTAAGTGCTGATGTTTTTCTTAAAGATTGTTCCTCGACTGTTAGCCAAGCGAACTCTTTTGCCGTAAAGGTTATGTTAATTCACTCTTTGAATTTTTTTTCTGTGTCTGATTAATATTAAATCTAATGCTATTGGGGAAGATGGGTTGCCGATTAAGTTTATTAAGATAGTGCTTCCTTATGTTATTGGAGCCTTAACGCATATTATTAAACACGCTATCACCACATCATGTTTTCCCAGCCTGTGGAAGGTTGCATCTGTACGCCCTGTGGCAAAAACAAGATATGCGTGCCCCCCAGTGATTTTCGTGCAATAAGTATCTTGCCTGCCCTCTCTAAAGTGTTTGAGTACATTCTGTCTGCCCAAATTAAATCGCACGTTCACAGATATAGTCTTGTATCTCCATATCAATCTGGTTTTAGGGCAGGGCACAGTTGCTCTACGGCCATGCTGAAATCCTTGATGATATTCGTTTACAATTCGATAAAAACAAATTGACGCTGCTGTGTCTATTGGATTTTACAAAAGCGTTTCATTCAGTGAATCATCTCGGACTTTGTTCAAAACTAAGTACACATTTTTATTTTAGTGAAAGTTCTGTTAAGCTCATGAAAAGTTACCTTATTGGTAGGTTCCAAAGAGTAAATACAGGTACTGATGTTTCTGCGCTCAAAGTTATTGCATCCGGTGTCCCGCAAGGCTCAATCCTTGGCCCGCTGCTTTTTAGTCTATTCATCAATGACATATTTTCGACTTGCAAATACGCTAGTCTTCATGCTTATGCTGATGATATTCAGCTGTATTTATCAGATACTTTTGGAAACATCGGTACCTTAACTCGTGAACTTAACAGTGACTTGGCGTCCATAGTGCACTGGGCCGAGAGAAATGGCTTGTCCCTTAATTCCAAAAAATCGTTTATGTTGCCTATAGCGAAAAAAAGATTGCAAAATGTGTCCATACCCGCGCTTTATCTTGACGGGACTAAGCTGCAAGTTGTTAATAAAATTAAAAATCTTGGCTTTGTGATCAATTCAAATTTGACATGTGTAGACCATATAAATACTGTGGTGGGTAAAGTATATGCCTCCCTACGTAGCCTGAGGCAGTCTGCCTCCGTTACTCCTTTGCCCATAAGGCGTAAACTCGCAATTCAGCTACTGCTACCAACAATTACGTACTCTGAATTAGTCTATAATAAGCTGGACTCACAGTCTGCTCACAAAATTTATGTATTATTTAATAATATTACTCGTTACGTATATGGTTTCAAACAGTATGATCATATCTCCGCCTGGAGGTGCAAGCTTTTAGGATGTAACATAGAGCAGTATGTCAAAGCCAGAAGCTGTATTTTTCTTTTTAGACTTATGAGTTGTAAGTCGCCCTCTTATCTGTACGATAAAATTATCTTCACGAGGTCTGAGCGATCGTATGATCTAATTATCCCTACCTACAATTTCCTAGCATCTACTAGACTGTTTTTTGTCAACACCATAAGAACTTGGAACTCGATACCATCCGCCATTAGAAGTAAGCTGAACAAAAGCAATTTTAAAAATATTATACTTACATATTTCTGTACCTTAACACAAATTTCGGACCGACCATCTAGAGTTAATTAGTTTTTACCATCATGAAATAAGAAAGGTGACAGCAAATCAACAGCTGTTTAATTTTTTTTTCTACTTTTTTCTGATTTTGATCAACTTTGGTTAGTCAAATTGTTGTCAAAAGCCACCTTTTGTTTACAAACATTCAAACAAAAAATTTTCTTGGAAGATTTTGTGAAATTTAGTGTGAAATTGGCAAACATCTAAGTGAAAAACCCAACTGGATGCATAGCAAAGCCTGCAACTGCCCACTTAAATTGCGTTTGGGAGATTACCAAAGCCCGCAACCTCCACACTAAAATTACCAAGAAATGGTTAAGCACATACGAGTTTCAACTTCTTTTGCGTTCCGTGCATGCACATATTGAATATTACACATATTATTTGACGAAAAAGATCAGAATTATATTCCAAAACACGCTGTATTCAATATTTTTTAGGCTGCAAACTTTTCAATGTATAAATTTGTAAACAAACCAACGTAGTTTGACAAACATCTGACAGCCTAAAATACTTTTAACAACAAAAGCAAACACACTTGTCTTTTCTTGCCTCAACCTGTAATATATAAACCTTGGTTTGTACTTGTTGTTGTTTTATTTATTTTTTATTTTTTTTTTTCAGTATTTTTTGTTATTAAATGTTTAACTTTAAAATTTTTGTTAACTAAATTAAATTAAATTAATTAAAATGTTTTTATTATTAAAATTATCATACTTATTGTTGTACTACAAAAGATGTTAAATCTCATTGTACTAATTATTGTTTTTAAATAAATGAATATGAAATGAAAATGAAATGAAAAATCTCCAACAATAATTTGCAGCGAATTGGCGCTCTCTTTCTCAAATAAATGTCAAAAAGCTGCTAAATTCGATGCTAGTTTTGTCTAAGAAACGCTTTTCCAGGAATAATTATTCATAATTAGCAGGAAAGAAACGAAGCTGATAACTAATTATGCCTTTACACGGGTCGATTTTTGTCGTTCCACTGCGTTCTACCTTCAAATACAAGGTGTGAATCGATCGAATTGCTACTTACGTGGTACAACGAAAAAAATCGACCCGTATAAATCAGCCTTAAGGAAGGAGAAGATGGGTAATGAGAGGTGAGAGGCGTCATATCCGTAGATCAACCATCGAGTTAACACGTTATTCATTACCTATATGCATATTATGCTATGGATACACACACGGAGATTATCTCCAATAAATCTTCTTTAATCAGATCCAAATTTTAGCGACACACACAAAATTGAAGATTAACAATCGGCGCCATCTAGTGGTTGTATTACTTGCGGATTAAAACTAGATGTCGCTGAGGATTGTTTATTTTTTGGTAACTCTAGTGTCCAGTAGCGGTGAAATCGTAATTTTGGTTGTTGTTGTTGTTAACAATGCATTGCCCTGTCTAGAGTGTATGATCATTCCGAAGATCTTCATCAAGCTCTTCTAAGGGGAGTCCAAGGAAACGTGCAGTTTCAACGGGGTTTGACCAGAGGGACAGAGGGGTTAGAAGAGTAGGTTCAGATGAACAATTGAAGAGATGTAGAGTACCATGGGGGGTCCTACCACATGCAGGGCATGTGTTTGAGATTGTATCATTAAGTCTGTAACTTTACACTATATCCAGACCTAAGCTGTGCCAAGGTGACTCTTGTCTCCCTTGGTAAGGTGCGTTCTTCTTCAGCAATATCCGGTGGAGGACTGTTCAGAACGGGATTCACAGGTAGAGATACGACAAAAGTGTCTACCGACTCGGTGTGGATGTCGGTTAGAGCCCGCTTATGATTCTGCAGATCGAACGGCAAGGTAATATGTTGCCGGATCTCATCATAATGCTTACGGAGATGTTTCCTTATGTCTCTCGGGGGCGGATCTATGTCCAAAAGATGACGGTTTGGATGTGCTGGCTTGTGGCAGTTCAGAAGGAATTGCCTGCTCAGCATTTCCCCATGCTCTTTTACATTGAGCAGTTTTGCCTCCTGATGGAGGTGAGACTCGGAAGACATGAGGAGACATCCCGTAGCAGTTCTGATGGCAGTATTTTGGCAGACTTGTAACTTCGTCCAGTTGGTGTTATGTACATTAGGCGTCCATATGGGTGCAGCATAGTCAAAGACTGGTCGGCCAATGGCCTTATATGTAGTCAGCAACGTTTCTTTGTCTTTTCCCCAAGTACTGCCGGCAAGTGACTTGAGGATCTTGTTGCGACCACGTACCTTTGAGACCATTGCAGACACATGACCAGCAGATGAGAAAGTATTATCCAGTGTCACCCCTAATAACTTTGGGTGGCTGACAGTTGGTAGCTTAGTGCCATCAACGAAAATGTCTAATTCATTTCTCACCTGGTGCGTCCATGTCGTGAAAAGCGTCGCCGTTGATTTAGCCGGAGATATCGTCAGATCTCGCTCAGTGAAAAACCTGGAAAGGTCGCAGAGGTAACCGTTGATTTTCGCACAGAGTTCATCAGTATAGTGGCCCTTCCCCGTCGCCATTATTGTACAGTCGTCGGCATATGAAACGACGGTGACGCCCTCTGGTGGTGGGGGCATCTTCGACAGATAGAAGTTAAACAGTGTCGGGGATAGGACACCACCCTGTGGCACCCCCTGTCTAATACGTCTAGGTTTTGATGTTGCGTTTCTAAAGTTAACCGACGCCTGCCGTCCATTCAAATAATTAGCGGTCCACCTCTTTAAACCATGGGTCGGCAGATATGTAAATGCAGGTGTATAAGTGAGAACGCTTATACACGCGCTGTGATCGTCCGAACTATATTTTTAACATTCTCTGACCAAACAAGCGACACCCCCACGCGATGTGGTTCCGCCCCTTGCCCAGCGACGACAAATCATTTGGTAAACAAAGAGCACAACGTGTCTGTGTGATGAATCCAACTTGTTTGACTGATCTTAAGATCTATGGGGCGCCGATGCTTGCTTTAAACCATCAGCTATCTGTGTCTCAAACAGATCTTGTATGAGAGTGGCATGGTTGACTGTGTCAAAAGCTTTCGACAGGTCAAGTGCCACTAACACAGTCCTGTGATTTGGTTGGTTTTGATTTAGGCCGCTATTTATTTGTGTTGTAATGGCATTGAGTGCGGTGGTGGTGCTGTGCAGCTTACGGAAGCCATGTTGATGACTGGCCAGGTGCAGATTTGCAGTATAATACGGGAGCAAAATGGTCTCTAGCGTCTTCACTACCGGCGACAAAAGTGATATAGGGCGATATGAATCGCCTATGTTTGCCGGCGTTCTAGGTTTTAGTAATAGAACCACTCTCGCCTTTTTCCATATTTCAGGAATGACGAAAGTGTTCAGTGAAAGACTGAATAGAGCCGCTAAGTATTTGTGTCCCTCCTGGCCTAGATGTTTCAGCATCTTCATGGCAATGCCGTCGGAGCCGATGGATTTTGAGGGCTTAGCCTGTCAGATGGCTTCCTTGACCTCTGAGGCAGTGATGACAATGGGCGTGTTTTGGTTCTTGTATTTACGCGACTGTCGCATGGTTCTACGTTTAGCTCTATCGGGCGGGGAATGTAGTACAAATTGTCTACAGAAGGAGTTCGCACATCCCCTAGGGTTGTTGTTGTTGTAGCGAGGTGTAGCCCTGCCTAAATGTCAGACAGGGTCACCCCGAGTGTATTGATCTTGGCCGTGTCGATATAAGAAAACGGCCCGGGTCGTTTCGGCACGATGGGTACAGCACAAGTACTGGTACCGTTCTCGTAGAACCGGCAATACAAGAAACTAGCCGTGTAGGCCATGTAGGTCATTTAGCGTTACCCAGGGTGAACCAACTGGGAGGCGACCTACTTTTACACCCCATCCCCTAGGGTCCTTCTTCACCCTGTCACCGAAAGTAATATCTACTTTATCCTTGTGTTGCGTTGGATTAGATAGAGCTTTGGCCGTAGTCCATAATTTGCCAACACCATCAGAGAGGTTGCATTGCTCTAGGTGTTGTTTCCATTTGGCCAGTTTATGTTTATCGACCAACCTACGAATTTCCGCGTTGAGATCCCTTATACGGGGGTCTGCGGGATTGAGACTTCGCACTTCATCTCTTTCTATAGCCATGGCCGCTGCCTCCGCGGGGAAATTTGGTCTTATTTGGGATATTCGACCCGCAGGAATGAAGCGTTTAGAGGCCAACTCAATGATGTTGCGGAAATCTCGTTCGCCTTTGCGTACGTCCGTAGGAATGGATAGAGCAGCCAAGGATTCGTCCGTATATGGCTGAAAACTGTCCCAGTCCGCCTTGGTAAAGTTAATATATGTACCATGCTCAGGTGTAATAAAGTCCGTCGGTCGTTCGATGGTAATGACTATTGGGAGATGGTCAGACGCCAACGTGAGCATGGGTCGCCAATTGGTGTTGTTCAACAGTCCTGCACTTACGATAGAAATATCTGGCGAACTATAGCAGTTACCCGATACTCTCGTTGGGGCGTCTCCGTTCAATGTACAGAAAGCCGTATCATATATTTGTTCTGCAAGTACATGCCCCCTATTGTCTGCTGGCAAATTTGAGTGCCACATGTCGTGGTGCGCATTGAAGTCGCCCAGGATCACGCGGTTATCTCCTCGTAGTAGCAAGCTAATGTCGGGGTGATAACCGGTGGGGCAACTTGAGACAGGGGGTATGTAGATGTTAATGATTTGCAGATCGACATCTCCTGTACGGATGGTAATACCTTGGCTTTCTAAGATATCATCCGTTGCTTCGATGTCGGTATCAAATAGATGATACTGTACAGAGTTGTGCGCTATGAACGCTAGACCACCTCCCAGACCTCCTGTTACTCTATGACGGTCTTTCCGGTGGATATTATATCCGCCATAAGTAATGAGGTCCGACCTAGGACTGAGCTTGGTTTCTTGGACTGCGGCAAGTTTTATGTCATATTGCGTCATAAAATTAGTTATCTCTGCGATCTTACCAGTTAATCCGTTACAGTTGTGCTGTAAGATTTGGAAGTGCGCCGGTGGGGTCGATGTCGAGTTAACCACAGGCGTGAGAGACGGATGTGTTCGCCCAGGTGTTGGTAGGCTAAGACCAAGGCTGTGCCTCAGCCTAGTTAGCTGTGGACCTGGTGTAACCGGGTTGGCTGGCGTCGTAGGTTGAGGTGTGTTACAGCATGGTGCCATGAACGCATCCGTCCAGAGGTTCCTGTTAGCGAGCCCAGAGCATAGATGTACGTGGCATTGGCCTAAGCAGTTATTGCATTTGACCGATGACGCGAGCGTGTATAATCTTTGCCGACAAACAGTACACGTAGAGACAGGTGCGAGAAGATGTTGATCCTGACTCACGTGAGAATTTAAACGGGAGGGGTGGTGTGATGTAGAAACAGAGAGAGACTGGTGCTCGGAGTTGCTCATGTCTAAACTGCTCCGGTTGGAGCGAGAGTGTTGAGCTGCTGCGCGTGATGTTGACGCCATAAGGCACGAGCAACAGTCTGGAATTTGTGTGGCGGGTATAGCAGAAGTGCTGCTGATAGTTTCGGAATGGGACAAAACATACTAAACAGGGTTACATTGAAAGTGGCAGTCCTTGGCCGAGGTAAAACCCCGGGTGGTTCCACTGCGCAGAGATCCATGGCGATGTCCTGGGTTTTCTGCTCTGAGAAGTCACTGTACATAGGGAACCTCGTAATTTTGGTAGTTGTCCCTGCTATTTTTAGTTATTTATCGGTGACAGTGGTCATATCGCTATTTCGTTTCCTAAAATCTGCTCAAATCTTCATTTTTGGGAGTTTATAATGAACATTATGCTCAAATTAACTCCCAAGAGCGGAGTTAATTCGGAATTAGTCGCCTCTTACGACCGGTATGCCTATCACGGGCATATTCTAAAGGTGATGACCCAATGTACGCTTGCTTTGCTTACCTTGCTTTCCTTTGAAAGCTTCTATGGTGATGAGGCAAATGAGACAACAACACCTGTCTGGTCTGTCACGTAATTTTTTATAAGTGGGTCTTCCAACTAGACAGGGCGAAGCATGGTTACAGCAACAACAACAAGACCAATAGTGAAGCGTGTAAAGCGCTGTCAATTTCGCCTATTCCACGCTTTAAAGCGCTTCAAGCAAGCAAAGTAAGGCTGCCTCTGGGCCAGCTTTCATACATTTCAGTAGAGTTCAAACGAATTTTGACATTTCTCGAAGCAAAGCAAGCGTGCCTTGGGCCATCCCTTAAACCCGTACCCCGTAGGATTTCTTCCTTCAAAAAAATGTAAACAAGCGTATTAACCCATTACCACCAAGGCACAGTTTTTATGTCCCATACAATTGTTTTACTGAAAACTTAGATAGCTCAGGCCAAAAAATTATCAATATTGCGAAATATGCTAGCCCAAACAGTAACGGAGTAAAGGGTCAGTTACATAAAGCTTTATTTTGACTTTACCTCAAACCTTGACTTTGATAGAAAAGTTCAGTATACGTATTTAAACGAAGCATGGCAAATTGGAGACCTCAAAGTTGAAGCAAGGTTAAAATTTGGCAAACTCTCAAATTTTGCTTGCTTTGCTCGCTTTGACAATCAGATGTTGATGACTTTGCTTTAATTAAAGAATAAAAAGTTGGTGGAAATAATAATTAATTCATTTATTCTCTATTAAATTAAGAAATTAACCAAAACACTCTGAATGCAAAGAAATAAATAACGAAAACAAATGTATAAAAGAAAAGCGTCAAGGCGATCATTGTAGCATACCTCTGAAGTTCGACGCAAAGTTTTGAGGTAGCAACTGTCAGGCGAGGTTAACAAAGCTTTATGTATTTGACCCTTAACTTTGGCCACTTTGGAATCTACCTCTTTTCGGACCTTTGCGTAATAAAAATGGCGAGCTTTGAATATTTGTCAGTTTCCGCCGATGGCACGACAAGATGGTTGTCGCCAGTGTCGCAGAAACTGGTGGATTGGTTTCCATTAGAGTTTTTTATACTGAAGTCAAAACCAGGGTACCGTCTTATCAAGGAAAATATGTGTCCGCGAAATGAAGTAATCAATTTATGAAAAAAGTACAAACTTCTTTGGTACCGGTTTTTTTTTTATTAAAATAACGGTTACGAATTATTGGTGTTAGGTAAGCTATTTGACCTATTGTGGTTATCAATGCAAATAAAACTAGTTTATTTCATTGTTACGGCTCAACGTTTCGCTAGTCATCCTAGCATCATCAGGAGCGATATCTATATTTAACAACAAAAATGACATATATTAAATTAAAATATTAAATTAGATTTAAGTTGCAAGCGATGGAAGTAAAAGGGTGATCACAGTTACATATAACAAAAACAAAAACTGAAAACTAAACAATCACACTTACATTAGTTGTATTAATAACTAACAAATTAACTAAAAAATTTCTTTGGTACCGCACGCATTGGGTATCATTGTCGTACTAAAGCGGGAAACAGAATCAGTCCGCCAATACGTCAGTTGCGTGACGTACGTCAATTTTAGAGCAAATTCTATTTTGACGTATCCGTCTTATCTGGCGTTACGCATACAAACACCCGCAGTCTACTTTGCTGTCAGTTTTTTCGACGTACTGACGGATTGATTCTGCTGAACGCTTAAAGTTATTAGCTTTGTTTCTTTCCTGCTAATTATGAATAATTATTCCTAAAAAAGTGTTCTTTGAAAAAATTAGCAGCGAATTCAGCAGCTTTTTGACATTTAATTGAGAGAGAGAGCGCCAATTCGCTGCAAGTTATTGCTGGAGATTTTTCGTCCAGCAGAAACCAGCAAGCAATAACAGCTGATCGGTGGCATAGCAAAACAACAACAAAAAATGTAAATTCAAATTGTTAGCCAATCAGAAACGTAACTGCTGTTTTATCTGCAAGTTTCTGCTGAACTCTGTTCGACGAAAAATTAGCAGAAATGAGATTTTGACAGCTTTTTACAAGACTCTTCTGCTGACAGTTCTTTGCTGGAGATTTCAAGAAACAAAGCTATTATAAGCATAACAAATACGCGGAGGCAATGTCAGCTGTGTCTTCCTTTTTGTTTATTGTGTTTTCTCTTTGTTGTAATATACGTAAGCTTTCTAATGTGTATCTGGCTCTCCCTCGTTTGTTTTTATCCAATATTTTTGTGTTTGCCAGATCAGCTGTATGTCCACTAGTTGTTGTGTGTTGTGATAAGGCAGTGTTGTTTTTGTTCTTGAGAATGTCAGCTTCGTGCTCTTTTACCCCCGAATTCTGTAAGCTGTCTCTAGTCACTAATAGAGACAATAGTCACTAATACGGACAATTCGTGTTCCAATTCCATGTTGTCCAATTACAAACCTCAAATGACAGATCTCAATTTTGTGACTTGAGATGAGACAAAATTACAGAATTCCAGGGTTAGTCTCACATTCAATTGACGTTTCGTTGTACCAATGTACCGTTTGTTGCATTTCTCGTTGTCTTTCCCTTTACAAGTTATTTCATATACCCATGGCAAAATGATTGAATGGTAATCGCAGCCCAAAACAGAATACGAAATTACCGTTTTGGCACGAATTTTTGTGTCAAAAGCAGTGGCAAAACAACAAACGCATAAAAACACGTGAGCAAACGATATACTTATTTTTCCTGGCTTTTTACTTGTTTTTCCACATTTTTTAAAGAGATTATCACAAAGCACTCACTAAATTTCTTTTCACAACTATTTTTTTCTAAAAAAATTAACTAAAACTCATTAAAACACGCAAACGAATTCCGTAGCTTTTCCACGAACTTTGCAAAGAATGTAAACAAGAAAACAAAAAGGGTGATAGTTTGAGTGATAAAAAATCAAATGTGCATAAAAGAACAGTTAGCCACAGCTGTCAATACAACCATACTTATTGAATCATGCATATACCACGTTATTTTGTTGTAGAGGTTCGATTGGGCTCTTTGTTTGTGTGAAAATATTAGATAGATTTATATGCGAGAGAAATGTTGTCTCTGTTTTTTAGTATTTTTTTCCGGATATTTTGTGAGAATTTTGGAATATATGTAACGCTGAAAATTTGCTTGGTTTTATTTTCTGCTCCCTCGTGAAGGGTGGATACCTTGCCGCGGTACGAGGGCTTAAGTCGATAGCCACTTGGCTACGCTGCCCTTGTGATCATAGCTCCGTACGGCACTTCATCACGAGAGCAGCCTAGCCTCTCTGGCGCGACGACAAAGATCCTCCCCCTCCCAATCCAGGGTGTTATGCGAAACCGTGCCCATTGGACGTTTGCAGCCGGGAGGCAAATCGTGGCTGTATTTGAACGGAGCCTCTCTGATACCGGGTCGCCTCAGAGAGTAAGCATGGCCTTACCGCGGTACGGGGCTCTGCCGCGGCGGACGACACATTTTCCCCTACTCTTCCCTTGACCCTAAGCTGGCCGTGTCCGGCGATGGGTCGTACGAACAAGATGAACTCAAATAACCCAAATAAAATCGATAAGCCTAAAAAACAAACAACGCCAAATTTCACTCCTCAGCAAAGGAGAGCTATGGAGGAACAGGCGAGAAAGCAACAACAACGCCGGAGGACAACCTCCGTTCCACAATCAAGGGGGGGATCGACAGCGATGGCAACTACGAGTCGGTCAACCAACCCTCTATCGACTAAGATTGACTTGATGGGAGCTAGCACCAGTGCGGTTGCCAACGCAACTAAGCGGACAACGGCAGATGCTAAACTCCCATCAACCGCTGATATGAAAACCAGTATCTTTACGTCTGTGGCAGCGGTCTCACGACCTGGCCTCGGAGTTTCGAAGGAGAAGGAAGCTGCAACTGAGATTTCGGCAAGGAGAGCGACCGCGATGGCAACTACGGGTCCGCACTCCCAGGAGACATCTCCCCGCCGCTTCACATACCACGAGAAAAGATTGGCTGCAAAGATCCTGAAGAGGTATGAAGGGGTACCGCAGGAATCGCTGTCGCCGAATTCCAGTAAATCGGTAGAGCTAGCGAAAGCTGTGATACCGGATTTCCAAAATTCTTACATGCCAAAGAGGTTAAAAGTTAACCCTTTCAAGCGCCAGAGATCGGACCTGGAGTTAAATCCCCCTCCCAAGCGGCATCAGAATACCCCTGGAGCGGGCAAACTAAGCTTTGCTGAGGTAACCAAGGACAGGATCCTTATAGGCGTCCTTGACCGAGGCAATGACCGTCTGGCCATCCCTAAGGACCGGTGGCGTTACGTGCGAAATGAATTCGGCAACATTCTTCTCAATGTTGCTCCAGAGTTTCCGGGTAGTTCGGCGCGAGTAACGGATGCGGGTTGGCACCAGGGTCAGATTAAATTACTCGCATGCGAGGATGCAAAAACCGTAGCACTGTACAAGGCAGCAGCTGCTAAGCTGGGTGAAGTCTACAAGGGCGCAAAGATAGAGGTCGTCGACTGGAAGGACATTCCAGCTCGTCCAAGGGCAAGGGCGTGGATTCCGGCCATCCCTGACGAACCCGAGAGAATTCTCGGGATGCTACGGCTAATGAATCCGTCCCTGCCAACGCATGACTGGAGTGTCAATCTGGTCGGGGATGCGGTAGGGCCCGACATACAGGTGGTGTTCACCATGAATAAAGAGTCAATCGAGCCCCTCAAAAGGTGCAATGGCCTAGTACACTACAGCGTAGGCCAGATCGTTATCCACGTATATCGTGGTGATGCTCAGCGCGCTGCCTTCTCGGCTGCTCCGGGGGAACCGGAAAACGAATTACCAGAAGAGGAAGCGGAGGATTCCGATGCGGAAAGCATGTTATCCGCCACGTCCCTTGGCGATAGTGCTGTGAACAACTCGGAGATGGAGGACAGCCTACAGGACGAGGAAGCCCTCGACGTCACGGTGGTAGCAGCCAACGCTGAGCGATTAACATCTAACGCTACAGACAGCAAGACTCCTGCAACGCCATATCGGGCAGTTAATCGGAACAACTCGTCGTTGATAGGCAACCTCCGGGATGGGGCAAACCTCGACGATATGGGGACGGCAGGGAAGTCTGTGCGCTCTCATGTTGGTGGTGCTTCAGATTAATCTGCACAAATCTAAAGTAGCTTCGGCTGCTTTAAGTAGTCGTCTTTCTAAAGGCGACGTGGATGTGGTCCTCATCCAAGAACCCTGGGTCAATAGCTCGAGAATCTGCGGATTGGGGACTAAGGGCTTCAAGCTCATTCGAGCCAGCGAGGAGAGCAAAGTCAGAACGTGTATTTTGGTCAAGTCTGAGTTGAACTCCTTTCTCCTACCTAACTACACCAATGGTGATATTACCGCTATCAGTCTAACGGTCGACAGCACCCGCCTGACGGTGGCCTCGGTCTATATGCCCTACGACGCCGAAGAACCCCCACCACAAACGGAGGTGAAAGACCTGGTGTCAAATTTCTGCACGGGTAATCTTATTATTGGAGCGGACGCTAATGCTCACCATGTCCAATGGGGGAGCTCCGACATCAATGCCAGGGGCGAGTCTCTGTTTGATTACCTCTTAACAACCAACCTGGTGATTTGCAACGTGGATAATGAGCCTACTTTTATCACTAAGACCCGCAGGGAGGTCATAGACCTCACTATCTGTAGTGAAGGCGCTTATGAGTGGGTCAGAAAATGGCGGGTTCTGGAAGAACATTCTTTCTCCGACCACCGTTACATAGAAATGGTTTTAGACTTTATTGTAGAACAACCAATCATGAAGCGCAATCCACGTAACACTGATTGCCAGTTACACAATGAAATATTAGACAGAGACCTACCAGTACTGCCCTCACAAGCCCCCTCATCAGTAGAGGAGCTGGAGGATCTTGTTACTACATTTACATCGGCGCTCTCAAATGCTCTAGGACAGGCTTGTCCAGTGCCAAAACCACGCGGTAAACACAGGCCACATTGGTGGTCCTACGATTTGGACTCGCTCCGAATATCATGCCGGAAACAATTTAACAAGGCCAAGAGCTTCGGCTCTAAGCCTCATTGGCACGAATATAAAGCTAAACGAAGGGCCTACAAAAAAGCTCTGAGACAGGCGAAGAGAACCTCGTGGAGAAATTTCTGCACTGGCGTCGAAAAGGTCGACGACACAGCGAGACTTAGACGAGTCCTCTCGAAAAGTCAAACAACCATCAGCTATCTGCGAAAACCTGACGGATCCTGGACCAGCATGGAAGAGGAAACCCTTGAGCTGCTCTTGAATACACATTTTCCGGGGAATCTGCATGATGCACCACTAGCACCTGCAACAAACCTGGCAGTAAATATACCCATCACTGAGGAAAGAATAAGGTGGGCAGTTAAGAGCTTTGAACCGTATAAGGCTGCCGGGCCGGACGGGATTATCCCCGCGCAACTTATAAACACGTTGGAGACATCAGCTAAATGGCCGGTATTTCTCTTCACAGCCTGCCTGGCTCTCAACCACATTCCGGGCTCCTGGAGAAGCGCCACGGTAGTGTTTATCCCTAAGGCTGGGAAGGCATCCCACTACGAGCCAAAAGACTACAGACCGATCAGTCTCTCGTCCTTTGTACTAAAAACCTTTGAGAGGATACTAAGCGACTACCTCTTAACAACTATTGATAGCAACCTTATCTCTAGCTATCAGCATGCATACACCAAGGGTAAATCAACAGAAACCGCTCTGCACAGCCTAGTGTCTGTCATTGAGAAATCGCTGTGTGAAAAGGACTACTGTCTCGTGGCCCTCATAGACATTGAGGGGGCTTTCAACAATATAAGCCCGGAGGCTATCAACTCCGCTCTAACTAATCTGGGCGTAGATAGACCTCTAACTGATTTAATTGACCAACTTTTAAGGGGAAGGAAAATAGCTTCTTCACTTGGTACGGTTGAGTTATCACGTTATGTCACAAGGGGAACACCCCAGGGTGGTGTTCTGTCCCCGCTTTTATGGAACCTCACAGTCAACTCGTTGCTACGTGACACAAGCTGGGGGGGCGGGAAGATAGTGGCATACGCAGACGATTTAGCTATTGCATTCAGAGGCAAGTTCCCACAAACTCTGTGTGACCTGATGCAAGTAGCACTGCGAGAAGTTTCGACGTGGTCCTCTCGCTGCGGACTTAGTATCAACCCAGGGAAGGTGGAACTTGTCCTCTTCACCAACCGCTACAAAATACCGCCACTAAGCCTACCAGAACTAGATGGCACGCGCCTGGGCTTGTCGGATAAGGCCAAGTTTCTAGGCATAGTTCTGGACAGGAAATTGAATTGGAAGGAGAATGTTCTTCAGCGCCAGAAGAAAGCTTGCATCGCTCTTTACACATGCAAAAGAGCCATTGGCAAAAAATGGGGGCTCAGCCCTACAGTATGCAGTTGGATCTACACGGCCATCATTCGCCCAATCATGCTTTATGGAGTTGTTGTATGGTGGCCTGCGCTGAGCAAGGCAACATACCTGAATCTGTTGCGGAAAGTCCATAGATCCAATATGATCTGTATAAGCGGTGCGCTAAGGACAACGCCCAACGAAGCCCTCCAGGTCATTCTGGGCATTTTGCCACTTGATCTGGAAGGGTTTCGGTCAGCGGCGGCATCAGCTCTGCGCCTAAGAGAAACCTCCAGTTGGGCTGCGGGTACTATTGGACACTCCAGTATTCTGGAATCTTACAGCTTTCTCCCTCTAAGCACAGATCGTTGTGCGACTACTACAGTCGGGGATAGCTGTTTCAAAATAAACATTCCCAGCAGAGAAGACTGGGAGAGGACGGATTGGTGTCCCGAAACAAATGGTGGCACTTCCATATACACCGACGGCTCGAAGTTGGACGGCAGAGTTGGAGGAGGCGTTTATTCAAGGGATTTGGACCTTGAGCTCTCCTTCAGACTACCTGATCATTGTAGCGTCTTCCAGGCGGAAGTCTCGGCAATCCTGGACGCCGCGGCCTGGTTAAGCAAACGTGTTATCGGAGAAGATATAGCTATTTTCAGCGATAGCCAAGCGGCCATCAAATCCCTTGGCTCATACACGTTCAACTCTGAACTGACGCTCAGCTGTCGTCGATCTCTTCAGGAGATGGCCCAACAGAACCGCGTAAACCTCATATGGCACACACTCCGTCAAGCCAACGAAAGATGGCTGCAATCCCCAGGGTGTCGCATATCGAAACAAACCTGGCCAAAATGGGATCTTAAAAGGTCTAGACGCATTTATGCCCTAACTAGGAGGGAAATCTGCATATTGATAGGGGTATTAACCGGTCACTGCCTCATTGGTAGGCATGCAGAAAGGCTAGGTGTGCCCTACCGACGATGCTGCAGGAGTTGCAAAGATGATGAGGAGGAGGAAACAGTGGATCACCTCATCTGCAACTGTCCGGCCTTAAGCGGGGCGAGAACGCGCTTTTTGGGAGTTCCGTTCCTGGATAGCCTAAGCCAGATCGCGGAACTGGACATAAAGGACTTGATGGGCTTCATAAAGTCATCTAAGTGGTTCGAGGAGGAGTAACGGTGTCGGTTTAGGAGTGTCAGTCCCGGGATTCTGCTATGTGGAAAATCCCAACAACTCAGGGATTTTCTATATGGCTGGGTCCCGGGACTGACTTTCCTTGTGTTGGTGGTATCACAACGGGCCTTTCAAAACTGGCCTAAGTGTGCCTCTGCGGCAGCCACTTGAACCTAACCTATTTTCTGCTTCTAATATTGGTGTTAGATGTTGGTTTTGGTTGGTTTTCATGGTTTGTTGTTGTATTAGACTTGCTATTGTGCTATTAGGGTAGTTGTTGTTTTTTAGTGTTTGGGTTATTTTCTCGATGTTGCTGTTATGGAACTGCTCATGGCTTATGGACAAAACTTTGCTTATGAAATTTTTAGTTCCGGTTTCGAGAAATTAATCGGCTTCGCTGTTGCTGTTGTAAGAGGGACGTGACGGATCAAACAGAGTTGTACGGTATTGAGTCTATACTCTCACAGCTGCCGAACCACCTTGTGGTACTATTCCAATGCCGATTTCATAAACCCCGTGACCGTGTTCGAAATGGATTTTAGTCGCCTCTTGCGACAGGCATTCCACCACGGACATATTCTTAACCCCTAACCCGCAGAGGCCATGAATCGATTTTACAGTTTCGTTTTCGTCTAAGATCCGGTTAAAAAAGATTAGACCATTCATCTTAGCTAAAATGTTTTAGAGTCTAGCTAATCTGAACTCTAAACTTTTAAACGTGCAAGGAACTGAGGCAGGCTGTATTGTATTTATATGATACAATTTGCTATTTCTTCACACTATTGAAACAATTTAAAAATCTTAAACAGAACGGGTTAATATTTTTTTCATTTGACGGGAAAACTCCTACAGAAGAGAGAACTGTCAAGTTCACTATTACTTTGTTTAATATACTTTGGGCATACCTGACATTTGACTATTCAAATGACTGGTATGTGTCTAGCATGGTAAGTTTTAAGATCTCAAAAATCTCCGTTATGCCTGGAATACATGTGCAGTGATTTTGCCTGCAGCTCTTCTATTTTCACTGCTGCTTCATTGATTTGTAAACAGATGTACAGGGAAACTTACCTGGCAGTTCCCTGCAGTGACACTTGCACAACATTTACCAAACTCACTTATTACATACAAAAACAAGTTAAATTACGTTTCAAACACTTAACTTAAATTTGAGATTACGGAGCCTATTACGGTTCGCGAGTCTCTTGAGTTATTCGAGTCGCCTTTTTTGGCGAGTCGCCTAGCTCGAATGATTATGGATAGCGAACAAACTAGTTCGCCTGAAACATTTTGTTGCCAGTTCAAAAAACAGAAGGCGATGAACGTCAAATGTAAAAAAAACTTCAAATTGAACAAAACTGAAGTTTCAATTATTTATTATTATTGTACGTTTTTATTGAATATTGTAGTTAAGAGCCAGACCAGCTGCATATGGAAAAACCAACCGTTTCCAACTTGTGCGGAGTTGTGCGAGGATAATCCCGTCTGGTCCAACAGCCTTGAACGGCTCGAATCTTTTAATTGCCCACCTTACCCCTACTTCCGTGATGAAAATGTGTGCAGCCAGGTTTGTTGCAGGTGCTAAGAGTGCAACATGCGAGTTCTCTGGAAAGTGTGTAATCAAGAGCAGCTCCAGCGTGTCAGGTTTCGAGCTGGTCCAGGATCCGGCAGGTCTCCGCAAATAGCCTATATGTAGCTGTTTGAGTTCTTGAGAGCACTCGTCTCAGTTTCGCTGTATAGTCGACATTCTCGACCGCAGTACAAACATTTCTCCACAAAGTTCTCTTCGCCTGTCTCCTTGCGAAGGCTCTTGGCCTTATTAAATTGTTTCCTCCACCAGTGTGGCCTATGTTTACAGCGTGGTTTTGGCACTGGACAGGCCTTATCGAGGGCATTTGAGGGGGTGTAAAAGTAGGTCGCCTCCCAGTTGGTGCACCCTGGGTAACGCTAAATGACCTACATAGCCTGCACGGCTAGTTTAGTTTCTTGTATTGCCGGATCTACGAGAACGGTACCAGTACTTGTGCTGTACCCATCGTGCCGAAACGACCCGGGCCGTTTTCTTATATCGACCCGGCCAAGAGCAATACACTCGAGGTGACCCTGTCAGACATTTAGGCAGGGCTACACCTCGTTACAACAACAACAACAGGGCATTTGAGAGCGCCGTTGTGAAGGTCGTAGTTAGGTCTTCCGGCTACGTACAGGACATACCACCACCGGTCTTTGGCGATGGCCAAGCTGTCGTTGTCTCGGTCAAGGATGCCTATTACGATCCCGTCCATGGTCACTTCAGCAAAGCTTGGTTTGCCCTCTACGCGGGTGTTTTGATGCCGCTTCGGGTGGGGTTTTAACTCCCCGTCCGATCTCTGGCATTTGAAGGGAATTCCGAAATTGATTATTAAGAGCTTTTGCTAGCTCCACCGTCTTCCTGATATTCGGCGACAAAGGTTTTCCTTCTACCACCCATATCTGGGAGCCATTCCAAAATGACCACAAAATAAACCCGAAATGATCCCAATATAGATACCAAAATTACCCCAAAATGACCACAAAATAACAACAATATATCCCGGAAATTAGTCCAAAATTACCACAAAATAACCCCAAAATATTCCCAAAATTACCCCAAAATGACCACAAAATGACACAAAATTATTCAAAAAATGACCACAATATTACAACAATATATCCCCGAAATTATTCCAGAATGACCACAAAATAACCCCAAAATATTCCCAAAATTACCCCAAAATTTCCACAAAATGACACCAAATTATTCAAAAAATGACCACAAAATAACAACAATATATCCCCGAAATTAGTGCAAAATGACCACAAAATAACCCCAAAATGACCACACAATGAGCCCAAAAAATTCTCAAAACGACACCAAAATATTCCAAAAATGACCACAAAATAACAACTAAAATTTCCTCGAAATATCATCAAATTTAGTCCCAAATGACCACAAAATAACTCCAAAATATTCCCAAAATTACCCCAAAATGACCACAAAATGACACCAAATTATTCAAAAAATGACCACAAAATAACAACAATATATCCCCGAAATTAGTCCAAAATGACCACAAAATAACCCCAAAATATTCCCAAAATTACCCCAAAATGACACCAAAATATTCCAAAAATGACCACAAAATAACAACTAAAATTTCCTCGAAATTAGTCCAAAATGACCACAAAATAACTCCAAAATGACCCCAAAATATTCCAAAAATGACCACAAAATAACTCCAAAATATTCCCAAAATGACCACAAAATGACACCAAATTATTCAAAAAATGACCACAAAACAACAACAATATATCCCCGAAATTAGTCCCAAATGACCACAAAATAACTCCAAAAAATTCCCAAAACGAATTCCGTAGCTTTTCCACGAACTTTGCAAAGAATGTAAACAAGAAAACAAAAAGGGTGATAGTTTGAGTGATAAAAAATCAAATGTGCATGAAAGAACAGTTAGCCACAGCTGTCAATACAACCATACTTATTGAATCATGCATATACCACGTTATTTTGTTGTAGAGGTTCGATTGGGCTCTTTGTTTGTGTGAAAATATTAGATAGATTTATATGCGAGAGAAATGTTGTCTCTGTTTTTTAGTATTTTTTTCCGGATATTTTGTGAGAATTTTGGAATATATGTAACGCTGAAAATTTGCTTGGTTTTATTTTCTGCTCCCTCGTGAAGGGTGGATACCTTGCCGCGGTACGAGGGCTTAAGTCGATAGCCACAGGGCTACGCTGCCCTTGTGATCATAGCTCCGTACGGCACTTCATCACGAGAGCAGCCTAGCCTCTCTGGCGCGACGACAAAGATCCTCCCCCTCCCAATCCAGGGTGTTATGCGAAACCGTGCCCATTGGACGTTTGCAGCCGGGAGGCAAATCGTGGCTGTATTTGAACGGAGCCTCTCTGATACCGGGTCGCCTCAGAGAGTAAGCATGGCCTTACCGCGGTACGGGGCTCTGCCGCGGCGGACGACACATTTTCCCCTACTCTTCCCTTGACCCTAAGCTGGCCGTGTCCGGCGATGGGTCGTACGAACAAGATGAACTCAAATAACCCAAATAAAATCGATAAGCCTAAAAAACAAACAACGCCAAATTTCACTCCTCAGCAAAGGAGAGCTATGGAGGAACAGGCGAGAAAGCAACAACAACGCCGGAGGACAACCTCCGTTCCACAATCAAGGGGGGGATCGACAGCGATGGCAACTACGAGTCGGTCAACCAACCCTCTATCGACTAAGATTGACTTGATGGGAGCTAGCACCAGTGCGGTTGCCAACGCAACTAAGCGGACAACGGCAGATGCTAAACTCCCATCAACCGCTGATATGAAAACCAGTATCTTTACGTCTGTGGCAGCGGTCTCACGACCTGGCCTCGGAGTTTCGAAGGAGAAGGAAGCTGCAACTGAGATTTCGGCAAGGAGAGCGACCGCGATGGCAACTACGGGTCCGCACTCCCAGGAGACATCTCCCCGCCGCTTCACATACCACGAGAAAAGATTGGCTGCAAAGATCCTGAAGAGGTATGAAGGGGTACCGCAGGAATCGCTGTCGCCGAATTCCAGTAAATCGGTAGAGCTAGCGAAAGCTGTGATACCGGATTTCCAAAATTCTTACATGCCAAAGAGGTTAAAAGTTAACCCTTTCAAGCGCCAGAGATCGGACCTGGAGTTAAATCCCCCTCCCAAGCGGCATCAGAATACCCCTGGAGCGGGCAAACTAAGCTTTGCTGAGGTAACCAAGGACAGGATCCTTATAGGCGTCCTTGACCGAGGCAATGACCGTCTGGCCATCCCTAAGGACCGGTGGCGTTACGTGCGAAATGAATTCGGCAACATTCTTCTCAATGTTGCTCCAGAGTTTCCGGGTAGTTCGGCGCGAGTAACGGATGCGGGTTGGCACCAGGGTCAGATTAAATTACTCGCATGCGAGGATGCAAAAACCGTAGCACTGTACAAGGCAGCAGCTGCTAAGCTGGGTGAAGTCTACAAGGGCGCAAAGATAGAGGTCGTCGACTGGAAGGACATTCCAGCTCGTCCAAGGGCAAGGGCGTGGATTCCGGCCATCCCTGACGAACCCGAGAGAATTCTCGGGATGCTACGGCTAATGAATCCGTCCCTGCCAACGCATGACTGGAGTGTCAATCTGGTCGGGGATGCGGTAGGGCCCGACAGACAGGTGGTGTTCACCATGAATAAAGAGTCAATCGAGCCCCTCAAAAGGTGCAATGGCCTAGTACACTACAGCGTAGGCCAGATCGTTATCCACGTATATCGTGGTGATGCTCAGCGCGCTGCCTTCTCGGCTGCTCCGGGGGAACCGGAAAACGAATTACCAGAAGAGGAAGCGGAGGATTCCGATGCGGAAAGCATGTTATCCGCCACGTCCCTTGGCGATAGTGCTGTGAACAACTCGGAGATGGAGGACAGCCTACAGGACGAGGAAGCCCTCGACGTCACGGTGGTAGCAGCCAACGCTGAGCGATTAACATCTAACGCTACAGACAGCAAGACTCCTGCAACGCCATATCGGGCAGTTAATCGGAACAACTCGTCGTTGATAGGCAACCTCCGGGATGGGGCAAACCTCGACGATATGGGGACGGCAGGGAAGTCTGTGCGCTCTCATGTTGGTGGTGCTTCAGATTAATCTGCACAAATCTAAAGTAGCTTCGGCTGCTTTAAGTAGTCGTCTTTCTAAAGGCGACGTGGATGTGGTCCTCATCCAAGAACCCTGGGTCAATAGCTCGAGAATCTGCGGATTGGGGACTAAGGGCTTCAAGCTCATTCGAGCCAGCGAGGAGAGCAAAGTCAGAACGTGTATTTTGGTCAAGTCTGAGTTGAACTCCTTTCTCCTACCTAACTACACCAATGGTGATATTACCGCTATCAGTCTAACGGTCGACAGCACCCGCCTGACGGTGGCCTCGGTCTATATGCCCTACGACGCCGAAGAACCCCCACCACAAACGGAGGTGAAAGACCTGGTGTCAAATTTCTGCACGGGTAATCTTATTATTGGAGCGGACGCTAATGCTCACCATGTCCAATGGGGGAGCTCCGACATCAATGCCAGGGGCGAGTCTCTGTTTGATTACCTCTTAACAACCAACCTGGTGATTTGCAACGTGGATAATGAGCCTACTTTTATCACTAAGACCCGCAGGGAGGTCATAGACCTCACTATCTGTAGTGAAGGCGCTTATGAGTGGGTCAGAAAATGGCGGGTTCTGGAAGAACATTCTTTCTCCGACCACCGTTACATAGAAATGGTTTTAGACTTTATTGTAGAACAACCAATCATGAAGCGCAATCCACGTAACACTGATTGCCAGTTACACAATGAAATATTAGACAGAGACCTACCAGTACTGCCCTCACAAGCCCCCTCATCAGTAGAGGAGCTGGAGGATCTTGTTACTACATTTACATCGGCGCTCTCAAATGCTCTAGGACAGGCTTGTCCAGTGCCAAAACCACGCGGTAAACACAGGCCACATTGGTGGTCCTACGATTTGGACTCGCTCCGAATATCATGCCGGAAACAATTTAACAAGGCCAAGAGCTTCGGCTCTAAGCCTCATTGGCACGAATATAAAGCTAAACGAAGGGCCTACAAAAAAGCTCTGAGACAGGCGAAGAGAACCTCGTGGAGAAATTTCTGCACTGGCGTCGAAAAGGTCGACGACACAGCGAGACTTAGACGAGTCCTCTCGAAAAGTCAAACAACCATCAGCTATCTGCGAAAACCTGACGGATCCTGGACCAGCATGGAAGAGGAAACCCTTGAGCTGCTCTTGAATACACATTTTCCGGGGAATCTGCATGATGCACCACTAGCACCTGCAACAAACCTGGCAGTAAATATACCCATCACTGAGGAAAGAATAAGGTGGGCAGTTAAGAGCTTTGAACCGTATAAGGCTGCCGGGCCGGACGGGATTATCCCCGCGCAACTTATAAACACGTTGGAGACATCAGCTAAATGGCCGGTATTTCTCTTCACAGCCTGCCTGGCTCTCAACCACATTCCGGGCTCCTGGAGAAGCGCCACGGTAGTGTTTATCCCTAAGGCTGGGAAGGCATCCCACTACGAGCCAAAAGACTACAGACCGATCAGTCTCTCGTCCTTTGTACTAAAAACCTTTGAGAGGATACTAAGCGACTACCTCTTAACAACTATTGATAGCAACCTTATCTCTAGCTATCAGCATGCATACACCAAGGGTAAATCAACAGAAACCGCTCTGCACAGCCTAGTGTCTGTCATTGAGAAATCGCTGTGTGAAAAGGACTACTGTCTCGTGGCCCTCATAGACATTGAGGGGGCTTTCAACAATATAAGCCCGGAGGCTATCAACTCCGCTCTAACTAATCTGGGCGTAGATAGACCTCTAACTGATTTAATTGACCAACTTTTAAGGGGAAGGAAAATAGCTTCTTCACTTGGTACGGTTGAGTTATCACGTTATGTCACAAGGGGAACACCCCAGGGTGGTGTTCTTTCCCCGCTTTTATGGAACCTCACAGTCAACTCGTTGCTACGTGACACAAGCTGGGGGGGCGGGAAGATAGTGGCATACGCAGACGATTTAGCTATTGCATTCAGAGGCAAGTTCCCACAAACTCTGTGTGACCTGATGCAAGTAGCACTGCGAGAAGTTTCGACGTGGTCCTCTCGCTGCGGACTTAGTATCAACCCAGGGAAGGTGGAACTTGTCCTCTTCACCAACCGCTACAAAATACCGCCACTAAGCCTACCAGAACTAGATGGCACGCGCCTGGGCTTGTCGGATAAGGCCAAGTTTCTAGGCATAGTTCTGGACAGGAAATTGAATTGGAAGGAGAATGTTCTTCAGCGCCAGAAGAAAGCTTGCATCGCTCTTTACACATGCAAAAGAGCCATTGGCAAAAAATGGGGGCTCAGCCCTACAGTATGCAGTTGGATCTACACGGCCATCATTCGCCCAATCATGCTTTATGGAGTTGTTGTATGGTGGCCTGCGCTGAGCAAGGCAACATACCTGAATCTGTTGCGGAAAGTCCATAGATCCAATATGATCTGTATAAGCGGTGCGCTAAGGACAACGCCCAACGAAGCCCTCCAGGTCATTCTGGGCATTTTGCCACTTGATCTGGAAGGGTTTCGGTCAGCGGCGGCATCAGCTCTGCGCCTAAGAGAAACCTCCAGTTGGGCTGCGGGTACTATTGGACACTCCAGTATTCTGGAATCTTACAGCTTTCTCCCTCTAAGCACAGATCGTTGTGCGACTACTACAGTCGGGGATAGCTGTTTCAAAATAAACATTCCCAGCAGAGAAGACTGGGAGAGGACGGATTGGTGTCCCGAAACAAATGGTGGCACTTCCATATACACCGACGGCTCGAAGTTGGACGGCAGAGTTGGAGGAGGCGTTTATTCAAGGGATTTGGACCTTGAGCTCTCCTTCAGACTACCTGATCATTGTAGCGTCTTCCAGGCGGAAGTCTCGGCAATCCTGGACGCCGCGGCCTGGTTAAGCAAACGTGTTATCGGAGAAGATATAGCTATTTTCAGCGATAGCCAAGCGGCCATCAAATCCCTTGGCTCATACACGTTCAACTCTGAACTGACGCTCAGCTGTCGTCGATCTCTTCAGGAGATGGCCCAACAGAACCGCGTAAACCTCATATGGCACACACTCCGTCAAGCCAACGAAAGATGGCTGCAATCCCCAGGGTGTCGCATATCGAAACAAACCTGGCCAAAATGGGATCTTAAAAGGTCTAGACGCATTTATGCCCTAACTAGGAGGGAAATCTGCATATTGATAGGGGTATTAACCGGTCACTGCCTCATTGGTAGGCATGCAGAAAGGCTAGGTGTGCCCTACCGACGATGCTGCAGGAGTTGCAAAGATGATGAGGAGGAGGAAACAGTGGATCACCTCATCTGCAACTGTCCGGCCTTAAGCGGGGCGAGAACGCGCTTTTTGGGAGTTCCGTTCCTGGATAGCCTAAGCCAGATCGCGGAACTGGACATAAAGGACTTGATGGGCTTCATAAAGTCATCTAAGTGGTTCGAGGAGGAGTAACGGTGTCGGTTTAGGAGTGTCAGTCCCGGGATTCTGCTATGTGGAAAATCCCAACAACTCAGGGATTTTCTATATGGCTGGGTCCCGGGACTGACTTTCCTTGTGTTGGTGGTATCACAACGGGCCTTTCAAAACTGGCCTAAGTGTGCCTCTGCGGCAGCCACTTGAACCTAACCTATTTTCTGCTTCTAATATTGGTGTTAGATGTTGGTTTTGGTTGGTTTTCATGGTTTGTTGTTGTATTAGACTTGCTATTGTGCTATTAGGGTAGTTGTTGTTTTTTAGTGTTTGGGTTATTTTCTCGATGTTGCTGTTATGGAACTGCTCATGGCTTATGGACAAAACTTTGCTTATGAAATTTTTAGTTCCGGTTTCGAGAAATTAATCGGCTTCGCTGTTGCTGTTGTAAGAGGGACGTGACGGATCAAACAGAGTTGTACGGTATTGAGTCTATACTCTCACAGCTGCCGAACCACCTTGTGGTACTATTCCAATGCCGATTTCATAAACCCCGTGACCGTGTTCGAAATGGATTTTAGTCGCCTCTTGCGACAGGCATTCCACCACGGACATATTCTTAACCCCTAACCCGCAGAGGCCATGAATCGATTTTACAGTTTCGTTTTCGTCTAAGATCCGGTTAAAAAAGATTAGACCATTCATCTTAGCTAAAATGTGGTAGAGTCTAGCTAATCTGAACTCTAAACTTTTAAACGTGCAAGGAACTGAGGCAGGCTGTATTGTATTTATATGATACAATTTGCTATTTCTTCACACTATTGAAACAATTTAAAAATCTTAAACAGAACGGGTTAATATTTTTTTCATTTGACGGGAAAACTCCTACAGAAGAGAGAACTGTCAAGTTCACTATTACTTTGTTTAATATACTTTGGGCATACCTGACATTTGACTATTCAAATGACTGGTATGTGTCTAGCATGGTAAGTTTTAAGATCTCAAAAATCTCCGTTATGCCTGGAATACATGTGCAGTGATTTTGCCTGCAGCTCTTCTATTTTCACTGCTGCTTCATTGATTTGTAAACAGATGTACAGGGAAACTTACCTGGCAGTTCCCTGCAGTGACACTTGCACAACATTTACCAAACTCACTTATTACATACAAAAACAAGTTAAATTACGTTTCAAACACTTAACTTAAATTTGAGATTACGGAGCCTATTACGGTTCGCGAGTCTCTTGAGTTATTCGAGTCGCCTTTTTTGGCGAGTCGCCTAGCTCGAATGATTATGGATAGCGAACAAACTAGTTCGCCTGAAACATTTTGTTGCCAGTTCAAAAAACAGAAGGCGATGAACGTCAAATGTAAAAAAAACTTCAAATTGAACAAAACTGAAGTTTCAATTATTTATTATTATTGTACGTTTTTATTGAATATTGTAGTTAAGAGCCAGACCAGCTGCATATGGAAAAACCAACCGTTTCCAACTTGTGCGGAGTTGTGCGAGGATAATCCCGTCTGGTCCAACAGCCTTGAACGGCTCGAATCTTTTAATTGCCCACCTTACCCCTACTTCCGTGATGAAAATGTGTGCAGCCAGGTTTGTTGCAGGTGCTAAGAGTGCAACATGCGAGTTCTCTGGAAAGTGTGTAATCAAGAGCAGCTCCAGCGTGTCAGGTTTCGAGCTGGTCCAGGATCCGGCAGGTCTCCGCAAATAGCCTATATGTAGCTGTTTGAGTTCTTGAGAGCACTCGTCTCAGTTTCGCTGTATAGTCGACATTCTCGACCGCAGTACAAACATTTCTCCACAAAGTTCTCTTCGCCTGTCTCCTTGCGAAGGCTCTTGGCCTTATTAAATTGTTTCCTCCACCAGTGTGGCCTATGTTTACAGCGTGGTTTTGGCACTGGACAGGCCTTATCGAGGGCATTTGAGGGGGTGTAAAAGTAGGTCGCCTCCCAGTTGGTGCACCCTGGGTAACGCTAAATGACCTACATAGCCTGCACGGCTAGTTTAGTTTCTTGTATTGCCGGATCTACGAGAACGGTACCAGTACTTGTGCTGTACCCATCGTGCCGAAACGACCCGGGCCGTTTTCTTATATCGACCCGGCCAAGAGCAATACACTCGAGGTGACCCTGTCAGACATTTAGGCAGGGCTACACCTCGTTACAACAACAACAACAGGGCATTTGAGAGCGCCGTTGTGAAGGTCGTAGTTAGGTCTTCCGGCTACGTACAGGACATACCACCACCGGTCTTTGGCGATGGCCAAGCTGTCGTTGTCTCGGTCAAGGATGCCTATTACGATCCCGTCCATGGTCACTTCAGCAAAGCTTGGTTTGCCCTCTACGCGGGTGTTTTGATGCCGCTTCGGGTGGGGTTTTAACTCCCCGTCCGATCTCTGGCATTTGAAGGGAATTCCGAAATTGATTATTAAGAGCTTTTGCTAGCTCCACCGTCTTCCTGATATTCGGCGACAAAGGTTTTCCTTCTACCACCCATATCTGGGAGCCATTCCAAAATTACCACAAAATAAACCCGAAATGATCCCAATATAGATACCAAAATTACCCCAAAATGACCACAAAATAACAACAATATATCCCGGAAATTAGTCCAAAATTACCACAAAATAACCCCAAAATATTCCCAAAATTACCCCAAAATGACCACAAAATGACACAAAATTATTCAAAAAATGACCACAAGATTACAACAATATATCCCCGAAATTATTCCAGAATGACCACAAAATAACCCCAAAATATTCCCAAAATTACCTCAAAATTTCCACAAAATGACACCAAATTATTCAAAAAATGACCACAAAATAACAACAATATATCCCCGAAATTAGTGCAAAATGACCACAAAATAACCCCAAAATGACCACACAATGAGCCCAAAAAATTCTCAAAACGACACCAAAATATTCCAAAAATGACCACAAAATAACAACTAAAATTTCCTCGAAATATCATCAAATTTAGTCCCAAATGACCACAAAATAACTCCAAAATATTCCCAAAATTACCCCAAAATGACCACAAAATGACACCAAATTATTCAAAAAATGACCACAAAATAACAACAATATATCCCCGAAATTAGTCCAAAATGACCACAAAATAACCCCAAAATATTCCCAAAATTACCCCAAAATGACACCAAATTATTCAAAAAATGACCACAAAATAACAACAATATATCCCCGAAATTAGTGCAAAATGACCACCCAATGAGCCCAAAAAATTCCCAAAATGACACCAAAATATTCCAAAAATGACCACAAAATAACAACTAAAATTTCCTCGAAATTAGTCCAAAATGACCACAAAATAACTCCAAAATGACCCCAAAATATTCCAAAAATGACCACAAAATAACTCCAAAATATTCCCAAAATGACCACAAAATGACACCAAATTATTCAAAAAATGACCACAAAACAACAACAATATATCCCCGAAATTAGTCCCAAATGACCACAAAATAACTCCAAAAAATTCCCAAAATTACCCCAAAATGACCGCAAAATGACACCAAATTATTCAAAAAATGACCACAAAATAACAATAATATATCCCCGAAATTAGTGAAAAATTACCACAAAATAACCCCAAAATGGCCACACAATGAACCCAAAAAATTCCCAAAATATTCCAAAAATTACCACAAAATAACAACTAAAATTTCCTCGAAATTAGTCCAAAATGACCACAAAATAACTCCAAAATGACCCCAAAATATTCCAAAAATTACCACAAAATAACTCCAAAATATTCCAAAAATGACACCAAATTATTCAAAAAATTACCACAAAATTACAACAATATATCCCCGAAATTAGTCCAAAATGACCACAAAATAACCCCAAAATGACCACACAATGAGCCCAAAAAACCCCCAAAATGACAACAAAATATTTCAAAAATGACCATAAAATAACAACAAAATATCCCCGAAATTAGTCCAAAATGACCACAACGAAATTACCACAAAATGACGCCCAAATAATCCCAATATGACCATAAAATCAAATTTTTCCTCCTAGTCACCTTCAAATTCTGTTCGCCAGATTTTGACACTTCCGGCGAACGAATTTGGATCGAGTCGCAAACAGTAATCGCTTCATTTTTTACATTCGCTTAATTTTGAAGTTTGAGGCGAATGTTACCGGGCGACTCGCAGTCGGTAATACAAATGTCGGCGAGTCGCTCATATTTTTGTTCGACTCGCAAACCGTAATAGGCCCCTACATTTTTTACAAATATTATAATTAAAAAATTCAAAATAAATTGAAATCACGAAATAAAATATTTGTTTTTTTGGCATTTTGTTTTTGGCTTGTTCGTGCTTGTTGGGTTTTTTGATACGCAACACTGGCGAGGTGCGTAGAATTTTGATTTGAATACACCGTGTAGCTACTGCATACCATGCAGGGGTACATGTGTCTGCTCTAGTACAAATTAGTGTGTTTAAATTTTCACTGCGCAGGGTTTACTGCACATTTGTTTTGGGCTTTAATTGTTGTTTCGGTTTTTTGATTCAAAATAACTTTAAAAAATCAGAGTAAACGCTTAGAGCGAGACGTTTACTGTTTGCAAAAAATTGAAAATTCTAATAAATTGACAGCAGGGCTTAGAACATGTCACAACGAGGTGTCCTATAATTATAATGAGGGGTGTATATTAAAAGACACAAAAAATTGTTTAATTTTATAGTCATTTATTATTTTAGTTTATTTGTAATTATTACATACACTTTTACACGTAATGTAGTAATATTTTTAAAAGCATATTTTATCTATCAAGTGCCTGATATTAATGTCTGATATATTTGTTTATGGATGTATGTATGTAAATGTAGGAATATAAGTTAAAATTTACAATACAATTAAAATAAAACACCGTCAAATACAGTGATTGCAACTTTAAAAATATCAAACTTTCCCCCCGATAAGAGGTCTTATTATTTTTAGTATTATGTGGGTTGAGATACGATAGCCACGGTAAAGCTCGACTTTAATCTACACTTATAATTACATATACAATAATATTACTTATTCAGTCAAAATGTGTAAGTATAGCTATATACGACTAAAAATTACAAGAATTTATTAAATAAACTTTTCAAATAAAACGAAGAGAAAATTTAAAGCTTAATTAATACCAAACCTAAACATTTTTCGAAGCTCTCGTATATTAACTTCGAATAACCCTGATGATAAAGTAAAAAATGCCAAAAAAAATGCGAATAGCTTTGCAAAAATAATTTCAATATTGACCAATTTCGGAATGACCAATCGCTAGGAAATAGTAAAAAATTAGAGAACTTTGGAAATAGCCATAAATTGCAAACAAGTTTCATAAAGATAGTTGAACTTAGAAAAAATGAACCACTTTACAAATCACGGTGGGTTTTAAGCATGTTTTATTAAAAGGTTCATGTCCCCCCATTTTTTCTTTTGAATTCTCAAAAATGCATTAAAATAAGATGATATGTTGATTCTTAGCATTTTTCCCCGAGCTCTTTTTTAAAACTCATTTTAAAAATGTAAAATACCAAATTTTGAGATTTTATGCATTTTTCTGGAAAACGTTAAGTTTTATCTTAAAACTACCTGAGACAAAGTTGTAGACCTGAAAATTCTCTACAAAAACGGTATGAACAGTTTTTATCTAGGAGTCACCAGTTCTGAGATATCGCGATTGCAAATCTAATTCTATACATTATATGCACATAACACGGTTCGGTTAAACTCAATATATCCGACAGAGCCAAATTTTTGTAGAGGGTTTATATTCACCCCCAGAAAGAAAACTGCAAAAGTACCCATCGATCCCACCTGTGCAAAAAAAGTTAATCGTGGTCAAAGATCCATATTTTAGTTTTTTTTGGATTTTTCTCGACTTTTGACGCTGAATAACTTTTTTAGCACATATGGGATCGATGAGAATCTTTGCAGTTTTCTTTCTGGGGGTCAACCTAAGCTCTCCACAAAAATTTAGCTCTATCGAAATTTCGTTATACAAGATATCTAAATTTAAACCACTATTACTTTTTGACATCACGAATGGAGCAAATTTGGCTCTAGCTAGGGAACTATAGGGTTTACAAAAATAACTATTTTCATTGTCGATGAGGAGCTTCGGGACGAACAAATGGTTAAAGAAAATTGTTCGATACATATAACCGTTTTCGAGAAAAATCCGGAAAAGTCTATACGTGGCATTTATGTGCATATAATGTATAGAATTAGATTTGCAATCGCGATATCTCAGAACTGGTGACTCCTAGATAAAAACTGTCCACACCAGAATTTTCAGGTCTACAACTTTGTCTCAGGTAGTTTTAAGATAAAACTTAACGTTTTCCAGAAAAATGCAAAAAATCTCAAAATTTGGTATTTTACATTTCTAAAATGAGTTTTTTAAAAAAAGAGCTCGCGGAAAAATGCTAAAAATCAACATATCATCTTATTTAAATGCATATTTGAGAATTCAAAAGAAAAAATGGAGGGACATTTACTTTTAATAAAACATGCTTAAAACCCACCGTGAAATGTTTAGTCACGGGGATGAATGTTACTTTTTGAAAAGCGTCCTAACGTTACTCTTTAACATTATACAGCATCCGGTTGGGTATTAGACCAGACCAACCTTTTTGAAGAGATTGAGACATATGTATGTATGTACATATAACAACAGGTTATCATAACCTCTAACGAGATTTTTAGCCGAGCTTCTCTTTCCAACTTGTGGTGTGTTGCTTTTGAGTTTTCCTACAAGTTGGCGGGACCTACAGTTTTTTGCCGACTCCGAACGGCACTTGCAAAGCAAATGAATTTTTGCTGAGAAGCTTCTCATGGCAGAAATACGCCCGGAGAGTTTGCCAAACTACTGCCGAGGGGCGACCCCGTTTAGAAAAATTTTTTTTCTAAATAATTTTTGATGTTACTTTTGCCGCCACGACTAGGTGTAGAAGGCCGAACACTTAACCGCTACACCACGGCGGCCGCCTTAATTCACAAAGGCCCTAATTGACATATTTTTCGAAAATGACTTTTTCACATATTTAAGTATGATATAATAAAATACACACTCACTACAAATTTTAAGGAGTTACTAGCAGTAATAAAGCAGATATTCCAAATTTACAAAGCTATATTTGCATGCGTTCAATGTAAACAATTTTTTTGTTTTTTGCGTCTCCTGTAAAATTTTTTTTGTCAGTTAGGTCCTTTGTGAATTAAGGTAACGATATATAAAAACAGGCCACGCCCACATTTTACCCATGAACCAAGGAGAGAAGATTGTACCAAAAGCGATCCCGTTAGAATGATTTTGCCTGTTTTGACAGAATCAGCTAGGTCATGAGTTGACACAGAATTACCACCTAACTCTACTTTTACCGCTGAAGTGATTTAAAAAAACTGTATTGTGGGGGCAACTATGAACGAATTCAATATAGCCGACTGAGCATCGCAGTCGTGACGTCATAAGCTAACTGGGGAAGTCATGGGCCTGCATTTTACCTTTTTAAATTTTTTTAAATACAACAATTAGAAAACAAAAATTACGAAGGGTCCAATTTCGAACTTTTGAAGCCCATATATAAGTTTTGGAGGTTAACCTCGAAAAACGGGGAAATTTCTTATTTAATTAAGTATATCTCAATCTCCTCAAAAAATTAGTTTGGTCGAATACTGGCAAAAAAATTGATTTTGTGGTATAGCATAATTGAATCTCCCTCACTATTATCATACTATTGGTTTTCTCTTTTAACACATAAATTGACAAGCTAATTCATATCTAACAGGTCTAAAATTGCTTAAGTTTACATTGCCGTTTTTTTAAATTAAAATTCTCTAACAAATATTAAATTTTTTTAGAGCTTCAACCTTTGATCTAAATCTGAGTTTAAAAATAATTTTAATATGGTATTAGTATTCATTTTAAAACCTAATTCTAAGCAATTATTTCAATTATTTTTAAACTCTTAGCATACATACATGTAAATACATATGTTTTTAAAAAGTGTGAATGAGCTAGGAAACAGCCCTAGTGTGACCTTGCAGCCAAAACAAATACCTCACAACTGCTATATGTATTTCTCCCATGAATTTTGAACAAAGAGAATTCCCCACGAGATGTCAGCTACTTGCTGTGAGCTAGTATGTCTTTTCTGCAGGCGAATTACATTGTTTATGTAAGTATCTATTAATATTAATATTCTATATTAAAACAAATGTTTAAATACTATATTTATATAGATCTGCGTTACTTTTAAATATATGCTACATGTATAAATGAATTGTTATGTATTTTTAGCGCATTGCGTTTATATTGCATTATATGAATTCTTGTAAATAGCCCTTTTGAAATAGCCCAACCGGCCAGCCATCGCATAAGGGCTTAGGTTAATAACTTTATAGTTTCGTTTTATCATAATTTCGCTATTTTGTTGCAGTCATTTTGTTGGCACTCAAACGTCTATAGGGAAGAAGTCTTTGAGAAGTGTTGTCCGTCGCTTTTCAGCTATGTCCATTTGATTTTCTAAATCGCCTAAATCGGTTGTTTCAGCGCGTTCAATTTTCCATGAAAGATTCTCAATTTCTGCTTCAAGTTGTGCCTTCAAAAAAAAGAAAAGAAAATTGTTTACAAATATACATAAATGGTCAATGGTAAATTAGCGTTTGCAATGTTGTTTCTTCAGAAAACTACTTTTTTTTTTAGGGCAAATTGTGGAGGCGGCCGCCGTGGTGTAGCGGTTAAGTGTTCGGCCTTCTACACCAAGTCGTGGCGGTTCGATGCCCGGCAAAAGTAACATCAAAAATTATTTAGAAAAAGAATTTTTCTAAACGGGGTAGCCCCTCGGCAGAAGTTTGGCAAACTTTCCGGGTGTATTTCTGCCATGAGAAGCTTCTCAGCAAACAAAATTCATTTGCTTTGCAAGTGCCGTTCGGAGTCGGCAAAAAACCGTAGGTCCCGCCAACTTGTAGGAAAAACTCGAAAGCAACACACCACAAGTTGGAAAGAGAAGCTCGGCTAAAAATCTCGTTAGAGGTTATGATAACCTGTTGGTATATCGCCGCCATTAGTTTTTTTTTTTTAATTGTGGAGGAAAACCATACAATCAAATTTTTGTCGAAAACTTTAGTGTCAGCAACACTTTTACTCCTCAATTTCTTTTGATTTGTCATTCGCGTGCCATATGAGTTGTCATTTTGTGTGAAAAATTAAATTTAAATTGGCGACAAAACTAATTTTCAACAAAAATTTTCACAAAAAATGTAAAAAATAACTATTAATTTGCTGGCAAAGTGCAGATTCATACGTACGGCTTTAACTGTTTAAGGGCCACTTGCATAAAAGCCGATTAAGCCTAATCGGTGATTAACTTGACAGCTAACCATACAAAATACGTCAATTAAACTCCGGTTAGTCGTTATCAGCTTTTATGCAAGCGGCCCTAAGTGATTTTAATTAGTAACTTGTACATTTTCAGCAATAATAGTGGTATTTTATCCTCCTGGTTTTCTGGTAAGAATTCGGTGTTATTTGGAATCGTTGTGTGTTTTTTGCTGCAGCTTTTGCATTCCCACATCTACATTTCCAGGTAAGGAGATGGCTATGAAGTTGTATTTGAATTTTATAGATAAAAATATTTTTATTTTGATACTAATGAATTTTTTATATATTATTTACAGTCCATTGTTACATTGCATTCTAACATCTCCATCTATTCAGGTAAGGAGTTTTTATCTGATATCATGATCACTTCGAACACTAGCTCCATTGAAAATATGTGTACCTACATACATGCATATGTGCACAATACATTCGTCGCACGCAGGTCAGGTAGACTCTTGGATATACGGCGTTCAAACACAAGTGACCAGAGGTGTCCGTGTCCTTTCCTCGTCGCACATAAATCGGGAGAGCTTTACAACTTGCCACTTGTGTTTCACTTCATTCTGTTTCATTTAATTTAATTCTACTTTTTATCATTATACCTTTCATGAACATGAAATGGTATTATAACTTTGGTCCGATGTTAGTAAGTATGAGAAGAAGAAGAGATAGACCCATCAATAAGTATACCGAAATGATCAGGATGACGAGATGAGTTGATTTAGCCATGTCCGTCCGTCTGTCTGTCTGTTTGAACGCAAACTAGTCCCTCAGTTTTTGAGATATTTGGCTGAAATTTTGTATGCGGCCACCATTTTCCAATATAGGAATCATTTGTCGGAACCAGCAAGATCGGACCGATATTACATATAGCTCCCATACAATCGGTTGTTCCGATAAACGGATTTTGGGCTATAACTCCTGTAATTAAACACCTAGGAACGTGAAATTTTGTAAGTGTTGTTATTTTTGTATGTGAAATATCGATGTTGAAAATCATCGAGATGGGATAAATATTTCCCATAGCTCCCATACAATCGATTGTTCCGATAAACGGATTTTGGGCTATAATTCCTGTAATTAAACACGTAGGAACGTGAAATTTTGTAAGTGTTGTTATTTTTGTATGTGAAATATCGATGTTGAAAATCATCGAGATGGGATAAATATTTCCCATAGCTCCCATACAATCGATTGTTCCGATAAACGGATTTTGGGCTATAACTCCTGTAATTAAACACGTAGGAACGTGAAATTTTGTAAGTGTTGTTATTTTTGTATGTGAAATATCGATGTTGAAAATCATCGAGATGGGATAAATATTTCCCATAGCTCCCATACAATCGATTGTTCCGATAAACGGATTTTGGGCTATAACTCCTGTAATTAAACACGTAGGTACGTGAAATTTTGTAAGTGTTGTTATTTTTGTATTTGAAATATCGATGTTGAAAATCATCGAGATGGGATAAATATTTCCCATAGCTCCCATACAATCGATTGTTCCGATAAACGGATTTTGGGCTATAACTCCTGTAATTAAACACCTAGGAACGTGAAATTTTGTAAGTGTTGTTATTTTTGTATGTGAAATATCGATGTTGAAAATCATCGAGATGGGATAAATATTTCCCATAGCTCCCATACAGTCGATTGTTCCGATAAACGGATTTTGGGCTATAACTCCTGTAATTAAACACGTAGGAACGTGAAATTTTGTAAGTGTTGTTATTTTTATATGTGAAATATCGATGTTGAAAATCATCGAGATGGGATAAATATTTCCCATAGCTCCCATACAATCGATTGTTCCGATAAACGGATTTTGGGCTATAACTCCTGTAATTAAACACGTTGGAACGTGAAATTTTGGACGTATCGCTATTTTTATATGTGAAGTATCGATGTTGAAAATCATCGAGCTGGGATAAATATTTCACATAGCTCCCATACAATCGATTATTCCGATAAACGGATTTTGGGCTATAACTCCTGTAATTAAACACCTGGGAACGTGAAATTTTGGACGTATTGCTATTTTTATATCTGAAATATCGATGTTGAAAATCATCGAGATGGGATAAATATTTCACATAGCCCCCATACAATCGATTGTTCCAATAAACGGATTTTGGTAGATAACTCCTGTAGTTATATAGGTAGAAACGTGAAATTTCGTTACTATTGCTATTTTAGAATGTGGAATGTCGGTGTTAAAAATCAATGAGATTGGACCAATATAACACATCGCCCCCATATAATCGATAGTTCCGATAATTTCGGTATGAGCTTAAGTTAAATTCACACAGGCTGTACTGGGATCAAACAGTGAAAATCGTGACGCTTATTCATGAAAGGTATTTAGCCTTCGGCACAGCCGAAGACAGCTTTCCTTACTTGTTTTTAATTTTTTTAGATTATACCTCTAATCTATTTTTAATAAATGTCATAAATTTTTATTTGCCTTACTATTAAATGCATTTTGAATAAAAAAAAATTTAAAAAAATTAAAAAAAATTTGTTTAATACAAAAGTAGCTTTAGGTAGCGAAGAGTCCAAAGAACGAAGTGGTTTTTGGGTGGAAACACCACATATACGTAGCAACGACGGCTGTTATATAATCCGAAGGGCTTTTTTCCACCTCACCCTCAAAAAAAAAAGGTATAATTATCAACATTACTGTAATGGCGTTTATATAGTAGGTGTGTTCGTCTAAAAGTCCAGTACGAATTATCCAGCAACGAAACTATTCTCAATTTTTACGTATTCTCGCTCAATGAAAGATGATGGACAATTTTTACGCGAACGCGAAATGAAAAAATATTTGCAAGTTTAGCGCGCCACCTGATATTTTGTTTACATATACTATGACCGTGTGCCAAAATCAGCTGATTTACGTGATTGCTAATTCGTGCTGGACCAAATTTGTCCAGCAAGAATTATCAGCTTCTCACGAAATTAAATGTCATTTCGCGCTCTCAATTCCTCTCTCCTTGCTGGATAATTTTTCATCGCGAACGCGATTTTACTACAAAAGAAGATAATTTGTACAAATTTGTACAAATTATTTGCATCGCGAACGCAACTAGTATTTTAGCAAGCATAACATCAATTTAATATGCACATATGTAATTTTAGATAAACAAATAAGTTATTTAATTTTAAGTTTTTTAACATTAAAAAAAAAAACGTAAATTGAAATATGTATAGAGACAAAATAAATATTAATTAAGTAAGTACGAATTAAGTTAATATTAATTATAATTACATACTAGTTTTGACGTGATGTAATTTTTTATATTATACATAATTCAAATGTTTGAGAGAACACTAACAAACTTTTATGAAACCACCATTTGTTGGTTAAGTATGGGTAAGGGTAAGTATGTATTTTATAATATTTTCCTATAAAGCGACTTTCTATATATAATTTTCAAAATTTGAAAGTAGGTCCCATCAAATAATTAGCATTTTCACTTTTGATTGAAAACGTTATGTTTCATAATCACCTTCAAATTTTTCTAATAAAAAATAACTACAGAAAATTGCAAACTTTAAATGAATGGCTGAAGAGACCTTAAAACTGGTACTTCTAAAAATTATACTAAAACTCGTTTTACTACGCTAAAATTTCCACTAAACAAAAATAGTATGAAATTCAATACTATTTTACTACGCTTAAATTTCCACTCAACAAAAATATTATGAAATTCAATACTATTTTACAAACGGACCTTCTGTCAAGATGTATTTCACCTTTGTGGTTACGTCATGATAAATGGTATCATAAATTACACTAGTTTACAGCGAAAAAATACCAGGACATTTATGCATATGGGTGAATTGGCACTGATATGCCGAGCACAAATAATATTTTTAAAATTTTTTGTATGGGTAGGTTTTCGAGATATCGGTAATTTCATGATATAAATACTATAGGTAAAACCGTTCTCTCTTTTGATTTGGTTTTGACGTTTTTAAGCAATATAAAATGTGTCAGTATATAAGTCAAATAGAAAAAAAATATTCAAAAAATTTAAAATAAGAAAAATTTGAAAAAAATCCAAACAAATATTTTCCAATTTACACTGCACGTTTAGGTGGACGCTTGGACACTATAAAATGTCAGGAAATGAGATGGTGCATTAGCCTGCTAGAGGGGCACATTCGCTCCGCTTTTACAGTCCTCGTTTTTAACAATTCTAGCAATAGTTCTAATCGCAAATTGAAGAAAAATTAAAATAAATTATTTTGATTTGTAATTTATTTGATTGAAAAAACCAAACAGAAAAGTCGTTGCAAAAAATAAATGAGTATGAGAATTGCTTAAAAATGTCACTAGTGTCATTAACGGTTTTACCTGTAGTATTTATATCATGGGTAATTTTGTGTTTTTTCAGGTATCACTTCATTCAAAAATTCTTTTCGGCAATGATACAAAAGCGATGGACGCAAGCGATACCTCGTTCGAAAGGAAATTAAAATACGATTCCAACGACGTATAAAATGTCGGGGTGGGTCAAATCATCGCTGAGCAATAGCTGGCCAAAGTCGAAATTTTGTCGAATTTTTACGATTTTTGAAAAAATTTTGATTTTAAAAATTATTTTACTGTGTATAATTGCAAACACTTTAAGCGTAATATTACCAAGATCTAGGAAAAACTGTATTTTTGGCGATTTTTTTTGTAACTTTCAACATCTCTACTTTTAATACAATTGTAAAAGATCGATGTCTGTGTATTGTGGATATTCAAAAAAATATTCATAGTATTAATCATTACTAAGCCAATAAAGTCCAAATCAAACGTTCTTAGAACTTTTGTCTGTCTGTCTGTCTATCTTTCTGTCTGTCCGTCTGTCTTTCTGTCTGTATGTTTGTGGTCATATCACTCAAAAACTGCTAAATGGATTTTGATGAAACTTTCACCATTGTATTAATAGACGTTCACCTTAAAATTTAAGACATCCCTTATTTCGATAACTCGACCGGTTTCAGAGTTATCGACCAATACGTGGAGCAGGGGTGACCAAACATGAGTTCGTACAATATGCGTATATTGGATGATAACTCTGAAATTCGACAAAATTTCGACTTTGGCCAGCTATTGCCCAGCGATGGTTTGACCCACCCCTACATTTTATACGTCGTTAGAAGCGTATTTTAATTTCCTTTCGAACGAGGTGTCGCTTAGCTCCATCGCTTTTGCAACATTGGCGAAAAGAATTTTTGAATAAAGTGATACCTGAAAAAACACAAAATTACCGATATCTCGAAAACCTACCCATACAAAAAATTTTAAAAATATGTTTTGTGCTCGGCATATCAGTGCCAATTCACCTATATACATGAATATCTTGGTATTTTTCCAAATTAATTATTTGTAAACTAGTGTTATCATCAAAAGTTGTCCTTAGGGGAAATTAAAATTTTATCACTCAAAAGTTATTTGGAAAGGGTTGCCATCTGTAGGATCTTTTTGTTAAATGTGTTGATATTACTTTAAACTTATATTAACTCTTTCCGTCTCGGTGGTTAGTGTAGCTAACCACCTTTTCTAGCTTCTGTAAAACTTTTTTTATGTACCGTTTATGCCTGGAATACATGTGCAGCGGTTTTGCCTTCGGCTCTTCTATTTTTATCTGGCAGTTCCCTGCAGTGACACTTGCACAACATTTACCGAACTCACTTATAACATACAAAAACAAGTTAAATTACGTTTCAAACAATTAACTTAAATTTGAGATTACATTTCTTACAAATATTATAATTTAAAAATGCAAAATAAATTGAAATCACTCAATAAAATATTTGTTTTTTTGGGCATTTTGTTTTTGGCTTTTTCGTGCTTGTTGGGATTTTTGATATGCGTAGAATTTTGATTTGAATACATCGTGCAGCTAGTGCATACCATGCAGGGATACATGTGTCTGCTCTAGTACAAATTAGTGATAACGTAACGTAACGTAAATTTTTTAACTGTTACCCTTTTTTAAGTACATATAATAAAATTGTAATAATTCGATGTCTGATATTCAAGAAAAACTTATAGAAAGGGTAATTTTTAAGCATTGCATTACTAGATATCTAACTTAAGATTTAAGGTATCCCCTATTTCGATAACTCTTCGGGTTCGACTAATATGAGGACCTCGATTAGTAAACTTACCACCTCATATCCTAAAAACTATGTGAGTTATGTTTGTGAACTTTTTTCCCTTAATAAATATGTATGCCTAACCAATCCAGATATACAACGTTTTCAATTATAAAATCAAATATATGAAAGCGAGGTCTGTCAATTTCGGCATCACTCCCCAAAACCTTCGGCAGTGTTTTTCAAAGATGACTTGATGCGAAGTTCTCTCGGCGCCACCCCTCGGGGGTACTGATTATGTGTTGCTAATTAGCATCTGCCGGCTGAAGGAGGAACGACTGCCAGCAGAAGTAGCGAAAAATCTGGCTACCAGATGAAATATATTGGCAGAAAACAGTAGGTTTTTTGTTGTGATTTGGGATTTTAGTTAAAAAGACGGTAAGAACGTAATAAATAAGAGTATAAAATGCTAATCACAAGGAAATGTCTCGTAGGATTTGCTGGTGGCCAAAGTTTACTTTAATTTCCCTATTAGCGCGAAATTGAGAAGTTATTTCGATGGTAAATTTGTTATTTACTTAAAATAGTAAGATTAGTTAAGAAAAATAACTGTGAAATAGTACGTTGGTAAGAAAAATATACTAAAGTAAACCTTTTCTTGGCACATTTACACGACTTGGTGTGAAAAAGGCAAAATAACCAAAGTTTAAATCAAAATGCCCAAATATTATCTTCGCAATACTGGCACCATTGGACACTGCTATAAAAAATTACACATTTAGAGCGCTCTCAGAGAGCGCTATCCTTCGGATCAAGTCATCTTTGGTGTTTTTGCTGTTAACAACAACAACAACCCAGATTACAAATTTCTGCTCTAGCTTTTTTTTGTGGAGTAAGTTAGAGCAGAGTAGGAATTGTCAGTCAAGAAAAAATAAATTTTTGAAAAAAGCTCAATTGCTTTTTCTTCAGTTTTCACAAATTTGACATCAATTTGTATGAAGAAAATTTCAAAATTTGAGACAAGGTTTCGAAAAAGCAATTGAAATAGTTTAACCATATGGAAGATCAACTTATAAAAATTTACTTGACAGGCCAGACAGGGTTGTACTGATGTTGACAGTGCCTTGCCGGATATGGATCCTGTACATTCCGGTGAATAACACCTTGTGGTACTAGCCCGACTGTATTGGAACGATTTCATTGACCCCGTAGCCGGGGTTCAAGTGGACTTTAGGCGCCTCTTACGACCGGCTTACCTACCTCGGGCATATTCTAAACCCCTTACTCGCAGGGGCATCTTTTCCTCCGTCGGTAGCTCCACAGTAATAGTTGATAGACCCCAATATCGCATTCGTTTGATAAACGCTGAAGTCGGCAGACGTTTCTTACGTAGCTTTTGACTCGATTTAGGGGAATCCCGATCTCGAATTCCACGCCTCCCGTACCATATTGGTTCAAATCCGCGGGCTTCGGCATCCCGAAACTGGTAGAACACGTCTAAAAGGGACGGAAGAAGTATAAACTTCTTCTTGACTTGGCTTCAATAATCAGAAATCGAAAATAAAGGTTTTTGTTTCGGAGGAAAGTTAATGGCAAAAATCCAATAGTTCTACCAGGTCCGATTTCAAAATTGGAACGTGATCCATTGTACTTAAGTGCACACAGAGCCAAAAATGCCTAATAAAATTAATAAGATTGTCTTCATGATCAGCTTTTGGGCAAAGGGGTAGTCGCAACGGTGCAAACGAAGAAAAAACTGTAGGGAAATCTTTTTGGTTTTAAGAAGAAATTCTTACTAAAAAAACTATACATTTAGTACAAAGGTGTAGTTAGATGCTGGCAATTATTAGTATACGATGGCCGGATGGTTAGCAGCTGGGTTTAGCAATCGAAAAATTGTAAGTTCGATTCTCTCTCTTTTTTTCCTAATTAGAAATGTTAAAAAGAAATCTTCTTAAATATATTTATAAGATTTTCCTTTGAAACATTAACAACTCTACACATATCAGTAATTAGAAGCTAGAAATCAAAAGTGAGCGATGGCCTGATGGTTAACAGCTGGGTTTATCATTCCGAAAATTGTAAGTTCGATTCTCGGTGAGGGCGATATCATTTTATTTTTCATTTAAAATATTAAAAAGAAAATCTTCTTAATAAAATTAAAAAGACGGTCTCTACAATAATAAGAAGCACATCTTCTTGAAGAAAATCTATAGAGATATCTTATGACTTTTGTTCTATTTTATTAGGCATTCTTGGCTCTGTGCAGAGCACCTTTCTGGGTTGAAATATCTCTTCACAGAAAATATCGGGTTTCGCTTTCGAATTATGCATTATAGGTCAAAACGCGTCTTTGGATACCTCTCCCGACCTTTTTGGCGGTATCTGAGATAATCCCGGAAAATGCCAGGACCCTGGGATTGCCATTCTAAAATCCCGAAATCCCGCGATTGTCAAAAAGCTTTGGGATTCGATGCCTTGGTATGTAATTGCCATGTCTTAGAAGCTAAACAAAGAAGAATATCTTAGTTAATTTGGAAGATTTGGACTCCCTCTGTTGTTGTTGTCGCTGGAACGACCGAAACCCTACCATTAGTTTTGGGGAGTATTGTCGATAGTGGCAGATTTTAGCCGGTTAAGAACTCGGTACCCTCCGGTACCAGCAGTTTGCGGTACTTGCGCGACTGTCGCAGGAACGATTTGGTATGACCAGTGGAACCTACTAGGTTATGGTATGAAGAGATGAGGTTGGTAAAAAGAGATGAGATACAAAATAAACAAATTTTTTTTAATCACATTTTATGTAAATGTGGCATGATTTGTATATTTCATCCATAAAACCACTGAAACTACTTACGCACGTATGTAAAATTTCTTTCCGTTGAGTAAATTCCATGCCATAAGGCATGGTGCTAAAAAACCACTTTAGAAAAAAAAAATTTGAAAAATTCTTTTTAATTGTTCATTGCGATGGCTTAAATAGTAGGAAAAACACAAAAACGGATTTTTAAGGCCAAAAACAAAAAAGATGTTTCGAAAGGGTTAAATAAATCTTTAAATAAATCTTTAAATAAATCTTTCTAAAAATCAAAGGGCTCACCCTCACAGTTTTTTGAAAATTAATTTGTCCTGTATATCTTTTTGATTTTTAAATTTGAAGTTATATGAGAAAGGACTTGGTGGGGGGGAGGGAATAGGAAAATATAAAACTTCATAAACTTTCTATCCAAATTTTATTTTCTGTTCACCAAAATGTGGTTGATAAGCGTAGTACGAAAAGGAAGAGCGCGTTTTCACTTAGATATGTACATAAGATTGCATCGAGAAAAAAAGTTCAGTGTGTGTCACCTTAATTTGAAAGTTTATGTCGAAAAAAAATGTTTGCGTTCAAATTTTTTGCTTAAGGATCCGCGAAAAAATGGTTTTTGCCTAAGCAAAGAAGTTATAACGTAGTGATCGACTAAAATGTTTCGTTCATTATACCTTTCATGAACATGAAATGGTATTATAACTTTGGTCCGATGTTTGTAAATATGAGAAGAAGAAGAGATAGACCCATCAATAAGTATACCGAAATGATCAGGATGACGAGATGAGTTGATTTAGCCATGTCCGTCTGTCTGTCTGTCTGTTTGAACGCAAACTAGTCCCTCAGTTTTTGAGATATTTGGCTGAAATTTGGTATGCGGCCACCATTTTCCAATATAGGAATCATTTGTCGGAACCAGCAAGATCGGACCAATATAACATATAGCTCCCATACAACCGATTATTCCGATAAACGGATTTTGGGCTATAACTCCTGTAATTAAACACGAAGGAACGTGAAATTTTATAAGTAATGCTATTTTTATATGTGAAAAATCGATGCTGAAAATCATAGAGATGGGATAAATATTTCACATAGCTCCCATACAATCGATTATTCCGATAAACGGATTTTGGGCTATAACTCCTGTAATTACACACGTAGGAACGTGAAATTTTGTAAGTATTGCTATTTTTATATGTGAAATATCGATGTTGAAACTCATAGAGATGGGATAAATATTTCACATAGCTCCCATACAATCGATTATTCCGATAAACGGATTTTGGGCTATAACTCCTGTAATTAAACGCGTAGGAACGTGAAATTTTGGACGTATTGCTATTTTTATATGTGAAATATCGATGTTGAAAATTATCGAGATTGGATAAATATTTCACATAGCCCCCATACAATCGATTGTTCCGATAAACGGATTTTGGTAGATAACTCCTGTAATTATATAGGTAGGAACGTGAAATTTTGGAAGTATCGCTATTTTTATATGCGAAATATCGATGTTGAAAATCATAGAGATGGGATAAATATTTCACATAGCTCCCATACAATCGATTATTCCGATAAGCGGATTTTGGGCTATAAGTCCTGTAATTAAACACATAGGAACGCGAAATTTTGGAAGCTTCGCTATTTTTATATGTAAAATATCGATGCTGAAAATCATTGAAATGGGATAAATATTTCACATAGCCCCCATACAATCGATTGTTCCGATAAACGGATTTTGGTAGATAACTCCTGTAATTATATCGGTAGGAACGTGAAATTTCGTAAATGTTGCTATTTTAGAATGTGGAATGTCGATGTTAAAAATCAATGAGATTGGACCAATATAACACATCGTCCCCATATAATCGATAGCTTCGATAATTTCGGTATGAGCTAAAGTTAAATTCACACAGGCTGTACTGGGGATCAAACAGTGAAAATCGTGACGCTTATTCATGAAAGGTATTTAGCCTTCGGCACAGCCGAAGACAGCTTTCCTTACTTGTTTTTTTTTTGTTTTTACTTAGTTTATTTTATTAATTATTTTTTTAAATCAAACATGGTACATACAATGATCCAATTAACCAGATCTCGTATTTAAAAAAACTGTGACGTCACGTTTTTATAAACATGTCTGCTTGGTTTTAAATGTCTGAAAAGGAAACAAAAACGAAAAAAAAAACAAAAAAATATTCTAATTTTTTGTAAAAAAAATGTTTGTGAAAAAGGAATTAAAGCGCTATATAATACTAGCTGATTATTATGATTTTGTAACTTAGAAAGTTATTCGCCATGAACCCTTTCGAAGGAATTCAGCTTAAAAATTAATTATGTATTGGAAATTCAATGCATGAACCATGAACCCTTTTAGAGATATTCAGCATGAAAAGCTAAGTTTTCATAAAAAAACATTTTTACAACAACATTTGGTCAATATCTCGCAAACGTCCAGGTTCACATGTGTTCCACATTAGGACAATACCTCGGAACCTGGTTCGCATCGAACTAAGAACCACACCCCGTTAAAACCCTCATCAATATCTTTCACATTTTGGTCGATATTTCGGAAGCGGGTTCGTACATGGGACAGGGAACTAATCTTGGCTTGCGTCCTAATGACGCTTAACCGCCGGAGTTCAAGTCATCCTCCACCTGTTGTTTCCATCTCAGTCGAGGTCTCCCCCTTCCTCTGCTGCCGCAACATCAAAACCTAGACGTATTAGACAGGGGGTGCCACAGGGTGGTGTCCTATCCCCGACTCTCTTTAACTTCTATCTATCGAAGATGCCCCCACCACCAGAGGGCGTCACCGTCGTTTCATATGCCGACGACTGTACAATAATGGCGACGGGCAAGGGTCCCTATACTGATGAACTCTGTGCGAAAATCAACGGTTACCTCTGCGACCTTCCCAGGTTTTTCGCTTAGCGAGATCTGACGATATCTCCGAATAAATCCACGGCGACGCTTTTCACGACATGGACGCACCAGGTGAGAAATGAATTAGACATTTTCGTTGATGGCACTAAGCTACCAACTGTCAGCCACCCAAAGTTATTAGGGGTGACACTGGATAATACTTTCTCATCTGCTGGTCATGTGTCTGCAATGGTCTCAAAGGTACGTGGTCGCAACAAGATCCTCAATTCACTTGCCGGCAGTACTTGGGGAAAAGACAAAGAAACGTTGCTGACTACATATAAGGCCATTGGCCGACCAGTCTTTGACTATGCTGCACCCATATGGTCGCCTAATGTACATAACACCAACTGGACGAAGTTACAAGTCTGCCAAAATACTGCCATCAGAACTGCTACGGGATGTCTCCTCATGTCTTCCGAGTCTCACCTCCATCAGGAGGCAAAACTGCTCAATGTAAAAGAGCACGCGGAAATGCTGAGCAGGCAATTCCTTCTGAACTGCCACAAGCCAGCACATCCAAACTGTCATCTTTTGGACACAGATCCGCCCCCGAGAGACATAAGGAAACATCTCCGTAAGCATTATGATGAGATCCGGCATCATATTACCTTGCCGTTTGATCTACAGAATCATAAGCGGGCTCTAACCGACATCCACACCGAGTCGGTAGACACTTTTGTCAGATCTCTACCTGTGAATCCCGTTCTGAACAGTCCTCCACCGGATATTGCTGAAGAAGAACGCACCTTACCAAGGGAGACAAGAGTCCCCTTGGCACAGCTTAGGTCTGGATATAGTGTAAGGTTAAACTCCTATTTATCCAGACTTAATGATACAATCTCAAACACATGCCCTGCATGTGGTAGGGCCCCCCATGATACATCTCTTCAATTGTTCATCTGAACCTACTCTTCTAATCCCTCTGTCCCTCTGGACAAACCCTGTTGAAACTGCACGTTTCCTTGGACTCCCCTTAGAAGAGCTGGATGAAGATCTTCGGAATGATCATACACTCTAGACAGGGCAATGCATTGTTAACAACAACAACAACATCGTTAAATTTCCTTCGATACTCGCCGTTGGCATCACGGGAAGGACCATAAATCTTCCGGAGAACTTTTCTCTCAAATACTCCAAGGGCCATCTCATCTTCTCTTGACACTGTCCATGATTCCGACCCGTACATCAGGACTGGTATGATGAGAGACTTATAGAGCGTGATCTTTGTTTGTCGAGAGAGGACTTTACTTCTCAATTGCCTACTTAGTCCAAAGTAACACTTGTTGGCAAGGGCGATTCTCCGTTGGATTTCTAGACTGATATTATTTTCGGTGTTAATGCGGGTTCCCAAATAGACGAAGTCTCTCACCGTTTCAAACTTGAAGCCATCAACGGTGACTTGGCTGCCAAAGCGCAGGTGCGCCGATTCTTTCTTTGATGACAGCAGATACTTCGTCTTGTCCTCGTTCACCGCAAGACCCACTTTTTTCGCTTCCTTAGAAAGCAGCGCTTTCATCGGCATACGCCAGCAATTGCATGCTCTTGTAAAAGATTGTGCCATTGCGGTTTAGCTCTGCTGCTCGAATTATCTTCTCCAACATCAGGTTAAAGAAATCGCACGAAAGGGAGTCGCCCTGTCTGAAGCCTCGTTTGGTTTCAAATGGCTCAGAGAGGTCCTTCCCGATTCTGACGGAGCTGTTGGTTTTGCTCAACGTCATTTGGCAAAGGTCCAATCAGTTTGTCTACGATGGGCTTCAGTCTTTCACACAATACGCTAGAAAGAACCTTATATGCGATATTAAGAAGACTGATTCCGCGGTAGTTGGTGGGGTTAGCGGGATCGCCTTGCTTGTGGATTGGGCAGAGCACACTTAAATTCCAATCTGGAGGAATGCACTCGTCTGACCATATTCTGCATAAGAGCTGATGCATGCTTTTTACCAGCTCTCCGCCTCCGTGTTTGAACAGCTCGGCGGGTAGTCCGTCTTTCCCAGGCGATTTGTTGTTTTTGAGCCGGGATATAGCTATCCTCACTTCATCATAGTCAGGTGGTGGGACGACTTTTCCATCGTCAGGGATTGGGGTATAGGGTTCGACGTCTCCCTCGCAATTTAGCAGTGAGGAGAAGTGCTCCCTCCATAATTTAAGTACATTCTGTACGTCGGATACCGACGAATATAGAGGTAGTTCTACTTCTTCTTCTTGGTCGCCATTGCCCTCATTTGACATAAACCGTGTTAGTGACGTTTTCTTTTGAAAATGAGCTACCGTATTTTCATACCAAAAAAGAACCGATTTAAACTTCAAACGGAAAAAATTTTGAAGTTTATTGAAATAATTTATTAAATTTCACAATGTAGTGTGTATCTAGAAAAAATATTTTTCTAAAATAAAGCGAAGGTAAGTAAAATACAAGTCTAGTTTTTGCATTTTGGCACAGATACTAATAACGCATTTATTTATTTTCATACATAGATGAGCTGCATATTTAGAAGCTGCAAAATTTCAAGGTTTAGAGCGAGATCCCAGATCCTAAAAGCGTCACTTATTTTATAATGGATGAAACAATACCGAGCGATATTCTTCCCCGAATCTAGAAAGAATGTAAGCTGTACCTATGACAAGGGCCTAGGAATCGGCGTCAAAGTCGCCAAAAAATTACCCTAACTTCACTTATTTTATAATGCATGATTTTCCCATCTTTGACGTAGATTACTACCCCGCGTCAGTATCAAGTGTTGTTAGACCCGTACCAGTGACAAGGCTCCAGCCAGACACCCACAGTTCGCGGATTTTCCTATGGAAATTTATTCTGTTCGACAAATTTCACGTAGTTATTTGGGCCACTTTGGCTGCTTTTAACTACCCAATATTTTCCCATTTTTTGTAGAATACTACCCTCAAGTAGTATCAGGCATTTTTAGACTTCGTCCCATGGCAAAAACTTCAGCCAGACACCTCAAGGTTCGGGAACTTTTATTTTCCTATTAATTTGCTTTCTCTTGTTTGTCCCACTTTTACTGTTTTTAAATGACGGATCTTTTCACATGTTTCGTAGGACACTACGCTTAAGTAATTTCAATCATTTCTAGACTTCGTCCCATGGCAAAAACTTCAGCCAGACACCTCAAAGCTCGGCATTTTCACTAATTTTTGAATAGGAATTATAATGAAAAGAAAAATGAAAATGCATCTAAAAAAATTAAAAAAAATGAGAACATAAATACTAAAAAATGTATTTTAAGTGTTGTTATTTGGTGCTTTTGCTGATGGTAAGTTATATCCGAATTTTTTTTTTGTTTACAGGTGTAAGAATAAATCCATAGGGCCGATTTCACAATCTACGCTTAACGCAAACTGGGATTTAGTTGACGTATTTTTTACGGTTACTGTGAAATTAATCGCAATTAGCATTAACCGGCATTTCGAAAACGGTCCTTAATCTCTCAACACTTAAATCGAAAGGTTTTGTCGCATTTGTACGACGTAAAAGGTTTTTTAAACGTTATTTTTAGGTAAATATGGTTTCTAATGCGCATTTTTGAAGCAGGGATATTTTTTGAACCATTTACAAATTTTAAAGCAGCTTTATGGATCCTATTTTGTAAGTATTTTTACTTTACAAACCATGTTTTTTTCCTTTATAAAAAATCCCCAAAATTTATAAAAAAAATACCAAAAAGATTTTTTGTTGAGGTGGCAGCGCTCTATGATCAACTGGCAAAAGATACGAATGACAACTAACACAGTTTATGTCAAAGTGAAAATACCTTTATTTTTTATATCATGGTTTAAATTGAAACTTTCAAAATCGTGACGTCATTTGACAAAAAAAAACTTTTTTCTCTAATTAAATTACAAATACACGGTTGTCGGAATGCGTAATCTGTAGTAGTTGGTTCATGGTACATACTGTGGTCAAAACATATTTAAAGAAAGAATAGAAATTTTTGCCTCCACCAAGCAGTTATGTATAACAGGGCCAAGTGAAAATTTTTTTTTTTTTTTAATTTTATGGTTTTTAATTTTCAGACAGTCACCGACTATTCTCCGCCGAGTACAGACGTGTGTAAGCGCATTTTTCTAGTGCCGTGTTTATCTTAAAAACAACAAAAACTTCATATCCAAAAACAAAAAACTGTGCCGCGTGTTTTGCTTCGCATAGCTTTCGCAAATCATACGACATATTTCAACCAATCAGGTTTCAACAGTATAAAAATACATACATTTAACAAAGACAACAATGGACCCAGACCCTCCGGATAGGGGTCACAATAGGTTCTCGCTTTTAGCAGACTATATGGACACCCTTGATTCCAGCTTCCCAGGTAAATCACCCAAAATTTTTAGCCATTACCTCCCCTAATGGCGAGTTAAAAAAGTTCAGCCCATTAGCAATAAAAAAAGGCATTGAAGCAATCTCCACACAAGTTGACCAAATAAAACAACTTCGAGACGGTTCCCTATTAATACTAGCAAGAAATCAACGAGTCGCGGATAGATTTTTAAAAGCCAAGCAACTGACAGACACGTGCCAAATTTCGGTAAAACTACACGATAACCTCAACTCAGTAAAAGGTGTTATATACGCGCCATGCATCATAGACGTGAATGAAAATGAAATCGTCGAGGAGCTAAAAACACAAGGCGTAACAAGCATCTACAAGGTTACAAGCACCAAATACGGAAAAACAACTACTACTGGTCAAATCATAGTTACGTTTGCCCTCTATCAACTTCCAAGGACCTTGGATATAGCCTGGTACAAAGTTTGAGTTTATCCTTACTATCCCAACCCTATGAGATGCCGTAAATGCCAAAAGTTAGGACACACAAAAAATCACTGCAATGTGGATCTCATCTGCGATGGTTGCAACATGCCGCCTCACTCGCCAGAAACTTGCACACGTAAGCAATGCGCCAACTGTGAAGGTGAACATTCCTCATCCCACAAAAAGTGCCCTAAATACCTCCAAGTAAAAGAAGTACTAAAAATAAAAACGATTCACAAGTGTTCTATGGGTGAAGCCTACAAAAAATTTAACGCAAAAAACAAAACCACAAACGGTGCCTCTTCATATGCATCAACAACAAGAAATGCATCTCCTCAAAAACAACCTGGATCCCCAACCAACAACGAATCAACACCAACCACAGCCAACAAATCACCAAAATCTCCAACTTCCAACAAACCAGCCTCGACAATCAACCCATCCACTTCCAATAAACGTCCAGCTTCTCCCATAAACCCCTCCGCAGAGGAAACTAAAAAAGTTAACTTAACCAACAACAAACCACAACCAACCACAATCAATCAACTTAACCAACAACAAACCACAATCAACAAACCACAATCAAAAAACCACAATCAACAAACCTCAATCATCCTTCAATACATCATACAACTTCCCAACAACACCAATACATATTCAAGGTGGTACTACTACCACCACCACTCAATCACCATTCTCTAATATTACACAAATGCTCCTAAGCCACAATGAATATTTCATTCAAAATCTGCAACGGACCCTGAGTCCAATGCAACCCATTAACTTAATTTTATTCATCTGGATCTGGAACTACTCCGAAAAGAACACCAACCACAGCTTATTGCTCTTCAAGAAACACACTGCCCTAGCGGCTTTATTCCTATTCCCCCTAGGAACTATACAGCATACTTCGTAAATAACTCAAATTCTTATGCAAACCAAGGAACCGGAATCTTGATCAAATCAAACGTACCACACAAATATACCTCAATTAACTCCCCTATTCAAAACGTGTGCTTGGAAATAACTTAAAACGTTAAGTTCACAGTAATTTCGCTTTATATACCACCAAACCAAAACTTTTTAGCGCAAGACATAGACAACTTATTACAAAATGTCAAAAAACCTGTCATACTAGTAGGCGATATCAATAGCTGGAACACGCTATGGGGCTCAAGAAAAAACAACACCAGGGGCTTAGCTTTTGAAAATGCTATCTCCCAACACAACTTGTGCATCTTAAATAAACAGCAACCTACTCACCTATCTACCCACAATACATTAACTCACGTGGACGTCGCTTGTTGCTCCGCATCATTACTCCCAATCACGTCCTGCCGTACTCTACCTGACGTACACAACAGTGATCACTTTCCAATTAAAACAACAATAACGCTTTCCAACGCACGACGCCAAAATCCGTTTGTGCCTAAATTGATTCAAGGAAAAGCCGACTGGGAAAACTTTGCGAAGACCACAGATAAAGAAATGAACCAACGCATTTTCACCAACCATACAGACAGAGACGATGCCTCCATTACAAAATCAATCCGCTTATCTGCCAACCTACACATCCCACAAACACGACCACACAACAACTCTGCAGTACCATGGTGGACAACTGAACTTTCTCAACTAAGAGCTGAGAAAATGAACAGTTGGTATGCGTTTAAACGCCACCCAACAAAAGAGAATCTTATTTGTTACAAAAAGCATAACGCTAAGTTTCGCAAAGTAGCGAAACAGGAAAAATATCTATGCTTTCAACAATTCACAAGCGTGATAAACCCTAGCACACCAATCCAACAAATTTGGAAGCAAGTCAAACTTTTAAGCAATAAAACCACGCTGGCGCCAATTGTATCTATACAAAATACCAACAATACACTAACTGACTCAAAGGAAATTGCCAATCACTTCTGTTCGGTATGGACAGAATACTCAGCGGACCATAACTTCTTTCCGGAATTCAACGCAGCGAAAGATCGAGCCAAATATTTAACTTCAGCCCCACCTTCTAACACACAAGCAAAGGCACTGGAAAGCCCTATCAACATGCCAGAACTAACAACATCACTCAAGCAGGCAAAAGGCACCACGCCAGGAGCCGACCGAATCACGTACCAGATGCTAAAGCATACTTCCAGCTCTACCAAACTCAAACACCTTCAACTCTATAACAATATCTACAACAACGGCCATCTACCAATCGCATGGAAAACTGCAATATTAATTCCAATCCCTAAGGGAAACAAAGATCCCAAAGTCACCTCAAGTTACCGTTGTTGTTGTTGTTGTAGCGAGGTGTAGCCCTGCCTAAATGTCAGACAGGGTCACCCCGAGTGTATTGCTCCTGGCCGGGTCGATATAAGAAAACGGCCCGGGTCGTTTTGGCACGATGAGTACAGCACAAGCACTGGTACCGTTCTCGTAGAAGAAACTAGCCGTGTAGGCTATGTAGGTCATTTAGCGTTACCCAGGGTGCACCAACTGGAAGGCGACCTACCTCCAATATCGTTGGTTCCGTGCATTGCAAAAACACTTGATAAAATTATCGCGAAACGCTTGTCATGGTTCATTGAAATAAAAAAAATAATCGCCTCCAATCAAGTGGCCTTCAGACCCAACCGAGGCTGCACCGATGCACTCCTCCATATAGATTATTATACATCCAAAGCGCTATCCGCACGTAACCATGTCTCCACTCTCACTTGACTTCGAAAAAGCCTTCGACAGGATTGGCCCTCACGTTATTTTGGAATCGCTACAAGCATGGGGTATCGGGCCTAAGATGCTTGCCTACATAAAAACATTTCTTTTCAACCGTCGCGTTATAGTGGAAATCAACAATACCCTATCCGACTCCGGCCAACTGCAGAACGGAATCCCACAGGGATCCCCGCTCTCAGTTATACTTTTTCAAATTGCGTTCAACCGTCTCAGTACAATCATTTTCCAGCACAAATCGCTTGACCATTGCATCTACGCCGACGACCTATACATCCTGGCAAAAAGGAATTCAAACGACGACAACAACAGGTTGCTCTCCTCAGTTATAAATGACATTTATGAATGGGCCCAAGTAGCCGGTGCAAAAATCAGTCTACCAAAAACCTCAATTCTGCACATCTGCAGGAGACACGGATGCTGTCCGTCAAATCTATCTTTTAATAATACAGAAATAAACTACGTGGACAACCTAAAAATACTGGGTATTACCTTTACCAAAAACTACAAATGGAACACCCATATTTCTAACTTAAAGAAATCCATAAACACCAGATCCAACATAATTCGCTACCTATCAGGAAAAGGTTATGCACATACAATACTCTCACATACCTCACAAGGACCATCATTCTAAGCAAAATTGATTATGGACTATTTTTATATGGTAATTCCCCAAAAACAACTTTAAACATACTAAAACCAACATATCATCAAGCTATCCGGAAAAGCCTTTACTCATTCCCAACTACACCCATTGCCAACCTTCTAATAGAATCTGGACTGCCAAGCTTGGAAGATCGATACACTTCATTGATCCATAGACTACTACCAAAATTATTTTACAAACACAATTCAATCATCGATGCTGACATCACAAAAGCTAAGGCTGGAAAAAGACCTCCAAAAATCGCATCTACCATCCATCGCACTTTAACCACACCGGCCCATAACATCATTGATCGGCCCCAACTCAGCTTAAAACAAAAAACGCCTCCGTGGATGTTTAGCCCAACATCAGTCTCAATCGACCTCGCCAAACTTCCGAAAGACAAAACATCAACAGAAGCTTATCGTCAGGCATTCAACGAATTAATATCTACATATCATAACCAAAATTACGAGATCCTTTTCACGGATGCATCAAAAACATCATATAACTCAGCTTTCGCCGTAGTGGACTCCAAAGGGCGAACACTACGACAACACCTTTTCAACGATATATCCTCAATCTTTTCTACAGAAGCCGCGGCTATACTCGAGGCTATTCGCATAATCCAAGGAAAACGAAAAAAACCGTCATATGCACCGACAGTCAGTACTGAAAGCGATACGTAACCAGTTCAATTTCGACTGGGGAATAATTAATTCAATTCGTGACCACCTTTTCAACAACAAAAAGCTTCATCTAATGTGGTGCCCTGGACACGCTGGAATATCTGGAAATGAATTCGCCAACAAAGCAGCCAAACTGGGCTGCGTATCACCTACCACATTGAACCCTTTCGTAGAAAAACTCGACTTAGCTCGTTTTATCCGGCATGAATCTAACGCACACCGTACAGCAGTAACGCGCATTAACGCACATTATAAAAATACTAACCCCAAACTTTTTCCAGCTACCTATCCAACCACTATCGAAAAACACAAAATAATAATTTTCTCGCGCCTACGGCTCGGACATACCAGCTTCACTCATTCACATCTACTTGATAAAAACATCAACAACACCTGCCAGTATTGTAATACTACTATAAACTCAGTGATACATATTCTCACCGCATGCTCAGCCACATTCTTCATACGTCGCAGAATACTTGGGAACATAAACCCTATGATATTACTTCAAACCCCATCCGAGGATAACATCGATTCAATCTTCAAATTCATAAAATCAACATATAGCCATGCCTCAACGAATCATCAAATACACACAAATATTCAAATAAGTTTTACTTTTGACCACCTAGCCGATAGCCTTAGCAGCTAGTGCTAAATATGCTTTAGATTTATAATTACAATAATAAGTTTAATCGAACAAATAAATAAATAAAATAGTTTTCAGAATGGTGATAGCATTGCTAGTTTGGATTTTGCAGACCCTACCTCTAAACTAGAATCTCTCACTCCATTTTGTAAGATAAAATCAATATAATTTTCCCATGTGGGGATTGATCCCCCTAATCCCCTTCATTTCTACGCCACTGGCCTGAAAGTGAGTAGTTTATTATTCAGGGCCATTCTAAACATTCACCCGGAACTTTTCTCCTTCAATTCCTTTCTCTTGGGAAAATTTCAAATAAGTACATATGTAGTGGAAATCGTCTGTTTTGCAATTGGCCTGATCTTGCGTATTTTAAATAATGTTTAAGTTATACGGCTGATACATTAGCGCAAATTCCGAATTAACTGCGCTTTTGGGAGTTAACTTCATTATAAACTCCCAAAAATTAAGAAGATTTGAGCAGTTTAAAACACTCTGTACATAAATATACCACAACAGCAAGAAACACGAGGAAATTAAGAGTAGCTGCCAGATAGGCGTCGCGCTGGTTTCTAAGATCCGAATTTCGACAGCTAGATGTCGCCGAGGTAGGTAAGAATTAGGGCTGATGATTCTACCCGGGCCGTTCGGGTAATGCCCAATTACCCGGGTACCCGGGCAGGCTATTACCCTGGCATTACCCGGACCCGCTATTACCCGGGTAATACCCGGGCATCATATGGCAAACTTCTACTGTAAGCATGCTTGGTTTATTTCAAATATTCAATTCAGTGTACCAGGCGCACAGAATTTATATGTATGTAAGCAAATAAAAAAAGCTGAAATGAAAATTCAGTTTATACAGTTTTAGGCAAAATATAAGAATCATGAGCGGAAGTTTATGAAATTTCTTTCATATGAATTTGTGATGTGAACTTCTAAAGCTGTTAACAACAATATAATAGTAAAAGCATAAAAATGACATTTTGAAAATATCTCAAAAGTTTTGCGTTTCATGTAGAAGAGATACTCGCTGTGATTTTTTCAACCCTTTTGTATATTGAATGGTATCTACATGAAACTTGGGTTCTATCTGCTGTTCTTTGTCGCTACCTCTTAACATAATTCTACATTTTAGTCCCTATAAAGGTTTTAGTCAAAATCATCAGGAAAACTAAATCCCGAAAATCCTATGTATATTTTACTGAAGCAAAGGATAAATGCTTTCACCCCAACAAGTAAAAAATTTCAAGGCAAGGTAAAAGAGCCAACCTTATTTTAAAATTGTTCCATCATTTTTGGATTTAAAGCTAACATAAAAACAAGTAAGGAAAGCTGTCTTCGGCTGTGCCGAAGGCTAAATACCTTTCATGAATAAGCGTCACGATTTTCACTGTTTGATCCCAGGACAGCCTGTGTAAATTTAACTTAAGCTCACACCGAAATTATCAGAACTATCGATTATATGGGGGCGATGTGTTATATTGGTCCAATCTCATTGATTTTTTAACACCGACATTCCAAATTCTAAAAGAGCAATAGTTACGAAATTTCACGTTCCTACCTATATAGCTACAGGAGTTATCTACCAAAATCCGTTTATTGGAACAATCGATTGTATGGGGGCTATGTGAAATATTTATCCCATCTCGATGATTTTCAACATTGATATTTCAGATATAAAAATAACAATACGTCCAAAATTTCACGTTCCTACGTGTTTAATTGCGGGAGTTATAGCCCAAAATCCGTTTATCGGAATAATCGATTGTATGGGAGCTATGTGAAATATTTATCCCATCTCTATGAGTTTCAACATCGATATTTCACATATAAAAATAGCAATACTTACAAAATTTCACGTTCCTACGTGTTTAATTACAGGAGTTATAGCCCAAAATCCGTTTATCGGAACAATCGATTGTATGGGGGCTATGTGAAATATTTATCCCATCTCAATGATTTTCAACATTGATATTTCACATATAAAAATAGCGATACCTCCAAAATTTCACGTTCCTACGTGTTTAATTACAGGAGTTATAGCCCAAAATCCGTTTATCGGAATAATCGGTTGTATGGGAGCTATATGTAATATCGGTCCGATCTTGCTGGTTCCGACAAATGATTCCTATATTGGAAAATGGTGGACGCATACAAAATTTCAGCCAAATATCTCAAAAACTGAGGGACTAGTTTGCGTTCAAACAGACAGACAGACAGACAGACAGACAGACGGACATGGCTAAATCAACTCATCTCGTCATCCTGATCATTTCGGTATACTTATTGATGGGTCTATCTCTTCTTCTTCTCATACTTACAAACATCGGACCAAAGTTATAATACCATTTCATGTTCATGAAAGGTATAATAAACATACATAGCTAGAATATTTATATTCGGTCTTATTGTTTTACACATTGCTGTAGTATTAAAATTTGAAACAGGTTGCTGGCGCATTTGTCAGTGCAGCTGATACTTTTTCGAAACAAATTTTTGTTCAAGTTTTGTATCAGGCGCACAAAATTTACATGAAATAATAATAGGTTGCTACAAAAACAAAAATTCAATTGAAATAAAAATTTCTGCCTCAAACTGGTCTGTACAGAAGGGGGCGTAAGTGGGTCTACTGCCCCTATCCACTCAACTTACTATTACATTGCATCGGTATTTTTGTTGTACTATTATTTTTAGTGTTAAAAATAAAGATTTTCCAACAGTCATATAACACATAAAAATACTTTGGAAACTTTCGTTGAGAAACGTAGTGAACTTCGGCTGTGGTCATGAAATTCGCGAAGTGTGTATCGGTTATAAAATATTATCAGAAAAAAATGTAACTGCCCAGCAGGTTGCGCTCGCAATTACCACCTTTTATCTCTTACGATAACACATTTTAGTCTTGGGGTTTGGCGGCTGTTGCAGCAACCACATGATGGGTAAGTTTTGGAACAGTCTTCCGATGTAGGGTAATCTTCAACTCTTTCTTCGACGTAAACCATATGTTCGCTATAATAATGGTTTTATAAATTTTTAAGAGAAAACCATAAACTTTTTAAATGGTTTAAAAAATGAGTACCAGCTTTTTTTCAATCCTACAATCCTCAACGGGAATTTTTTATAAACAAATTTTAACTTTTTTTTATTTGGGACGCTACGGAAATTCATTTTGGAGAAAAGGCTACTAGATATTTTTTCAATCCTACAATGTTTGGTGACGAAATTAATCACATACATTTACACATCGCAATTTTTATTTTTTTTTTTAATCCAAAATTATATGTGACGCTACTGGAATAATTTTTTAAATTTTTGGGAAATGGCAACTAGATTTTTTTTGTTTTCAATTATAAAATCAAACGAAATTGATCTCATACATACATATACACACCACGAACTAATTATAAGACCAATAATTTTTCGTGTACAATAAACTGAACTTCAAGTTGTTTGTTGAAATGGATGATTCTGATTGTGCTAAATATTTTGATGTTCTTTGTAAAACGAAAACCTTTTAGTTTGTTCGCCATGAACCAAAGGTGAATAATAACTAACTAGTTTGGTTCGTGTTACAAAAGGTAAACAGACATGTAGTACATATTTTAGTATGACCCGGAAACTACACTGATGTGTATGAGTCGTTTTCTAATTTTTTTTGCCCCAGCAACTGGAGTACCATACTACAATACCGTGCTAGAAGCCATTGAAATTAAGTGGCGCTTGAGAAAAGAAAAGAAATGAAAATGAATTGCAAAGTTTCCTATCAAGAAAAGGAGAGAATGTGTGAATATATACATGTTTACTCCATTTCGATATATTAAGTTAACCGGTTAATTTGATTAAAAGCTCATGACTTTGTGAGCCTTCATTCAAATATGATTCTGCTTATTAAAAACACCAAAAATTTTAACTTGATTTTGTTATATATAAACTTGTCTTGTCTTATAATTATTTTGTGGAGTGTATATAGTGTATGTCTTCCTTGACACAATTAAACCAAGTAAGTTGCTCTCCCGTGACAAATGCAAAACCAAGAAAGTAGTTGGGAAAATAACTGAGATTTACCTGGTTTTGTATTTGTCACGGGAGAACTACTTACTTGATTTTGTTGTATCACGGGAGATGTAGTGTTTTGCCTATAAATTCTATTAATAAACCCTGTAAGGAATTCAGTTAATTTCAAGTCAACTATTAGGTCTTCTTCCGTTTCATCGCTGCGCCATTTTAATAAAAACATTTTGTATGTAGCTGTACAGCCTTCTAAACAAGGTCTGAAACGGTATTTGAAACCAGAACAATGTTACCATCTTGAAAATTTTTAATTAAATCAAAGCTAACATGAAAAGACATAATTAATTTAATAGACAAATATTTTTTATTCGAGTCAAGATTTTAAAGAAAATTATTAATTTGAACAATGAGTTGATTAGAAAGTTTAAACATGAAAATTCTATCTGTTGCGCCAAGCAATAGCAGTCAAACCTCTGATAGGGTATTTTATCTTTCAATTAGTGCCTCGTGTACATATGTATATCCTTCTTCAAAAATTATTTACACTCTTTTACCATCATTGGATACCTCTCATTATAAATGTATTTTTTTTAAATATTTTCATTTATCAATATATACGTTAAAAACAATACTAGCCTGTTTTAAATTGCTTTCGAAATTATTACACACTGAGGAGATATTTTAGGTACAGCCAGGATAGAAGTTTTACACACGCATATATAATTAGATGACTAAAAGTTAGCTTTTATTGTAGTCGACCACAGTATTCCCTACAGGGAACATTGTTGAACTGAAATGTAAAAAAAATATGTATGTTGTCAAAAATGTAAAACATAATTCCAGCAGCGTCCGTAGAAAGAAGGGAGATTTTCTTTAAAATTTTGAATTGAAACTAACGTATGGTTTTCGCCGAAGGGCGAGTAAAGATTTAACCTATATCTGTAGCTTGAACCAAAAATCACCCATGTTTTCGCTGTTGTAGCCACCAAAACTCTTCATGAAAGATTTGGTTGCCTTAAGAAGGCCCTATGCTCCAATAGAAGTTAAGAAAAATGATAACGATGATGACGATACATTTTGTTGTCGATTCCGGGGTCCACCTACTGGCCAGTTTTCTGTTTTCTGCGAAGATTTTCATAACAAAAAAAAATACACTTCCCGGACACTGTGACCACAGGCGAGACTTTAAACATATTTTACTATTGAAAAACTGTATTATAGATGCTACTTTTCAGTGGAATGTAATAGTAAGTTGAGTGGATATGGGTAGTAGCCCCACTTACGCCCCCTTCTGTACACACCAGTTTGCAGCAGAAATTTTATTTCCAATTGAGTTTTTGTTTTTGTAGCAACCCACTATTATTTCATGTAAATTTTGTGCGCCCAAGGCGAATTCATTACAGGTGTGTTCGAGCGAATTCAGATCTACACGCACGCACACACTCCTTGTGCCTAAAAATGTCAGACAAAGCAACAACATAAGAAATTTGACAGCCACGATTGGATTTTCAAGGAAGAAGAAGAAGTCATATGGTGGGAAAAAGTCACCTGTAAATTTATTCGCCTTGTGTGCGCCTGATACAAAACTTGAACAAAACTTTGTTTCGAAAAAGTATCAGCTGCACTGGCAAATACGCCAGCAGCCTTTTTTAAAGTTTTAATACTACAGCAAGGTGTAAAACATTGGGACCATATATAAAAATTATAGCTATTTTAACTTCGAGGTATAGCTTTAAATCCAAAAAGGATGGAAAAATGTTAAGATATAGGTTGGCTCTTTTACCTCACTTAGAAAGCTTGTACTTTTTGGGATGAAAGCAATCAATTATCCTTTGCGACAGAGCAAACAACTGGTTACCGGCTATCCCGGGCCATATTTTACCACTTTTTTGATCTGACATTAATTTTTTATTTTTTTGGCTGACTTGGTCGTTTTAATGATTTGCTTTTCCCCAAGCCTATAAATCATTCTTTTTGCAATGAATCTTATATTTTTGAGTACTTGCAGTCATTTTATGAGTGGCATCTGCGACAAAAAAAAAATTACCAAATGACAGTATAACCAGACAGATCTTTTTTCGATAGCTTCTAAACTAGAAAAACGCAGAACTGTCGGGAATGGACCGTGTTAAATAAGTATGAAATAAAAATGTTTAAGAAAAAAATAGTTATCTGCTTTTGCAGACGCAGCGATGATATGTACATAAGATTTTCGGGAAAAATGTTCATGTAAAATCAACACTTTTCCGGTTATTTTTTTTAACACTATCGCTCATGTTAAAAAAGTTGTCTTCGTGTTAAATTCACATGAATTGCTATAAAATGTACATGCATTTCTTTCAACACATCATGCCTTCCTGTTAAAACAACACAATCTGCCTCATTATCTCATGCAAATTCAACAGGACCTTTCTTGTTAGTTTAACATGATTCATGTTGTCAAAAAAATCAATCTGTGTGTATAGACTTCTTAATATTCTCCTAATTTGTATGTTCTTAGTATTACACTTATTATTACTAACAGCTTTATAAGATTACATCACAAATTGATATGAAAGAAATTGTATAAATTTCCGTTTACGATTCTTATGTTTTGCTCAAAACTGTATTAACTGAATTTTCATTTCAGCTTTTTTTATTTGCTTACATATAAATTCTGTGCGCCTGGTACACTGAATTGAATATTTGAAAGAAACCAAGCATGCTTACAGTAGAAATTTGCCATATGATGCCCGGGTATTACCCGGGTAATAGCGGGTTCGGGTAATGCCCGGGTAATAGCCTGCCCGGGTACCCGGGTAATCGTCGGGCATTACCCGAAAGGCCCGGGTACCCGGGTAATACCCGGGTACCCTGGTCTTCGGGTATCAACAGCTCTAGTAAGAATATGGTGCAATAACAACCAAAGTAGTAATTCTCAATGCTGTTAATCTTCAATTTTGTGTGTATCAGGGTAAAATTTGGATCTGATTAAAGAAGATTTATTGGAGATAATCTCCGTGTGTGTATCCATAGCATTATCAAATTAATGTATAATTTTTGGGAGAGAGGACGAAATCCGTTCGGAATTTTATTTAGAATTGTCCTGATAATTTCAGGGGCCACAGGTCATAACGGCCTAAGTCTGTTTTTTATATAAAAATATGATATTTATATTAAGGCCCTAATATGGTGTTTCCACCAAAAACAAACACCGTTTTTGTAGGTTTTGGGTATGAAATAATTGTCAACTGTTTCCACTGCGTGTTTGATACACATAAATTGTGTTCAATCTGTCATTCGTGTAATTTTATTATTCGAAAATTTTGTGGAAAATGCTATCTACGCCAAAAGGCAGATCCCGCCACGAAAACCCACTGGTAGCCATTTGGGTCTTATAAAAGCTATAACCTTTGTAACACAGTCCAATTTTGCGGTGGGACCTATCAAACATAGGGCCGCCTATCAAACATAGGGCCGATTTTGCGTTGCATTTTGAAAAGTATTAAAAAATTTAAAAAATTTTAAATATAAATTAATTTAATTTTAATTGTCAACAATTTTGACAAACTGAAAGCAATGGTAACATGATTTCGATAAGAATTAAAAAACTAAAAGGAAATAATGACGTAAATGAATATTATTTCCATCTTTTAATGATAGATCGTATGCAAACCCCAAGCAAACACGCTTTAAAAAAGGGGTTTGAAATGGGTTTGGGTTTTGAAATTTGTATGAGATTTGACAAGGGTTTCGAGTAGTGTTTGATTTTAAACACGCTAGGGCTAGAAAACACGGTATTTGCTTTTGGCACGAAAAATTACTCGAAAAAAAAATGAATGTTAAGTAAACCACATCAACGATGGCTTTTTCGAAAACACAAATATCAATGCCTGTAATATTTAACTACGATATAGTAAAGTGCTTAAGTTTTAGTGAAGCTGCATTCAGAAGTTATTAATAAAAATCCATCAGCATCTTGATTTAAAATAAAAAATGTGTTAGGGCCCTTCTATATTAGTGTAACGATATATTAAGGTATATGGGCATTTCCTTGCGTTGGGGACGTTACGTTTGAACGATATTTTTCAATTTTGAGTAATATTAGGCGGCCGCCGTGGTGTAGCGGTTAAGTGTTCGGCCTTCTGCACCAAGTCGTGGCGGTTCGATGCCCGGCAAAAGTAACATCAAAAATTATTTAGAAAAACAATTTTTCTAAACGGGGCCGCCCCTCGGCAGTAGTTTGGCAAACTCTCCGGGTGTATTTCTGCCATGAGAAGCTTCTCAGCAAAAAATGCATTTGCTTTGCAAGTGCCGTTCGGAGTCGGCAAAAAACTGTAGGTCCCGCCAACTTGTAGGAAAAACTCAAAAAGCAACACACCACAAGTTGGAAAGAGAAGCTCGGCAAAAATCTCGTTAGAGGTTAAGATAACCTGTTGGTATATCGCCGCCATTAGTTTTTTTTTTTTTTTTATTAGTTCAAAACTCGAAAATATTTGATTATTGTCGAAAGTTTTTTGTCCAACAAGCTTCCCCTCAAACATTCTAGGAGCGCACATAATTTGAGAGTCCGAAATGGGTCCAAAATATGTATAAAATATGACCATATATGACTCCGATATGATGAAATTTATGAGCTATGAACCAACAGTGTTCATTGAACAACCCTACAAGACGGGCTGATAATCGTTTCACGTATTGCCGGTTCTGCGAGAACGGTATTTGTACCTGTACAATACCCTTCGTACCGAAACGACCCGGGTTGTTTTTTTTATAATGACTCGGCCAAGAGCAATACATTTCGAAGTGACCCTGTCTAACGCGTCACGATTCCCTCACCTATTGTCATCCCCGGAACAGCCCCTTGCAGCACGGCTGCTCCTTATTCTCTTGATCCGGGCTGGCATTGAGCCAAATCCTGGCCCAAGAGAATGGTTCTGCTGCGTTTGTCGGAAGAAAATATATACAAGACGATCACACTCAGTACAGTGTGCATCATGCAAAGGTTGGTTGCACAAATCAAGTTGCTCCGGACTAGATCCGAAAGCACATCGGCCCACAAGTTTCTATAAAAATTTTGTGGCGCCCTGCTGTTCACGTCGAAGGACGTCCCGAGGCAAGCGACGCTCATATGTTGCTTTATCGCCCTCTAATAATAATCAAGTCTCCACGACCTGCAATAATTATATTGCCCAGCAGAATATATGTGTTCCCGGCTGTAGCTTACTTCCTAGTGCATCAACAGCACAAGCACCCACTCATGGCTACTTTCTTCGTAGCACATCGGTTGATGCTTGTAGCACTACTGAGCTTCAGCCCCCGTCTCTAAACTCTTTAATAACTTCTTCCGGCACTAGCACGAATGAAAGTCAAGTCCATCAACTTCTGGTCCCTCACTCTTCGTGCACTGTATGTCGGCACAGGATATATGCGTCTGTGGCATCGGTCAAGTGCAACTCCTGCCTAGGCCTGTGTCACCTACGCATATGTTCTGGGCTCGCAAACAGAAATCTTTGGACTGATGTGTTTGTCGCGCCTTGCTGTCGAGTTGTGCAGCCCTCAACGCCGACGGAAGTACACTCATCTAATAGTGAACGAATTCCGCCGGCTTCAGGACTGCAACGGAGATCAATATCGCGACATAACCTACCACCATCTAGGCGAACACATCAGTCTTTAACTCCCAGAGTGGCCATTGCCTCTCCTTCGCAATTTAAATTGTTGCAATTTAACTGCAACGGCTTGACCGGCAAGATAGCGGAGATAACCACATTTATGCAGCTACATAAAATCAAAATTGCTGCAATCCAGGAGACAAAACTTGGCCCCCACTCGAATCTCCGAGCGAGTGGAGGCTACCACGTACTCCGGCATGATCGTACAGACGGCGGAGGTGGTCTCGCGTTCCTTGTACACCATACGGTGCAGTATAGGGAATTTGATATCAACACTGACCAAAGTGACTTACCTTTAGAGTGTCAAGGTATAGTTGTTGTTGTAACGAAGCGTAGCCCTGCCCAGCGTGTACTTTTCCTTAACCTAAATTGTCATCAATTTCTTCTAACGGGAGTCCTAGGAAACTTGCAGTTTCAACAGGGTTGGACCAGAGGGAGATGGGTGTTAGAAGAGTGGGCTCCGAAGAGCAGATAAATAAATGGTTGGTATTATGGGGTGACGAGCCGCATGCCGGACATTCATTCGGCACGTCAAGGTCTAGTCTGGATAAGTAGGAGTTTAACCTGCTACAGTATCCAGAGCGTAATTGAGCCAGAGTGACCCTTGTCTCTCGAGGAAGATGACGCTCCTCAGCCGCGACGCGAGGTGGTTTGGCGTGCAAAACGGCGTTCAGTGGACAGAGCGAGACATAATACGCAACGGACGTGTCATGGATGTGCTTCAGGGCCTGCGTATGTACCTTTGGATCAAACGGCGAAAGTGTGAGGTGCCGGATCTCATCAAAATGCTCACGTAGATGTGCCCTTACGGTCCTAGGAGGTGGCTCATACTCAAGCAGTAGTCTGTTGGGATGTTGTGGTTTGCAACAGTTCAACAGGTACTGCTTGTTTAGCATTTCATTGTGCTCCAAAACTGGGAGCATTTCCACCTCATGATGTAAATGATGTTTAGGAGACATAAGGACGCATCCCGTGGCGGTTCTGAGTGCGGTATTTTGGCAGGCCTGCAGTCTTTTCCAATGAACCTCAGCAAGCCCCGGCGACCATATCGGCGACGCGTAATTCAGGATCGGCCGACCAATTGCTTTATAGGTTGCCAGCAACGTTTCTTTGTCTTTACCCCAAGTGCTGCCGGCTAGCGACTTGAGAATTTTGTTGCGGCTTTGTAGCTTAGAGACAATTGCGGTTGAATGAGCAGCGAATTTGTGCATGGGGTCGAAAGTTACCCCTAAGATTTTGGGGTGAGAGACAGTAGGTAATTTTTGATCGCCTACGTAGATTTCTAACTCCATGCCAACTTGCGCCGTCCAGGTCGTGAATAGTGTCGCCGAGGACTTCGTTGGCGACAATGTCAGGCTCCGGGCAGTGAAAAACTCAACAAGAGAGGGGAGATAACCATTGATCCTGGAGCATAGCTCATCAACGGAAGTGCCAGTAGCCAGGATCGTACAATCGTCTGCGTAAGAGACAATCGAGACTCCATCTGGTGGGGAAGGAAGCCTCGAAATATAAAGATTAAACAGAAGCGGGGAAAGGACACCACCCTGCGGTACCCCTTGTTTAACCTTTCTCGGTTTTGATTTTTTGTTTCTGAAAACTACAGACGATTGACGACCACTCAGATAATTGGCGGACCAACGCTTAAGACAGGGGGGGAGCGATGAATCTTCCAAATCGGATACCAGTTGTCCATGATTTACTGTGTCAAAAGCTTGAGACAGGTCAAGAGCAACTAGAACCGTCCTGTGATGAGGGCTTTTCTGGTTGAGTCCGTCAGTTATCTGAGTGTTAATGGCATTTAGAGCAGATGTTGTGCTCCGTATTTTTCTAAAGCCATGTTGGTGCTCGGCTAACCTCAACTTTGATGTGTAAAGAGGAAGTAATACCGCCTCCAATGTCATCACTACTGGCGAGAGGAGCGATATCGGACGATAAGACTCCCCTACGTTAGCTGGCTTGCCAGGCTTTAGTAGTGGGACCACGACTGCCTGTTTCCATTTTTCAGGTATGACAGAAGTGGCCAGGGACAAATTGAAGACGGTAGTGAGGTATTTTACTCCCTCTTCGCCGATGTGTTTTAAATGCACCATGGCTATGTCGTCAGGGCCCATAGCTTTAGAGTTTTTGGCTTTCCTGATGGCCACTCGAACCTCTGTAGCGGTGATGGAAACGGGGGCATTGTTTTTGTGTTTATGCGCACACCTGAAGATCCTACGTCTGTCCCTGTCCTGTGCAGGGTGTGGGTGTGGTACAAACTGTCGGCAAAAGGCCGTTGCACTTTTCTTCGGGTCACTAAACGTCTTATCACCAAAGGTGATGTCTACGTTTTTTGGTGGGCCCGTCGAATTTGACAGGGATTTGACTGTGGACCATAATTTTCCAACACCGGTAGAGAGGTTACAAGACCTCAGATGCTCCTCCCATTTGGCATGTTTGTGTTCATCTACCAACCGTCTGATTTCCGCGTTGAGACCACTGATCTGTGGGTCTGCGGGATCGATGCTACGTATATGGTCACGTTCATTGGCCAGGGCTGCAGCTTCAGTTGGGAAGTTTGGCCGTATATTCTGTATTCTCCCAGCTGGTATAAAAAGGGCTGCAGCTCTATTTATGACCTTACGTATTTCCTTTTCACCTTGGCGTACGTCAGTCGGTATGGGAAGAGCACCAAAGGAGCTCTCAGTAAACTCAGTAAAGCCAACCCAGTCAGCCCTCCTGAAGTTTACGTAGGATCTCTTCTCAGAGGTGGTGAAATCCGGGGCACGATCAACGGACAGGATGATTGGCAGGTGATCTGATGCCAAAGCCACCATTGGGCGCCAGTTTATGCAGTTTATTAGACCTGGACTAACAATTGTTATGTCCGGGGAGCTACTGCAATTTACTGCCATCCTCGTGGGGGCGTCCGTGTTCACCGCGCAGAATGTGGAAGCGTCAATTTGCTCGGCTATTTCCCGTCCTCTGCCGTCAGCAGAATGGCGTGAATGCCACATGTCATGGTGTGCATTAAAATCGCCCATAATGACACGGTTATCGCCCCGTAGGAAATCGCTTAAATCAGGGCGATAACTTCTGGGACAACAGGTGACGGGAGGTATGTAGATGTTTATCAGCTCGAGATCAACACCTCCAGCTGAAATGACAATACCCTGTCGCTCTAAGGGTATGTCCTCTTGGTCGGTGTTGAATGCAAATTCCCTATACCGCACGGTTTGGTGGATGATGAACGCAAGTCCACCCCCACCGTCCGTACGATCATGCCGGAGAATGTGGTAGCCACCACTCGCTCTGAGATCCGAGTGGGTGCCAAGTTTAGTCTCCTGGATTGCAGCAATTTTGATGGAGTTTTGCTGCATAAACTTGGTGATCTCCACAATCTTGCCAGTTATACCATTGCAGTTTAATTGCATTATTTTGAAATGCGGGGGAGAGGCAATGGTCACTCTGGGAGTCAGGGACTGGTGCGCTCGCCGTGGAGGTAATATGCTAGTCCGTGATCGTCGTCGCAGTCCTGAAGGCGACAAATTCCGCTCGTTGGGAAACGAGGTAGAATTTGTCGGCAATGTGGGCTGCACAGCTCGACAACACGGCGCAACATACGCATCAGTCCATAGATTTCTGTTTGCGAGCCCTGAGCATATGCGCAGGTGACATTGGCCAATGCAGATATTGCACTTGACCGATGGCACTCTGGACGCATATATTCTGTGCCGACAAACAGTGCACATAGTGTGAGGGACCAGGAGCTGATGGCCTTGATTCACACTTGTGCCGGTACCGGAAGAAGTAGAGGGGAGGAGAATATTTTGGGGCGGGAGTTGTAGCTCAGCAGTGCTCACAACATCTATAGATGTGCTACGTAGGGAGTAGCTATGAGCTGCTGTGTGAGGTGTTAGCGCGCTAGGGCGCGAGCTACAACTGGGAACACACAATGTTTGCTGAGCAATAGATATATTGCGAAGGGGAGGCGATAGCGCTACGCCGGAGCGTCGCGAGCCACGGGACGTTCTAAGACGTGAACAGCAAGGCGCCACGAAGGTTTTAAAAAAACTAAGAGGCCGGTGTGTCTTTGGATCTAGTCCGGAACAACTAGACTTGTGTAGCCAACCTTTACAAGATGTGCATTGCACCGAATGCGAGCATCTGGTATAAATTTTCTTCCGGCACACGCAGCAGAACCATTCTGTTGGACCAGGGTTTAGCTCAACGCCAGACCGGAACAACAGAATAGGGAGCAGCCCTGCTGCAAGGAACTGCTCCAGGGATGACAATTTAAGGGGGAGGAATCGTGACACGTTAGACAGGGTCACTTCGGGTGTACTGCTCTTGGCCAGGCTGTAATAAAAAAATACAGCCTGGGTCGTTTCGGTACGAAGGGTACTGCGCAAGCACATGTACCTTTCTCGCAGAACCGGCAGTACGTAGAAACTGTATAGTTATACAAGCTGGTGGCGTTGATCTCGAGCTAATCAATATATACATTCCTCCCGTCACCTGCTGCCCCAGAAGTTATCGTCCTGACCTTAGGGCGTTTCTTTGTGGCGATAACCGTATCATCATGGGCGATTTTAATGCCCATCATGATATGTGGCATTCACACCTTTCGGTGGACGGCAGAGGACGGGAATTAGCCGAGCAAATTGATAACTCCTCTTTCTGTACTGTGAACGGAGACTCCTCAACTAGGATGGCTGTTAACTGCAGTAGCTCCCCGGACCTAACTATTGTTAGCCCGGGGTTAATTAACAGCATCAACTGGCAACCTATGGTGGCCCTGTCATCCGACCACCTGCCTATCATCCTGTCTGTCGATCGTGCCACGGATTTTATCACGTCGGAGAAACGTACTTACGTGAATTTCAAAAAGGCCAATTGGGTCGGCTTTTTGGAATTCACGGAGAGCTCCTTTGGTGATCTTCCCATTCCCACTGACGTACACGTTGGCGAGCGCAACATACGTGAGGTCATTAAAAAGGCTACAGCCCGTTTCATACCAGCTGGTAGGATAAAAGATATCAGGCCTAACTTCCCAGCTGAGGCCGCAGCCTTGGCCAACGAACGTGACCTCATACGCAACATCGATCCATCTGACCCACAGATCGGTGATCTCAACGTGGAAATCAGAAGGCTGGTTAACGAACACAAACAAACCAAATGGGAGGAGCACCTCAGGTCTTGTAACCTCTCTACCGGTGTTGGGAAATTATGGTCCACCGTCAAGTCCTTGTCGAATCCTTCGGGTCCACCAAAAAATGTCGACATTACCTTTGGTGACAAGACAATAAATGACCCCAGGAAATGTGCACAGGCTTTTTGTCGACAATATGTCCCACACCCTGCGCAAGACAGGGCTAGACGTGGAATCTTCAGGCGTGCGCATAAACACAAAAACTATGCCCCCGTTCCCATCACCGCTACAGAGGTTCAAGAGGCCATCCGGAAGGCCAAAAACTCCAAAGCCATCGGCCCTGATGGCATAGCCATGGTGCATCTAAAACACATCGGCCTAGCGGGAGTCAAATATTTAACGGCCGTCTTCAATTTGTCTCTGATCACAGCTGTCATACCCGACAAATGGAAGCAGGCAACTGTGATCCCACTACTAAAGCCTGGCAAGCCAGCTAACGTTGGGGAGTCATATCGCCCGATATCACTCCTCTCGCCAGTAGTAAAGACACTTGAGGCGGTCCTACTCCCGCTCTACACATCACACTTGATGTTAGCCGAGCACCAACATGGCTTCAGGAAGGGTAGGAGCACAACTTCTGCTCTAAATGTCATAAACACTCAGATAACTGCCGGTCTTAATCAAAATAGGCCTAATGACAGGACGGTTCTAGTTGCACTTGATTTGAGTCAAGCTTTTGACACAGTAAATCATGGGCAACTTGTAGCTGATTTGGAAGACTCGTCACTCCCCCCCTGTCTAAAGCGTTGGACCGCCAATTATCTCAGTGGTCGTCGGTCGTCTGTTGTATTTAGAAACAAAAAATCTAAAGCCAGGAAGATAAAACAAGGGGTACCACAGGGTGGTGTCCTCTCCCCGTTATTGTTTAACTTCTATATTTCGAAGCTTCCTCCTCCACCAGAAGAAGTTACGATTGTTTCTTACGCAGACGATTGCACGATATTGGCAACTGGTACTTCCGTTGATGAGCTGTGCTCCAAAATAAATGGTTATCTCCCCTCTCTAGTCGAGTTCTTTACTGCCCGAACCTTGACATTGTCGCCAACAAAGTCTTCGGCGACCTTATTCACGACGTGGACGGCGCAGGTTGGCATGGAATTAGAAATCTATGTAGGTGATCATAAAATACCTACTGTCGCTCACCCAAAAATTTTAGGAGTGACTTTTGACACCATGCACACTTTCGCTGCCCATTCAGCCGCAATTGTCTCAAAATTACAGAGCCGCAACAAAATCCTCAAGTCACTAGCCGGCAGTACTTGGGGTAAAGACAAAGAAACGTTGTTGGTAACGTACAAGGCAATTGGTCGGCCGATCCTGAACTATGCGTCGCCGATATGGTCGCCGGGGCTTGCAGACGTTCACTGGAATCAGCTTCAGGCCTGTCAAAACACCGCGCTCAGAACCGCTACGGGGTGCGTCCTTATGTCACCTATATCTCATATACATAATGAGGTGGAAATGCTTCCAGTTAGGGAGCATAATGAAATGCTAAACAAGCAGTACCTACTGAACTGCTGTAAACCACAGCATCCCGGTAGACAACTGCTTGAACTCAGTCCGCCTCCTAGGACCATAAGGTCGCATCTACGTTACCCCTACGAGGGCAGGCACCTTGACGTTGGTGTAGGGGCTTAATCCGCTGGGCAGGCGTACCTAGACGATGAGGCAAGGAGCGGCTCGGCTCTCACCCCCTCAACGACTGGGGACGCATGCTCGGCGGCAACTAAGAACTGCCACCCCCTAATCCAGAGTGTTATGCGACACCGTGCTTATTGGAATGGTTTGCAGCCAGGGGGTTCAATATACCGGCTGTATTATAACGGCGCCTTCTCAACACCGGGTCACCTTGGGAAGTAACTATGGCCTTACCGCGGCAAGGGGCTCTGCCGCGGCGTACCGAACAAGTTCCCCACATTTAATATTAGACCGCTATGCTCGCAAAGTCGAGACGGCAGTCGTACGAACAAGATGATGAACAATTACAACAACAAAAAACAAAACAAAAAGGATGAGGAGAAAGGTAGAAGGCGGGCGACTCGGAGCTACTCGAGTAGTCATCTCGACGAGCTCTCACCTGACGAGCGGGCCCTGTTCGAGGAATTCGAAAGGGATGACGACGTGCCAACTACTAGTCGGGGGCTCAGACGACAAGTTGCTATAAGGGCTGCACGTAGGGCGGAACAGGTGGACCAATCGCGGGGCAGTCTGGTCGAAGGAACTGCACCGGATGGGGCGAATCCCACCGGAAGTGCATATGAGGCAATGAATCAGGGTAGTAGGCGGAACACCAACGATATCGCAAAAAATCCTGCTCCCCCAACTGCCACCAGCAAGGCAGGGCCCGCTCCAGCTAACTTTGAGGCCAGAGAGGGCAGCACCAAACGTAAGGCGGAGCATCTGAAGGAGCCGGATAAGCCCGGGTCTCCTAGGGAAGAAGAGCAGGCGAAGAAGAAGGCTGCACTGCACGAGCGCGGGAGGATGGGTGAGACTGAACGCAGGGAGGCTCCTTCAAGAGTAAGGATATCCTCATCTGAGAGTTCGGGACGCGATAGCCTACTGAGGAGCAAACACGACACCGGCGGATCCCATAAGGAAGGACCGAAGGGGGGAAAGAGGAGGACTAGGAGGGCAAGACCACCCCCAACACCACGCTTGGGGACCCCAGGAGGGCTAGATGACGAGAGAAGGAAGGGGTTGAGCGGTTCAGCTGTCAGGTGGTATTTGAAATACCTACTACAAGGACTGCCTCCGGATGAAGCTCGGGCAGAGGCCTACCTTCATATGAAGGCGAGCAGGGGGGAGAGGCGGGGGGCAGATGGCAGACGGTCCGAACCCCACATTGAAGGGAGATTCGGGTACAGGGTGCACAGAGGATCGCAACGGGGTGATGAAATCGCACACGCTCCTGGGCGTAGTAGCGGGAACGAAAGAAACCCCGCTCCCGCTGGAGAGCGGAGAGGCGGGCAAGGTATGCGAGAGGATACGCCCCTACAGAAAAGACAGTGGGAACAAAACTCCGGCGCCTCGACTTCAGCTGCGGCAGCGGCTGCCAGAGAGGCTCCTGGCCCCGGGACTCGGCGGGGTGGGCCTGGGCAGCACAGCTACTCGGATGCTACCAGAAGTGTCAGGGTGGCTGTGGTTCCAAGGGACTACCCTGCGGAGTTCCTAAGCCAGGAGCAACTCACAAGGCTGCACAACGTCGTGCTGCTAGAAGTCGCTGAAGGATCGGACAGACCGCTGAATTTCAGTGGGGTGTACTTCAGGCCAGGAATGATGCTCGTAGACTGCAGGGAGGAGAGTACAGCAGCATGGCTTGAAAGAGCAGTTCCAAGGTTGGGGGGGTGGACAGGTGCACCACTGACGACACGGAGGGGGGACGATATACCCCCTACGCACATGGTCACTATGTTCCTGCCCATGAACGAGGAATGGACGGTTGAGTTCATGCTAAAGCTCTTACGAGCCCAAAATGCTGGCCTGGACACGCGGATGTGGCGCATCATCAGCTCCAGAGTCGAAGAGGGGGGAATCCGCTTGAACACCGTGGTAGACGAGGGGTCGTTCGAGGCAATCAGGAGTTCGGGTTTCCAGGTGTATTACCGATATAGCTATATACCAGTAAGACCCTGGAAACAGAAGGTGCTGAACACTGATGGTTGCAACATTGGGGAGATGCAGAGTGAGCAGGTTTCGGGAGAAGCGGTTGAGGAGGGGGCACCCGAACCCTCACAAAGCTCGATCACCAGCACGCTAACTGCAGGGTCCAGCACTATCACTGGAGTGGATCCTGCGGTCCCTAGCACTCAGGAGTTGCTGGAGGGCATAGACTTCCGCAACCTGGACCTGGAGAGCAGAGGGGGAGAAGACACTCGGCTGTCTGAGGTAGACGAGCCGATGGAGGATCAGCAGTGATGGGCCGCGGCGTAACTGCGGTAGCCCAGATTAACCTCCACCACGCGAAGGCAGCTTCGGCTGTACTTGCGAACAAATTCGCACTGGAGGATCTGGGCATAGCGCTGATCCAGGAACCGTGGGTCATCAACGGGCAAATCAGAGGATTGAGAGGAAACAGCAAGGTAATTTGGGATCTTTCTCAGGAGAGACCAAGAGCATGCGTGATGCTAAAGAATTCTATTAATTATTTTTGCATTTCAGAGTTTATGAGCCAAGATTTAGTGGCTGTGCAAACAGTGATGGAGGCTGACGGTGCAAAGAGGAGCATCGTGTTTGCTGCGGCATACTTCGCGGGCGACAGTAACAACTTCCCGCCGGAGAATGTATCGAGACTGGTAGACTACTGCAGGAGGGCAAGACTTCCGCTAGTCATCGGGTGTGATGCCAATGCGCATAACGTGCAATGGGGAAGTTCGGACACGAATCAAAGGGGTGAGTGTCTTTTAGAGTATATTATAAGTAACGACCTAAGTATCTATAATGTGGGGAACTCACCCACCTTTGTCACTAGGGTCCGAGAAGAAGTGCTAGACATTACCATAGGGAACAATCTGGCCGATGCTCTAGTCTCGAGATGGGAGGTGTCATCTGAACCCTCACTCTCAGACCATCGCATCATCCAGTTCGTTGTAGGGGCCAAGGGGGGAACTAACCTACCTAGGAAAAACCCTAGGAGAACCGACTGGGAGAAATTTAATAGCATCATAGAGTTCAACCTTTCCTGCACTAGAAGCAGTAGAAGGGGTACAAGTTCTGAGGATCTAGAGGAGAGGGTGAACAGCATCAATCAAGTGGTGATTGATGCCTTTAACACTAGTTGTCGGGACTCCAAGGGCAAGAAATATAAGACCCCATGGTGGTCGAACGAGCTCTCAGCTATGAGATGCAACGTGCGGAAGCTCTTTAATCGAGCAAGACGCACCGGTCACTGGGAGGAATACACGACACACCTCACAGAGTACAACAAAGCAATTAGAAATTCCAAAAGAAGCAGCTTCAGGAATTTCTGCGAGACAATTTCTTCCACTCCGGAGGCTGCCAGGCTGCACAAAGCACTAGCCAAGGAGCAAGGGGAAACCAGGATGGCTCTGAAACTCCCGAATGGTGGGTTCACGAGCAGTGAGGTTGAAAGAGCACAAGCCCTGCTGTCCGCCCACTTTCCGGACGCAACAGGGGATCTAGAGGAGATCCAGCCTCAGGGTATAAGGCCGACGCCACAAAGCTGGCACCTGGCGAAACAGATGTTCTCTGAGAGTGCAGTCAGATGGGCGGTCAAATCCTTTGAGAGCTACAAGTCTCCGGGGGTGGACGGAATCTACCCGGCCTTTATGCAGCAAGGCGAGATACTTGTCCCATACCTGTCCAGGATCATGCGGGACAGCCTAGCACTGGGATATATTCCAAAAATTTGGAGGCGTGCCAAGGTTGTCTTCATACCCAAGGCAGGGAAGAAAGACTACTCGTCAGCGAAATCATTCAGACCCATCAGCTTAACTTCCTTCGTTCTCAAAACGATGGAAAAAATAGTGGATCATGAGATAAGATCGAACACTCTAAGGCATAGGCCTCTACACGTGGGTCAGCACGCATATAGGGCAGGTAGGTCTACTGACACAGCCCTATATCAGCTGACCACGGAGATAATGAGTGCGTTCGAGTGCGGAGAGGTGGTGGTGTGCGCCTTCCTAGACATAGAGGGAGCTTTCGACAACACTTCACATGGAAGTGTAAGTCGAGCATTGGAGCGGACAGGAGTCCAACAACCAATAATACGGTGGATAGACTCGCTACTCCGGACGAGGATAGCAGAAACCGCAGTGGGGGAGGAAAACGTTCAAATAAGAACTACTAGAGGGTGTCCACAAGGAGGAGTATTATCACCCCTTCTGTGGAGTTTGGTAGTCGACGAACTCTTGCACATACTAACCGACAACGGCATCCGATGCCAAGGGTACGCCGATGATATAGTTATTATTGCAAGAGGGAAGTTTGAGAGCACTCTCTGCGACATCATCCAGAGAGCATTGAGGTTAACGAAGGAATGGTGTGCAGGTGTGGGTTTGAATCTGAACTCCAATAAGACTGCAATCATCCCCTTCACAAAAAGGAGATCCCTTACGGGTATGAGAACAATTACTTTAAATGGGGCACGCCTGGAGACAGTTTCTGAAGTGAAATACTTGGGGGTCATGTTCGACTCCAAGTTGCTATGGAAGAAACATGTTGAAATCACAACATCAAAGGCAACCAAGGCTATTATGGTGTGCAGAAGACTCGCGGGCAAATCATGGGGGTGTAACCCAATGATACTGAGATGGATGTACACCATGATAGTCCGACCCACTATAGTATACGGAGCGGTAGCATGGGCTCCTAGATCAGCTCTAAGCACAGTGAGGAAATCACTCGCTAAACTCCAGCGTCTGGCATGCGTATGTATTACGGGGGCTATGCGTACCTGCCCGACTGCAGCAATGGAGGTGCTGCTGGATCTGAGCCCACTGCACATAGTAATTGAACAAGTAGCCAAACGAACCATGCTAAATATAGCAAAAGAAGGCTTCGGGAAAGGAAAGGTCATCTCGTCCGCGGAGGCAGATAAACTAAAAAGACAGCTGCCCGTCTGTCAACTGCCAAGGGATGACATAGCAAAGGTGGTAGAGTTCGAAAAGAGATACAAGATAGAACTGGGAGATAAGAGTACCTGGGACCCCTCGAATGTGGGTAAATACCACGGAAACAGGACCCTGGTATGGTACACCGATGGCTCGAAAACTCCAGAAGGAATTGGAGCGGGAATATACGGTCCCCGCACCAATTTGTCAGTCCCCCTTGGAGAATACCCGAGCATCTTCCAGGCAGAAGTAGTTGCCATTAGTCTGTGTGCGGATATAATTCTGCGACGCGGCTACTCCGACGAGAACATCACTCTATTAAGTGACAGCCAAGCCGCACTCAAGGCGATAGCATCCTGTGAGATAAAGTCCTCACTGGTGTTGGAGTGCGGACAGAAACTAAAAGAGATATCAACCAGAAATAACCTCAGACTAGCATGGGTTCCAGGCCATGCGGGCATAGAGGGCAATGAAAGAGCGGACCAACTTGCAAGGGCAGCGGCAGCAACAAAGCCCATAGGCCCTGAACCTTTCCTTGCAATCGGAGAGCACACGATAAAAGAGATGCTCAGGAAAGAGGAGTCTGACATGAGAGAAGAACATTGGCGTCAGACAATCGGGCTACGTCAGGCAAAAGCCATGTTAGGAGGATATAACACAAAGCGGTTCAAAGAGGTAATAAACCTGTCCAAAAATAGTCTTAGGATTATAACAGGTGTCCTCACCGGGCATAGCAGGCTCAAGGCCCACATGCACAGAGTGGGCATTTCGTCTAGCAGCCTGTGTCGTTTCTGTGACTCAGAGGACGAAACAGCGGAGCACATTTTGTGCAAATGCGATGCAATCTCTAGAAGAAGGCAAAGAATCCTTGGAGCCATGACTCTAGAGTGCAAGCACATACGTGAACTAAAGCCGATCCTAATCTTGGATTTTTTGAAGGTGATAGGCCTCGTAGACGTGCTATGAGTATATGAGGGCACAATAGATCTTAAGGTCGCAGTGCAATACCTCAATTCAATTATTATTATTATTATTATTATCTACGTAAACATTTTGATGAGATCCGTCACTATATAACAACGCCGTTTGATCTACAGGTGCACAAACAGGCTTTGGGGCATATCCATACAACGTCTGTTGGCCATTACTCTGCGCTCTGTCCGCTAAACAATGTCTTACATGCCGCAACACCTGGCATTTCTGAAGAGGAGCGTCATCTTCCTCGAGAGACAAGGGTCACTCTGGCTCAATTACGCTCTGGATATTGTAGTAGGTTAAACTCCTACATATCTAGGCTGAACCCTGATGTGCCGAATGTATGTCCGGCATGCGGCTCATCCCCCCACAATACCAATCACTTATTTTCTTGCTCATTTGAGCCCACTCTTCTAACACCCATCTCTCTTTGGTCCAATCCTATTGAAACTGCTAGTTTCCTTGGACTCCCGTTAGAAGATATTGATGACAATTAGGTTAAGGAAAAATACGCGTTGGGCAGGACTACACATCGTTACAACAACAACAACAACGGGCTGATAATTTTACTAACACACTCACACTATAAACTATCAACGCTGATAAAGTTTTGATAAAAACACTGACGATTGTCAATTAATTGTCATAACTGACTGTCACGTGAGCATAAAATGATTATAACAAATGATGTATTTTCCAAACTTGGCATATTTTGAATTTGAAGTTAAAAATTATATTTTTATTACATTTTCAAAACTAAAAATTTCAGTCCAATACACATTTCTTTTAATTAAAATGGAAAAAAGAAGCTGTATAACATATGCAGATGGGTATATTAATTTTTAAAATTAATTTAATTAAATAAAATTAAAGTTTGCATTGTTTTTATAGGTGTTTTTTGCAAAGGAATAGCCAGCCCCATCAAAGCCACCATGACCGAAATTGTGACCAGCACAAGGCGTGACTGGCACGTAGCCTAGTCTAGCTCACACTGCAGCCCACTTTATCACCCAATAAATTCAAGCCCGTGCTATTTAACTGACGGGAAATGTTCGTTCACATTCCGGTGTTTTTTGTTGACATCGGGTGAGCCTTCCCTACGCCCATACTGCAACACATCCGCACACGTGTGTTTTGAATAAGCTCCCGCGATATCCGCGCCCGTCCGTTAAAATAGAACGCACTCGACTTTGTCTGATGAAAAGTCGGCTGCAGTGTGAGCATACATAGCAGTAATAATTAGGTTTCAAGATCTAGTTTATTCATATGAGTTGTATTGCATTTATTTATATAAAATTTTGGTATTAGTTTCCTTTAGGGGACAACTCCTAATAAATTAGCTAAAAATATGTGAGATACCTCAAAAGACGCGTTTTGGCCTCAGGATCACGAATCCGGAAGCGCTTTTTTAATTTTTTGTTTTAGTGAAAAGTTATGGTCAAAAAACCGAAAAATGACCCGGGTCCGATACCAAAATTGGGGCGGAATCCATGGTATTTATGTGCGAAACACCATTCTGAGTTGGCGGCCTTCGGCCGCGCTTATAAAAAATAACCCTGGGCTACGCCATCCCAAGTCCGGACGTGTGACATAACCGTGGCTACCGCCACGGCGGGACTTTTTTTTCACGTTTTTAGGCACAGTCTAATAAAATTACAACAACCACATGAAAACTTGAAACTTTGATTGCAAATTACTCTGCAGAGAAGCAAAATATTAAAAAAGCGCTTCCGGATTCGTGATCCTGGGGCCAAAACGCGTCTTTTGAGGTATCTCCCATATTTTTAGCTAATTTATTAGGAGTTGTCCCCTAAAGGAAACTCATACCAAAATTTTCAATAAATACTAAGTTTTTTAATTTGATTAAAATAAATAAATATTATAATGAAAAAAAATGTTTAAACATAATTTTTACATCAAATTTTAAAGGTGACAGTTGTCAGCTGTGATATCATTGTGACATCATCATGATATCATCATTGATCCAAAAATAGAGTGAGACAGATATATGCGTTATTGAAATTAGTAATGTGTTAGAGGGAGACAAAAACTCACACGGACACAGTTGTTGACATCAACTTTTTCTTTTTCCTCGTGCGAAATGATTGGAGCGATGATCGTTTAGCTGACAGCAATGACAATCAAATGTTGCATCAAATGATTGTCATCTGTCTTGTAGGGAAAGCAGCTTTGTAACAAATATTCACATTTCGTTTGTGAAAATTTTTTTATTTCAAATAAAATTTCAATTCTGAACATTTTTGTTTTTAACGTGCGGACTGTTCCTGCTATAACACACCTTTTTGGACTTCGATTTTAATATTGCTGGCCACCTTTATTACAAACTGTTCAAGATATTTCCTGGCCTCATAAGTACGTATACCTACATACATACCATAAGTGTTTGTTGGTGTTTTTTCAGTGCATTTTTACGTGTATATTATTAAGAATGTATAATTGCAGACCATCCCAGCTAACCATAAGAGCTCTAAATGAGCGCATATAGGGCTCTTTCCTTGGAGTGCTCACATTCATAATGAGCTACAAAAATAATCAGGAACAGTCATAAAATGCTCATATTTGATTGGCTTTTTCTATGAAACTGGTCATTCATAAAAGAGCTCTTAGCCTCATGCATAAAACAGTCTTTTTTGAATGATTTTTTGAGCTCTTAAACCAGTGCATAAAATAGTCTTTTTTGCATATTTTTTTTGTACCTTTAAGAGCTTTTTTCTCTTTTAAATTTTTTATTCATTTTATTTCTGTTTTATTTTGCTTTTCTTTCCCCTTTGTCTTCACATCTTTATTTTCCAATAGTTTTCCCATTCAATTTTCCAAACCCTTAAGCGTCCCCTTCCTAAATAGATGTAATTAAAGAGATAAACATTATTTTCCATACATAAAACAATCATTATTCTGAGAATAATTTTTATTTGATATTCTTAGAAAAACTTTTTTCAAATAGAAAGATTCTGACATTTAAATCTAAATAATGAAAGTACTGACACCAAGGCGAATAAATTTACAGGTGACCTTTTCCCACCATATGACTTCTTCTTGAAAATCGAATCGTAGCTGTCAAATTTCTTATGTTGTTGCTTTGTCTGACATTTTTAGCCACAAGGAGTGTGTGCGTGCGTGTAGATCTGAATTCGCTCGAACACACCTGTATGAATTCGCCTTGACTGACACTCAGAAAAACTCATAAAATAATCAAATTTATGCACGCACTCAGAAAAGCTCATAAAAAAGTTCATATAAGAGCTCAGATTTAAGAGCTCTCCGAAGCTGGTTTGCTGGGATGGCTCATTCAAAGACTTTCCCCAGATATGTATATCGAATGGGCTTGCCCCACAGATATGTAATGTCATCTATGCTTTCCTAATTCCAGACCCCCACCCTTCCCTCCCAATGCCAAAAAGTCGTCATTCATGAAGTATGTATATGACTTTTGGGATAGTCATAAATGCATCCGAAAAGCCTCATAAAGGAGTCATATATGACTCATATTTAATCTGTATATGAGCCGTTTCTGAGGCCAAACAGAGTCATATATGACTCCTATTCAGGCTCATATAATATACGAAATTTAGCTCATATCGGACGACCATTGCAGGACGGGAAATACATTCATTTCGGACTCATAAATGAGCTCATAAAGAGCATAAGCGCTCATATTTAGGACTCCTTTCTGACTCATTTATGACTCCAATTGTTTGCTGGGCTATAGCGTATAATGAGCTAGCTTAGGTACTAAAAAATTATCGTTAATAAAGTACTCACCTGTTGATACTCAAAGAGATCTTTTCGCGATCCACTCTCCATAAAGTAAGCATACGGATACGTATATTGAAGAGTATAACGGCATTTTGCCAACAAAGCAGCAGCATTAAACAAATACTGCCAATCAATCCAAGTACCCCGCCCCTTCATCACTTTATCATTAATACGATCACGTAAACGATCAATGGTCTGCTGTTCCAATTGTAATGATTTTGAGTGATTCTCCCAGCGCTCGTAATAATGCAAATATTTCTTGAGAGCTTCACGTGCTTGCACATGCACCGATTCGTTGGCAATATTTGGATTGTCTTTATAACGTGAACATTCATAGTATTCAGATCCATGTGTCTTCCAATCGCCCAGACACATCCAACAAAAGTCATGTTTGCAATTAAAGCATTGCATGTGATTACATCCTCCATTTTTTTCAATACAAATGTGGCATTTGGGGCAGTCTTTAGTATTGGCGCTAATATAATTGGCTGTTTCACTATCATCGGCACATTTTGTAAGCCATTTTCTAATTACTGTGCAGTCAGTGGGCGCATGATAATCCATGCCACATTTGAAACAAAATGACGTACGACACGAGGTGCAAATGATGCGCTTCGGACAGATCTCAGATGAACGCACAATAATTTGGCAATTTGGTCCAGGACAGAAACGTAATTGTGGATGCGATTTTACAAAGTCTTTGAAAGCAAACTGTTGATATTTATCACGCATTACCGGTCGTGTTACTAGGGTGAGCACCAAATCTTCAGGAACGCGTACATTGCACATTGGGGCCATGCAACCAATTTGTGTTGAAATTCCTTGAAATATTTGCGTATCAAAAAACGTTGACCAACAGTCTTTGCAAAAAGCATGACTACAAGAAAGGCTGAAAAATTTATCGCCCAACTGTGAGCTAGCGCAAACTGGACACATTTGACTGCGGTATGAAGTAATACCCCCGCCGCCGCTGCCAGGAGTTGGTGTGGTGTAGACCCCGATTGAGATCAATGCATTCCGAGATGTATCGACAGAACTACTACTACTACTGTTACTTATACTGCAGGCAGCAGCTGCGTCTTTGCTGGTTGATGGTGCAGATGGGTCTAAGAGATTGAGCATTGTATTTGGTGGTTTTATGCGGGCTGTTATTAATAGCGCATTCGCATCTTCTCGATACTTATTCACCACCACTTGATTATCCCATTCGTGCTCTAGCAATAGCACTTTAGCTAATGCAGGTGTTATCTCCAACACAGTATTAAGCTTTTCCACAGATTCATTGAGCAGTTTTTCAACCTCTTCGACGGTGAGGCAGTCAAATTCAAAGTATTCTGGATCAGTTTTTTTCGGATCCAAGCGTTCGACGTCACAGTCTTCCCCTGAAAGTATAAAAATTTTAAATTATTAGTTGTAAATATATTTTGAAAGCTGTTTTTACCACTGTAGCGAATAAAATGAAATTTGTAACGTAGGTGGTTTTTGTATGAACTTCAGATGTTTAAAGGCTAAAAAAATATAATAATTTCAACTAAGCGAATTAGCATCATGCAATAACCTCAGACTAACATGCGTTCCAAAAATGTGGACCAGGTGTGGCTGTAGGATAAAAAAAAAAGTTGGCGGGACCTACAGTTTTTTGCCGACTCCGAACGGCACTTGCAAAGCAAATGAATTTTTGCCGAGAAGCTACTCATGGCAGAAATACACCCGGAGAGTTTGCCAAACTACTGTCGAGGGGCGACCCCGTTTAGAAAAATTATTTTTCTAAATAATTTTTTGATGTTACTTTTGCCCAGCATCGAACCGCTACTAGTTACTTGGAGTAGAAGGCCGAACACTTAACCGCTACACCACGGTCGCCCTGTAGGATAAGGATAGGGAAATAGTATGGCCTTTTGCTGACGGGGAGTCTAGGTTTATGTTTAGCTGGCCTACCACCTGGGACTCGACACGGTCATGTCAAATCGTTCACACAACAGTCTGGCTAGTACCTCAAGGTGTTGCTACCTGAATATAACGTTTTGATGTCCATTGAATATAGTCCCCAAGCCCTTGGGAGTGCGGTTTTATCACTAATCATATTTTGACTTATTCATAATGTTTATAGGTATATTTATAACCAATTGTACATGTCCATGTTATTGTTTCACTCACCTGAATTATAGTAATCTTCATATTCACAATCATTGTCAGAATATTCCATATCCGAGTCGGCTGACATGTTTGTTAGGTGTCAGAAAGTGCAAAGATGGCGGTACCCAGCACTTGTTTTACCAGCTCTTGGGTGCCTTTTATTAAAATCGCAGTAGGGAATAAGGGCTGTCTGCTTGCGAACTGGTAGTTGTGGGGGTAGATGCACTATTACAATGGAAAAAGGATGGAGTGTACGTTTCGACTGGTATTCTACACTGCGGGAGGCTTTTTGTTGTAATATGGCTTTTTTTATTATTTTTGGAAGGATTTGCAATACTATTTTTAATAAACTATATTCCAAAAAGCTATTTCCGCTTTAGTTTTATAAAACATGGTCTTGTAATTTTTTTTTCTTTTTGGTCAAATAGATTGCTTTGTTCTATACTTCGCACACAAATATTCACTATTCTTTTCGTTTCACGCGTTTTAAGTTTTGGATATGCTGCATTTTCCTTAAATTGATAATATATCTACCTGTCGTCTATTAAGAGTAGAGTGATTTCCAGGATAAAAAAATAATTTTTTCCTTTTCACTCGTAACAAAGTTGTTGTGAGAAGCACTGAAATAAAACCTGATGGAAACTTTGAAACACAGTATGACTCGTATGAAGGATTTTCAAGAATAACCTGCAAGACCCATTTACCTGTAGCTACCCAGCAAGCGCGCCAATTGTGCTGATTTCATTTCATCGAAAAAAATGTACGCTTGCACTTTGAACATGTTTATACGCTTGCACCGAATACTGTAAAATTGTGATAAAAGTGTACCCCTTCTACATGAACCTGCTATCGATAAAACGAACAAAAAGCACTGCCCCATTTGCTACGCTATGTGCATGAATAATTAGGTTTCACTTATCAACCATATTTCATTGTTATTGCAAGATCCAATTTATTTCACCAAATTTATCTGTCAAATAAAATTTTCGTAAGCTGATTTTCAGTGTAACCAGCTACCCTGTCAAAGCTTCAGAGGGTAGAAAATTTATCATGTGTACAGTCGGTTGCAATGTGAGCGCCTTGTACTTCGTTATCGCTAACGCCATACCCATAACGCTAATCAGCTGTTCCAACCAAACTTAAGCGGGCTACTCACCTGCCAAGAAATGTCAAACTCCATATAAAAAAACGCTCAAGAAATGGTCAAGAACTGTTTTCACACGTCAAATTTTCTTGAGCCAATACTCAGCTCATAAGAAAAAATACTACAATTTTCGATGGTTGGCAACGCCGGTTTACCTCAAGAAATAAATATGTTCGTATATATTTCTTGAGGTAAACGTGCAGATTCACGGCAAAGATGAGTATAAACTTCGCTACACATGTTTTATACATTTTTATAATAGTAATCTGCAATAAAATGGAAAATGCCGTAAACGTCAAATTTTCTTGACCAGGCATAAGAAATATATGCTCGTTTTTTTCTTGAGGCATTTCTTGGCAGGTGGGTAGCCCGCTTTATAAGCGGGCTACTGACCTGCCAAGAAATGTCAAACTCCATATAAAAAAACTCTCAAGAAATGGTCAAGAAACGTTTTCACACGTCAAATTTTCTTGAGCCAATACTCAGTTCATAAGAAAAAATACAGCACTTTTCGATAGTTGGCAACGCCGGTTTACCTCAAGAAATAAATAAGCTCGAATATATTTCGGTATTAGTTTCCTTTAGGGGACAACTCCCAATAAATTAGCTAAAAATATGGGAGATACCTCAAAAGACGCGTTTTGGCCTCAGTATCACGAATCCGGAAGCGCTTTTTTAATATTTTGCTTCTCTGCAGAGATATTTGCAATCAAAGTTTCAAGTTTTCATGTGGTTGTTGTAATATTATTAGACTGTCCCTAAAAACGTGTAAAAAAAGTCGCGCCGTGGCGGTAGCCACGGTTATGTCACTCGTCCGGACTTGGGTTATTTTTTATAAGCTTGGCCGAAGGCCGCCAACTCAAAAATGTGTTTCGCACATAAATACCATGGATTCCGCCCCAATTTTGGTATCGGACCCGGGTCATTTTTCGGTTTTTTGACCATAACTTTTGACTAAAACAAAAAATTAAAAAAGCGCTTCCGTATTCGTGATCCTGAGGCCAAAACGCGTCTTTTGAGGTATCTCCCATATTTTTAGCTAATTTATTAGGAGTTGTCCCCTAAAGGAAACTAATACCGTTTTTTCATAGATGCCTGTGCTTATTTTCTTTTTGTACTTTGTGTGTGCGTGGCGTGCATATAAGGGAGTGTTCACATACTGCTACAAAGTTGCTTATATGGCGTTTCCACCAAACATACACAGCATCCTTTGGGTTTGGAATAATTGTCAACTGTTTCTGATGCGCTTTCCTTCTCGTTGCTCGGGCGTGATAGATCGCGTAGCTTTGTTATGAATAATCATAGCAATTAAATAATTATTATTATTACCTTGCATTAAACTCGAGGAAAAGCGACAACACTAAGAAAAGAGAGAAGCCTTCCTGATTCTTCATTTATTATTACTCTACATGTGTTTAAAACATCAAGGTGGTGCATTTTCTTTCGGTGGCTTTGTATTCTGGTAGAAGATTCTTGCAGGGAAGGTGAAGCCAAATGCAAATTTTCCAGTGTAAACAGGTTCGAAATGACACATTCAAATTCGCCAAATTTGGTGCAGTATAAATGTACTATAAGTGGTTATTGCTGTAATGACAGTTTTGGTTTTTTAGGTAGAGTTAGGGCGGCTTGCATAAAAGCTGATAACGACTAACCGGAGTTTAATTGACGTATTTTGTATGGTTAGCTGTCAAGTTAATCACCGATTAGGCTTAATCGGCTTTTATGCAAGTGGCCCTTAAAGTGTTGTTGGCATGGTTCAAGTCATGGTTGAAGTATAAGGTTGTCTCGATTCATCAGCTGATTTGATTTTTTTCATTGCACTGCTGATTTCGGCTGTCAAACAAACGAAACGTTAACAAACGAAACGTAAACAAAAGAAAGGTAAATAAAGAAAAGCAACCAAAGCCTTTCCATGCAATTCGGTGTTTGCTAATATTTCGAGTTTATTAAAATAAAATTTCGAGTTTATTAAAATAAAATAAATATAAAAAAAACATGGCAAATGGTGGTAAATGTGGGCTGTGTGGGGGAAAAAAAAACAGGTGGGAAACGGGTCATTTTTCCCAAGTCCCTAAAGAAATAAAGCGCCGAGAAATGTGGGGCAGAATTTGCAAGCGCGAGTTGAAGACCACGGATTTTGTATGCGCTGAACACTTCGCGTCAACCGATATCATATTCGGAGGAAAAAGGGCGCTTTTGCTTCCAGTAGCGCTTCCAACCGCTCCAGTTTTATGTACCTCCGAAGACATATCACCCGGTGAAGACGATTTATGTAACAATCAATGGGCAAGGTAATGCGAAATTTTAGTTTAATTTTGTTGGCTCTGCAGTTGCGTTCGAAAAAAATCGACTGTTATGTTAAAAAATTTCACTATGGTTTTGTTTCTTTTTAAATTTGCTTATGCAGGGCGATCTCTGACCACACATATGCAAAACCGCCGGAGCTCAATGACTCTGGGATAATGATAGATAGTCAGCAGTGGGATATGGAATCGAACAGCCGTGAAACGCAAACTGAGTGAGTTTTTAAAACTTGTTTTTATACCTTATTTGTATTTCGATACGTAACTAACGCAATTTTCAATATGCTTTCAGCTTTATCATCATACAAAGTAGCATGGAAGAAGAAATTTCTTATTTGAAAAAAGAAGTTAAGAAGCTGAAGGAAGAGAATGCTAGCTTGGGAAAGGCATTAGATGAGGCAAACGCTATAGTGCATTCAGTAAAGAAAATTTTTACTGAGGGTCAGATAAGAAAGATGATTTTATTTGGTATGTATAGTTCTTTTCTTTTGCTTTTGCCCAGTTTTTCAGTGCTAGTTTAAAGTACTGTTAAAGTTAACTAGAGTTCAACCAAGTTCAACCTTGCCACTTAGTCTATTTGCAAAAAATTTGACTGCTCATCTTAATTAAATTTAAACTTGCACTGAAGAGCCGGGCCTGTAATGTAATTGGTGAGGAAATACCCATTAATTTCTCATATGTGCATATGTAGGTGGAATGGTACATTAGTCTTATAAGGACATATCTAGTGCCATTTGTCTCCATGCGGCTGGACCCAGGGCCTATAACCATTTGTACGCCAGCGCCTGGTAAAAAACGGTTCAAACATGTTTGCAAAGTTGTGAAGAACATTTAATGTTAATAAAAATAACTTCTTCACAACTTTGCAAACATGTTTGAACCGTTTTTTACCAGGACATCATTACATCGATTTGGTTGCTTATTCTGCGGTCGGGGGACAGCCTTGTAGCTTGACAGAGTTCTGGATAAAAAATTTAAAACATTAAAATTGTTTAACATATGTAGATACATACATACTTACAACACTCAGATTTTGATCTTAAGAAACTTTTTGTTACCCATTATCCTCTGTTTGGCCTTTTGCACCTTTAACCGTTTATTCAGGTTCCGAACTCGGAAGTAAATCCGGCACTTAAAGAAAAAGTTTTTAACCTTTTCTGGAAGATCAACTTCCTTGCTTCCCGCTACTAAAAGCTGCTTTAAATTTTTGCAGTGATTTATTTCCAATCAGTTTATCTTATAAAACACGTCCTCTAGCTGCTTTATACGCTGCAAAAATTGGCTAGAGGGTACAATTAAATGACCCTTCCAGCCAGACGAACTTTCTGAGCTCTCGTGTTCTAATCCCAACTTCCTAATTATATAGCCAGAAATATATTCTAATGCATCCATATGAAGTACGGTGCATGTCGTTGAAGGGTCTTCTTGCGGTGGGGTGAGAGCTGTAACTATTTCATGCTCCATATCTGCATCCAATGCATCGTCGCATAAGTTAGTTGAAGAAAGTGCACCACTTGAACTTTCCGAATGGGTCATGTTAGAACATGTAGGAGGGTTCAACCATTCGGTGTTATCTTCTTCAACATTCCTTTTAAATGTTCGGTGTTTCGTGCTACATGCAGGTGAAAAAAATTATCAATACATAGTTGATACGTACTACATACAGGTACTAATTGAAGCACATACCTATAATATATTTTCGCAGCCTGTATTTGAAGTCCTTGGGAGTAGGATGATCATTAAGACCTCCTTTACTGCGGATGGCTGAAAAAAAATTTTCAAGCACATCTTGATTCAAGCGATGTGTCAAGATATATTCCACGTCTGAAGCACTTCCCAAATACTCGTAGAGCATGACCAAGGCCCGATTGGACATTACTATACCCTTTTGAAAAAGTTCTACCACGTATATATTTTTTTTACTTTATTTTTAGTGACCACCCTTGGAACGATAGGCTGCGTCATAACAGCGTTCATTCTCTCCAGTATGTCGAGCTGGTTCGAAAGCGATCTTCCAAAGGGTTCCTTAAGGATTTCAATTATTGTAAAACAAGTCAAGAAGGGGCTATCTTCGGCTGTTCCGAAGTCCTTATACCTTTTATGAATCAAACAAACATCAGACCAAAAGTAGTATACCATTTTATGTTCATGAAAGGTATGCAAATATGGTTAGGCCCCATTGCTAATCGGCAAGTTAGTTTTAACTCACTAGTTAATTTGAAAACTTGTCAAAGACGTATGAGTTTAACCCCTTTGATAAGTTTACTCTGGTAAAAAATATAACTTGTCGCTATGCAAATGGGCAGTAGTAAATCAAAGATAGGTTTTAAATTAACTGTAGGTGAGAGATACCTTTCCAGGATAACCAAAACTTTTTATGTTGGAGTTCATCACATCAAACCAGTCGTTAACCAGCTGAATAAAATCTGCTGTCTCTTCTGGCTTATACAAGTCGTAACCTTGGGAGTGGCAGCGTCTTATAGCATTGGCAGTGGTATGCGAGAATAACTGTGCTGCTGGCTTAACTTTCTGGCGTCCTGTAAATTATATTTCTTTTATGAATTCCATGAACTGGTCAAAGTTACATACCTATTCCTTTACAAGAAAGGTGATCTTCTGACAACTTATGCGTAATAGATACGTCAGAGTTACTAGTATGTTTTAACAGATCACAAATGGTCCTCGTCGATAAAAGTTCTCCCAGGACTTTCAAACCTGTATCTAAGTAGTGGTTTCTCACCAACTTCAAAAGGTGTGGGGCATCGTGGAATGTAAACATTTTTTCTGTGTTGTTGGCTGGGTTGGGGAACCATGGCTTTTCTAAATGACATAAATACACCAAATGGTTCAGGGTATTCAGGTATATTTACGAAAAAATACGTGCAAAGTGTAGTAAGAGTTATTAATTATATTAATACCTATTATTATTTTTATTAGTAGGCTAAAATACATCGCAAGCTTTATTAAAACCGAATATGAATACATATCTTACCTATAGTTACATTAAACTCCTTCCAGAGCCCACGATTTTTTGACCCCATGTCGCATACGATGGCCACTACAGGGAAGCCAATGTTATAGAGTGCTATAATTATGGAGTTTAGCAAATTCTTCGTCATTGGGCAGTCGAAGTCAAAGAAGATAGGCTGCTTCCATGACTTGAATAAACCACGTACCATTGCCACTTGGACATAATTTGCCTGCTTCCTGACATAGTCTTCAGTTTGCTCATACTCGTACCCTTCAACCACTTTCATTTCGTCAAACGAAAGTACGCATATTTTTTCTATGTGCGTTAGGTCAGTCATTAACTTCATTGAGTTCAATGAAGCCGTTAAAATTCCTTCGCTTACTTCAGTTTTATTATACCAGCGCTGCAAAATAGATACAGATGGTAACGGAAAGCCGCTGGCGTACAAATGGTTATAGGCCCTGGGTCCAGCCGCATGGAGACAAATGGCACTAGATATGTCCTTATAAGACCAATGTACCATTCCACCTACATATGCACATATGAGAAATTAATGGGTATTTCCTCACCAATTACATTACAGGCCCGGTTCTTCAGTGCAAGTTTAAATTTAATTAAGATGAGCAGTCAAATTTTTTGCAAATAGACTAAGTGGCAAGGTTGAACTTGGTTGAACTCTAGTTAACTTTAACAGTACTTTAAATTAGCACTGAAAAACTGGGCAAAAGCAAAAGAAAAGAACTATACATACCAGATAAAATCATCTTTCTTATCTGACCCTCAGTAAAAATTTTCTTTACTGAATGCACTATAGCGTTTGCCTCATCTAATGCCTTTCCCAAGCTAGCATTCTCTTCCTTCAGCTTCTTAACTTCTTTTTTCAAGTAAGAAATTTCTTCTTCCATGCTACTTTGTATGATGATAAAGCTGAAAGCATATTGAAAATTGCGTTAGTTACGTATCGAAATACAAATAAGGTATAAAAACAAGTTTTAAAAACTCACTCAGTTTGCGTTTCACGGCTGTTCTATTCCATATCCCACTGCTGACTATCTAACATTATCCCAGAGTCATTGAGCTCCGGCGGTTTTGCAAATGTGTGGTCAGAGATCGCCCTGCATAAGCAAATTTAAAAAGAAACAAAACCATAGTGAAATTTTTTAACATAACAGTCGATTTTTTTCGAACGCAACTGCAGAGCCAACAAAATTAAACTAAAATTTCGCATTACCTTGCCCATTGATTGTTGCATAAATCGTCTTCACCGGGTGATATGTCTTCGGAGGTACATAAAACTGGAGCGGTTGGAAGCGCTACTGGAAGCAAAAGCGCCCTTTTTCCTCGGAATATGATATCGGTTGACGCGAAGTGTTCAGCGCATACAAAATCCGTGGTCTTCAACTCGCGCTTGCAAATTCTGCCCCACATTTCTCGGCGCTTTATTTCTTTAGGGACTTGGAAAAATGACCCGTTTCCCACCTGTTTTTTTTCCCCACACAGCACACATTTACCACCATTTGCCATGTTTTTTTATATTTATTTTATTTTAATAAACTCGAAATTTTATTTTAATAAACTCGAAATATTAGCAAACACCGAATTGCATGTAAAGGCTTTGGTTGCTTTTCTTTATTTACCTTTCTTTTGTTTACGTTTCGTTTGTTTACGTTTCGTTTGTTTGACAGCCGAAATCAGCAGTGCAATGAAAAAAATCAAATCAGCTGATGAATCGAGACAACCTTATACTTCAACCATGTGTTGTTGGCATGAAACATAATAGAAAACAAAAATATAAATTATAAAAAAGTAAAAAAAAAAACCAAACCAAACACAAATTAAAAAGAATTTTTTTTTTTATATAATAAAAAAGCATTTTAAAATAAAAGGAAAACGGCGTTGTAAATTAAACAAAAAAACATTGCGTTGTAAAATAAAATGTATATAAGATCAAAAATAAAAAGCAGGAATCTTTATCAATAAACACACATTTTTTATAATACCCGTTTTGGTCCGTTAGGGATACAATTTTTTCTGAAAACAAATATTTAAAAAATATTAAGTATACATGTAGAACATTTCTTAAATAGCTTTTTGCTTTAATTTACACCATATAAACTTAAATGGTTAAATAACAATACTTAAAAATAAATGGGTTTATATGTATACATATATATTTTTTTACTAAACTCAAACTGTATAAAGCTAAGAAAATTATGAATGGCATAATATCTAATATCGGAATTTATGCACAATAATTGCCCATAAAGAACTTAACAAGAATTATTGAAAGAATATTTTCTCATATTTAAAACTTAGTCACTTTATACACTCACCTTGGCATTTCTGTTTCTGCAGGAAAAGGGTATCGCGGGACTCCTAACCCGCATCCTAAAATGCAGCAATGGTCGGGCATTTCTGGAAACGAACAACTTTATTAGATACATGTATGCATGTCTTTTTTGCTAAAATTCTTATTACCACACACTATTTTTTTCCACTTTAACTCGGCTAAAATATCTGAAAGACGGAAAAATGTTAGTCTTTGTAAATAAATTAAATTATTAGCCGAAATTGTATTATAAAATTAAATATTAAAATAAACTTTTTTGAAACGACTCACTTCATCAACTGCTTCGTTTGAACTAACAGTTGTGTATACACACACATATGTACGTACATATCAGTGGCGTGCCTACGTGTTTCAATCAAGGCAAGCCCCAGTCTTTATAACCCCAACAAAAGCACATACTGCTGCCAAATAACATTTCAGACGAAGAAGAAGAGTTCAGGATAGATATTTATCGACTTTTGCATCTGATATTTATCGACTTTCGGATCTGCATAATATTACGCTTAAAGTGTTTGGTATTAAATTTTGGGAGAAAAAAATTATCCTGATTTTCACAACTTCGTACAAAAAAACCATTTTTAAAATCAAAATTTTTTCAAAAATCGTAAAAATTCGACAAAATTTCGACTTTGGCCAGCTATTGCTCAGCGATGGTTTGACCTATCACTACATTTTATACGTCGTTAGAATCGTATTTTAATTTTCTTTCGAACAAGCTATTGCTTCCGTTCTTCGCTTTTGTACGTTTGGCGAAACCATTTTTTGAATGAAGTGATACCTAAAAAACACAAAATTACCGATATCTCGAAAACCTGCCCATACAAAATTTTTTTAAAAATATGTTCACAGCTCAGCATACCAGTGCCAATTCACCCATATGTATGAATCTCTTGGTATTTTTTCAAATTAATTATTTGTAAACTAGTGTAATTTTTGAGTAGAGCGCTTTGCACGTTAACATTGTAGATATGTGTATACATATCCAGTTTGGCTTTACAGCTTATAGTAACAACAGCACGAAGCTGGCTTCGTAGTTGCATACAAAATTTCTTCCAAATTCAAAAAAACAGATGCTTCACAAAGAGATTTTAGTAAGGGATTTAAAAGCCAGGTAAAAGCCAATAAGTAAAAGCGAGATGGCCATCATCGCCTAGGCGGTTCAAGGCTATTTTAAGTAAGAAAGTAAGAGATGGCATCATACGCGCTCAATTATTTGCATGTTAATTGTTATGCTATCAGCCGACAGGTGGCAGGAAGAGCGGTAGGTATATGTTTATGCTATTGGCAGTTAGTGAAACCAAATGTAAACGTTAAAAAAGAAATTGTTACGATACATTTTTGAAACATATTGTAGCTCATAGAGGATTAGCTAGGCAAGCCGGGCTTTTCGGCTTATATGGAAGGCACGCCACTGGTACATATTTACGCGCAGGGTTGCATTTCACGTCTGCAATATATTGAAATCATTTCATTTATCATCAAAATAAATATTGAAATGTATAAAAACTGCAAAATATATTGATATTCAAAAAGTTATAGTTCATATAATTGAAATGACATTATTTTTCATAAAAAAACAATAAATTTTATCCAAATCACAAAATTTGTTTAGTTCATAGGCATACATTTTGTTCTACATTTCCATACTAAATTGCTTTAAAAATATACCTACACAGCAACCCTGTATGGAGATTTCACTCCATTTCTTCTTGGGAATTTCAACCCTGGGCCTCGGGTTGCTGTGTTAGTTAAGCTAGTTTGACACTGTCTACAGTGTCAAAATTGGGTGTATTAGAAAGAGCGAGAAATAAGGATAACTTACTTGTAGACCTGTACTATGGTTCTATATTCCTGTACTTGTGAAGATAAGCTATGTAAGTATGGTACTTATTTTATCTCCATCAGTCTTGCGATTCACTAACTTGTTTTAAACACATTTTCTGACGGTAACTTCGTTAACACATAATTTTAACACATTTGCTATTCATTAACTTTTATAACCTGTTTTGTCACCGAATGCGATAAAACTCAATCAGCTGTTTTGGTTGCCGTCTGTACAAATGACAATTTATAAATGGTTTGATAGTCAGTCAATTTTAAAATCTTGGGAATTTTGTAAATGCAAAACGGTTGCGAAATTTCCAACGAAACTTGGCATAAACGTTCGGAAACACTTCCTTTCGCCCAATTTAACAAAATTTGACCAAAAACATGATACGAAAATAATAATAAAAGGCCATTAAGCACCCGTGTTTTACATATAAATCTAAAAATGCTTTCCAAGAAAAAACGGGGTACAATTTTGTGATGGGGATGAACCCCTCTATCAATCGGAATTAGTATTTTTTCTAGGCTAAAAGTTATGGCCCAATGCACGCTTCCTTTCTTGGATTTGCCTCGAGAAATGTCCAAATTCTTTTGAACTCTACTGAAATGTATGAAAGTTGGCCCAGGCAGTGATTCGCTTCAAAGCGTCGAATAGCCCAAATCTCTATTTGACAGCGCTTACTATTTGTCTTATTGGTCCCATCCTGTATTTTTGACAACTTTTGCAGCTTCAATTTGGCCATAGAAGCTTTCAAAGGAAAAGCAAGGTAAGCCTACAAGAACAATGACGGTCATTTGACACAACATGTGATACTCCCCTACCGGACATTTCTTATGCACACTACTACACAAACAATCTGTTTGGTCAGTGACAACTCATTGAGTGGTCTGGTCTGAGCTAAACACTCACACATTGTAATGCAACCCTACACGTACACCAATGTTTGCATAAGTTTCTTCAACATCGCCTTCGAAATCTTATCACAATTCTGATGCTTCATAACCTCAGACCGGAGTATTTAATGAGTGGTCACTGATCAAACAGCTGTCCGGTAGGGTCATTACTGGTTGTCTAATTGTCAGCACTCCATACAAACTTTTGATCACACACTCAAGCTGATGACCCAATGTATGCTTGCTTTACTTGCCTTGCTTACCTAGGCTTAAGGTGATGGCCCAATGCACGCTAGCCTTGCTGGCTTTGCCTCGAGAAATGTCAAAATTCTTTTGAACTCTACTGAAATGTATGCCAGTTGGCCCAGTGGCAGCCTTGCTTTGCTTGGTTGAAGCCCTTCAAAGCGTCGAATAGCCCAAATCTCTATTTGACAGCGCTTTACATGCTTTACTATTTGTCTTGTTGTTGTCTTGCTTGTCTCATCCTGTATTTCTGACAGCTTTTGAAGCTTCTATTTGGCCATAGAAGCTTTCAAATCAAAGCAAGGTAAGCCTAGGTAAGCAAGGCAAGCAAATCAAGCATGCAATGGGTCATCACCTTTACCTTGCTTTCCTTTTAAAGCTTCTATGGCCCAATAGAAGCTACAAAAGATGTCAAAAATACAGGATGAGACATACAAGACAACAACAAGATAAACAGCGAAGCGTGTAAAGCGCTGTCATATAGAGATTTGGGCTATTCGACGCTTTGAAGCGTTTCAAGCAAGCAAAGTAAGGCTGCCACTGGGCCAACGTTCATACATTTCAGTAGAGTTCAAAAGAATTTTGACATTTCTCGAGGCAAAGCCAGCAAAGCATGCTTGCTTTGGGCCATCACCTTCACGGATCTTTGCGCAATGCTGACTAAACAACTGTGTACGTGTGAGGTTTCGCCTAACTTCAGCACATTAGTTACGCCCTTTAAATAAGCATATATCTGCACTGCTATCTCTCACTGCATTGTTGTGTCATTGCTGATCATAAGACTATCATAACTGACCATTATAAACCGAATTGCTGAAACTGTCAGTGCTGACCATAAAATTATTACAGGTGACCATTGTCATAAAACGTCAAAAATGATACGTTGCTGTTACATTACAATCTCTGAAAAATAAATATGTATATGAATTAAAACTTAAAATATAATTATCCATCGTGTTTGTTCTGCGGGCTGGTGCCTTTGGAAGAGATACTCCTTTTTACAACCGCCTATAAAATTAAATTGTAAATTTTTTTAATTCCCTCGTGAAGGGTGAACACTTTGCCGCGGTACGAGGGCTTATGCAACCACGTGCCCATTGGACGTTTGCAGCCGGGAGGCAAATCGTGGCTGTAATCGAACGGAGCCTCTCTGATACCGGGCCGCCTCGGAGAGTAACTATGGCCTTACCGCGATATGGGGCTCTGCCGCGGCCCCCTTGACCCTAAACTGGCCTTGCCCGGCGAGGGGTCGTAGGAACAAGATGAAAAATAGTAACAAAAACCCTAAAACTAAAGATACAACAATGTATACTGCACAGCAGAGGAGGAAAATGCTGGAGCAAGCGAGAACGCAACGTCGGAGGACAAACTCCGTTTCTTTATCAGCCGAGAGATCGACAGCGATGGCAACTACGGGTCGATTAGCTCTGGCTAATAAGGGGGCAATCCCCAAAGTAAGTACCGGTACAAACACAGTGAAGCCAACAACGGCTGATGCTAAAGCCCTAGTAAGTGCCGGTACCGAAACCAAGTCTTTAACATCTGTGGCAGTGGTCTCACGACCTGGCCCCAGAGATCCAAATAAGGGAACGACCGCGATGGCAACTACGTGTCGAAATTTACCCCAAAAGACATCTCCCAGTCGCTCTGAGTACTTGGACAAAAGAGCGGCCGCGAGGATCCTGAAGAAATACGACGGTATTTCACAAGAGACGCTATCGCCGAAATCCCTTCAAACGCCAGAGATCGGACGTGGATTTAAAACCATACCCGCCGCGGCAGCAACACGCCCCCGTAGTGGGTAAACTCAGCTTTGTTGAAGTGACTAAGGATAGGATCCTCATAGGCGTCATTGACCGAGGTAACGAAAGCTGGGCCATCCCTAGGGACCAGTGGCGGTACGTCCGGAACGCTATCGGTAATGCCCTTCTCGACATTATGGATGAGTCTCCGGGTGCCACGCCGATGGGTTCTGATGCGGGATGGCACCTGGGCTGAATCAAAGTATTCGCTTGCGAGGATGCAAAAACTGTTGCACTGTACAAGGCAGCAGCTGCAAGACTGGGTGAGATCTACCAAGGGGCAAGAATCGAGGTAGTCGACTGGAAGGACATCCCGGCTCGGCCAAGGGCAAGAGCGTGGATTCCTGCTATCCCTGCTGAACCTGAGAGAATTCTCAGGATGCTGAGGATCATGAACCCGTCTCTCCCGACGCAGGACTGGCGTGTCAATCTAGTCGAGGATGCGGTAGGGCCTGACAGGCAAGTGGTCTTCACCTTGAATAAGGAGGCACTCGAGCCCCTTAAACGGTGCAATGGACGAGTGCACTACGGCATGGGTCAGATCGTGATCCACGTATACCGCGGCGATGCACAGCGCGCTGCTATTTCGGCTGCACCGGAGGACTCGGACATCGCAGTGCCGGTAGAGGAGTCGGAGATGTCCGACTCGGAAAGTATGGTATCTGCCACGTCAAATGGCGAAGGAGCAGTGAACAGCTCGGAGATGGGAGACAGCCTGCTGGACGGGGAAGACCTCAACGTCACAGTGATAGCAGCTAATCCTGAGCGCACGAATGTCGATACTGCCACAGTTAGTAGGATCTCGGCCACGCCAAATCGTGCTCTGAACAAATCGTCGTTGAAAGATAATCCTCCAGACGAGGTGGAACTCGACGATACGGCGGTGGCAGGGAAGTCTGAGCGCTCTCATGTTGGTGGTGATTCAGATAAACCTGCACAAATCTAAAGCAGCCTCGGCTGCTTTAATCAGTCGTCTCTCTAAACGCGACGTAGATGTGGTCCTCATCCAAGAACCCTGGGTCAATAGCTCAAGGATTTGCGGTTTGGGGACTAAGGGTTTTAAGCTTACCCGATCCAGCGAGGGGGCAAGGTTAGAGCCTGTATTTTGGTTAAGTCTGAGCTGAATGCCTTTCCCTTGCCCAACTACCATTGGTAACGTTACAGCTGCCAGTTTAACAGTCAACAGTACCAGTCTGACGATGGCGTCGGTCTATATGCCCTACGCCGCCGAAGAACCTCCGCCACAGAGGGAGGTAAAAGACCTGGTGGCAAATTTTTCCATGGGTCATCTTATTATCGGAACTGACGCCAATGGTCCGGTGGGGAAGCTCCGATATCAATGCTAGAGGAGAGTCGTTGTTTGATTATTTGTTAACAACTAACCTGGTAGTTTGCAACGTGGGTAACGAACCTACGTTTATTACTAAAACCCGTAGGGAGGTCATAGATCTCACTATTTGCAGCGAAGGCGCTTATGAGTGGGTCAGAAAAGGCGCGTTCTCGATGAACACTCATTCTCCGACCACCGGTACGTAGAATTAGTTCTAGACTTTTCGGTTGAGCAGCCGGTTATGAAACGCAACCCATGTAACACTAACTGGCAGCTACACAATGAAATACTATCTAGGGACTTGCCAGCACTGCCCCCACAAGTCCCCTCATCAGTAGGGGAGTTGGAGGATCTGGTAAAGACCTTTACAACGGCGCTCTCGAATGCCCTAGAGCAGGCTTGCCCAGTGCCAAAACCACGCGGTAAACATAGGCCGCATTGGTGGTCCTACGACCTGGACTCGCTCCGTAAATCATGGAGGACACAATTTAATAAGGCCAAGAGCCTTGGCACTCAGGGCCAACAAAAAAGCTCTGAGGCAGGCGAAGAGAGTATCGTGGAGAAATTTCTGCACTGGGGTCGAAAATGTCGACGATACAGCGAGACTTAGACGAGTGCTCTCAAAAACTCAAACAGCCACAAGCTATTTGCGCAAACCTGACGGATCCTGGACCAGCACGGAGAGGGAAACCCTAGAGCTGCTCTTGAATGCGCACTTCCCAGGGAACTTGCATGAGGAACCCCTAGCACCTACAACAAACCTGGCTGTACACATACCCATCACGGAGGAAAAGGTTAGGTGGGCGGTTAAAAGCTTCGAACCGTTCAAGGCTGCCGGGCCAGACGGGATTATTCCTGCACACCTCATAAACACGCTGGAGACATCAGCCAAATGGCAGGTATTTCTCTATACAGCCTGCCTGACTCTTAGCTACATTCCGTGCTCCTGGAGAAGTGCCACGGTAGTGTTTATTCCTAAGGCGGGGAAGGCGCCTCATTACGAGCCCAAGGACTATAGGCCGATAAGTCTCTCATCCTTTGTGCTCAAAACCTTCGAGAGGATAATAAATGACTACCTCTTCTCTACTATTGATAGCAACCTGATCTGTAGCTATCAGCATGCATACACCAAAGGGAAATCTACAGAAACTGCGCTTCACAGCCTAGTTTCTGTTATTGAAAAATCGCTGTATGAAAAGGAGTACTGTCTTGTGGCCTTTTTAGATATTGAAGGAGCCTTCAACAACATAAGCCCTGGGGGTGAATTCTGGTTCTATGAAATGATAACGTGAAAAAAAGTGTATGAATTTGAAGTTTCTTTTCACAAATTTTGTATGAAATTTCTTTTCATTTTATCATTTCATAGAACCCGAATTTGCCCCCAGATGCCATAAACACCGCTTTAACAAGTCTGGGCATAAGCAGGTCTTTTATTGGAATTATTGATCAGGGGTAGACGAATAGTTTCATCACTGGGCTCGGTTGACTTATCACGCTATGTCACAAGGGGAACGCCTCAGGGTGGTGTTTTCTCCCCGCTTCTATGGAACCTCACAGTCAACTCGATGCTGCGAGACACAAGCTGCGGGGGCGGGAAGGTAGTGGCATATGCAGACGACTTAGCTATTGTATATAGGGGCAAATTCCCACAAACCCTGTGCGACTTGATGCAAGTAGCACTGAGAGAGGTTTCCTCATGGTGCTCGCGATGCGGACTGAGCATCAACCCGGGAAAAGTAGAACTGGTCCTTTTCACCAACCGCTATAAGATACCACCGCTAATACTACCAAAACTGAATAACGTGCACCTGAACTTGGCTGACAAAGCCAAGTTCTTGGGCACAGTTCTGGATAGGAAACTAACCTGGAAGGAGAATGTTCTTCAGCGCCAGAAGAAAGCGTGTATTGCACTCTACAGGTGCAAAAGAGCCATTGGAAAGAAATGGGGGCTCAGCCCCAAAATACGCAAATGGATCTACACTGCAATCATTCGACCAATCATGGTCTATGGAGTTGGGGTATGGTGGCCTGCGCTGAGCAAGGCAACAAACCTTAATCTGCTAGGTAAAGTACACAGATCTTGCATGATCTGTATAAGCGGTGCGTTAAGAACAACGTCCAATGAAGCACTCCAGGCCATTCTTGGCATTTTGCCACTCGATCTGGAAGGGTACCGGGTAGCAGCAGCATCGGCTCTGCGTCTAAGGGAAACGTCCGGCTGGGGCGCAAGCACTACTGGACACGCCTGTATTTTGGGATCCTATAGCTTTCTTCCGCTGAGCACAGATCGTTGTGCGACCACAACAGTCGGAGATAGCGGTTTTAAAATCAACATTCCCAGCAGGGAAGAATGGGAGAGCACCGATCGGAGTCCCGCCACTCATGGCGGCACTTCCATTTATACTGATGGCTCGAAGTTAGACGGCAGAGTTGGGGGAGGGGTTTATTCAAAGGATCTGAACCTTGAGCTCTCTTTCAGACTACCTGATCACTGCAGTGTCTTCCAGGCTGAAGTTTCAGCAATCATGGACGCCGCGGCTTGGATAGGCCAACACACTATCAGACAGGACATTTTTATATTCAGCGACATCCAGGCGGCCATCAAATCCCTTGGCTCTTACTCGTTCAACTCTGATGCCACATGCAAGCTTATGCTGAAGGAGTACACACTCCGCCAAGCCAACAAAAGATGGCTGCAATCTCCAGGATGTCGGATATCCAAAGAAACCTGGCCGAAATGGGATCATAAAAGATCAACACAAATTTATGCCCTAAGGAGAAGAGAAATCTCCATATTAATAGGCGTATTAAAGCTTCTATGGCCCAATAGAAGCTACAAAAGATGTCAAAAATACAGGATGAGACATACAAGACAACAACAAGATAAACAGCGAAGCGTGTAAAGCGCTGTCATATAGAGATTTGGGCTATTCGACGCTTTGAAGCGTTTCAAGCAAGCAAAGTAAGGCTGCCACTGGGCCAACGTTCATACATTTCAGTAGAGTTCAAAAGAATTTTGACATTTCTCGAGGCAAAGCCAGCAAAGCATGCTTGCTTTGGGCCATCACCTTCACGGATCTTTGCGCAATGCTGACTAAACAACTGTGTACGTGTGAGGTTTCGCCTAACTTCAGCACATTAGTTACGCCCTTTAAATAAGCATATATCTGCACTGCTATCTCTCACTGCATTGTTGTGTCATTGCTGATCATAAGACTATCATAACTGACCATTATAAACCGAATTGCTGAAACTGTCAGTGCTGACCATAAAATTATTACAGGTGACCATTGTCATAAAACGTCAAAAATGATACGTTGCTGTTACATTACAATCTCTGAAAAATAAATATGTATATGAATTAAAACTTAAAATATAATTATCCATCGTGTTTGTTCTGCGGGCTGGTGCCTTTGGAAGAGATACTCCTTTTTACAACCGCCTAGAAAATTAAATTGTAAATTTTTTTAATTCCCTCGTGAAGGGTGAACACTTTGCCGCGGTACGAGGGCTTATGCAACCACGTGCCCATTGGACGTTTGCAGCCGGGAGGCAAATCGTGGCTGTAATCGAACGGAGCCTCTCTGATACCGGGCCGCCTCGGAGAGTAACTATGGCCTTACCGCGATATGGGGCTCTGCCGCGGCCCCCTTGACCCTAAACTGGCCTTGCCCGGCGAGGGGTCGTAGGAACAAGATGAAAAATAGTAACAAAAACCCTAAAACTAAAGATACAACAATGTATACTGCACAGCAGAGGAGGAAAATGCTGGAGCAAGCGAGAACGCAACGTCGGAGGACAAACTCCGTTTCTTTATCAGCCGAGAGATCGACAGCGATGGCAACTACGGGTCGATTAGCTCTGGCTAATAAGGGGGCAATCCCCAAAGTAAGTACCGGTACAAACACAGTGAAGCCAACAACGGCTGATGCTAAAGCCCTAGTAAGTGCCGGTACCGAAACCAAGTCTTTAACATCTGTGGCAGTGGTCTCACGACCTGGCCCCAGAGATCCAAATAAGGGAACGACCGCGATGGCAACTACGTGTCGAAATTTACCCCAAAAGACATCTCCCAGTCGCTCTGAGTACTTGGACAAAAGAGCGGCCGCGAGGATCCTGAAGAAATACGACGGTATTTCACAAGAGACGCTATCGCCGAAATCCCTTCAAACGCCAGAGATCGGACGTGGATTTAAAACCATACCCGACGCGGCAGCAACACGCCCCCGTAGTGGGTAAACTCAGCTTTGCTGAAGTGACTAAGGATAGGATCCTCATAGGCGTCATTGACCGAGGTAACGAAAGCTGGGCCATCCCTAGGGACCAGTGGCGGTACGTCCGGAACGCTATCGGTAATGCCCTTCTCGTCATTATGGATGAGTCTCCGGGTGCCACGCCGATGGGTTCTGATGCGGGATGGCACCTGGGCTGAATCAAAGTATTCGCTTGCGAGGATGCAAAAACTGTTGCACTGTACAAGGCAGCAGCTGCAAGACTGGGTGAGATCTACCAAGGGGCAAGAATCGAGGTAGTCGACTGGAAGGACATCCCGGCTCGGCCAAGGGCAAGAGCGTGGATTCCTGCTATCCCTGCTGAACCTGAGAGAATTCTCAGGATGCTGAGGATCATGAACCCGTCTCTCCCGACGCAGGACTGGCGTGTCAATCTAGTCGAGGATGCGGTAGGGCCTGACAGGCAAGTGGTCTTCACCTTGAATAAGGAGGCACTCGAGCCCCTTAAACGGTGCAATGGACGAGTGCACTACGGCATGGGTCAGATCGTGATCCACGTATACCGCGGCGATGCACAGCGCGCTGCTATTTCGGCTGCACCGGAGGACTCGGACATCGCAGTGCCGGTAGAGGAGTCGGAGATGTCCGACTCGGAAAGTATGGTATCTGCCACGTCAAATGGCGAAGGAGCAGTGAACAGCTCGGAGATGGGAGACAGCCTGCTGGACGGGGAAGACCTCAACGTCACAGTGATAGCAGCTAATCCTGAGCGCACGAATGTCGATACTGCCACAGTTAGTAGGATCTCGGCCACGCCAAATCGTGCTCTGAACAAATCGTCGTTGAAAGATAATCCTCCAGACGAGGTGGAACTCGACGATACGGCGGTGGCAGGGAAGTCTGAGCGCTCTCATGTTGGTGGTGATTCAGATAAACCTGCACAAATCTAAAGCAGCCTCGGCTGCTTTAATCAGTCGTCTCTCTAAACGCGACGTAGATGTGGTCCTCATCCAAGAACCCTGGGTCAATAGCTCAAGGATTTGCGGTTTGGGGACTAAGGGTTTTAAGCTTACCCGAGCCAGCGAGGGGGCAAGGTTAGAGCCTGTATTTTGGTTAAGTCTGAGCTGAATGCCTTTCCCTTGCCCAACTACCATTGGTAACGTTACAGCTGCCAGTTTAACAGTCAACAGTACCAGTCTGACGATGGCGTCGGTCTATATGCCCTACGCCGCCGAAGAACCTCCGCCACAGAGGGAGGTAAAAGACCTGGTGGCAAATTTTTCCATGGGTCATCTTATTATCGGAACTGACGCCAATGGTCCGGTGGGGAAGCTCCGATATCAATGCTAGAGGAGAGTCGTTGTTTGATTATTTGTTAACAACTAACCTGGTAGTTTGCAACGTGGGTAACGAACCTACGTTTATTACTAAAACCCGTAGGGAGGTCATAGATCTCACTATTTGCAGCGAAGGCGCTTATGAGTGGGTCAGAAAAGGCGCGTTCTCGATGAACACTCATTCTCCGACCACCGGTACGTAGAATTAGTTCTAGACTTTTCGGTAACACTAACTGGCAGCTACACAATGAAATATTATCTAGGGACTTGCCAGCACTGCCCCCACAAGTCCCCTCATCAGTAGGGGAGTTGGAGGATCTGGTAAAGACCTTTACAACGGCGCTCTCGAATGCCCTAGAGCAGGCTTGCCCAGTGCCAAAACCACGCGGTAAACATAGGCCGCATTGGTGGTCCTACGACCTGGACTCGCTCCGTAAATCATGGAGGACACAATTTAATAAGGCCAAGAGCCTTGGCACTCAGGGCCAACAAAAAAGCTCTGAGGCAGGCGAAGAGAGTATCGTGGAGAAATTTCTGCACTGGGGTCGAAAATGTCGACGATACAGCGAGACTTAGACGAGTGCTCTCAAAAACTCAAACAGCCACAAGCTATTTGCGCAAACCTGACGGATCCTGGACCAGCACGGAGAGGGAAACCCTAGAGCTGCTCTTGAATGCGCACTTCCCAGGGAACTTGCATGAGGAACCCCTAGCACCTACAACAAACCTGGCTGTACACATACCCATCACGGAGGAAAAGGTTAGGTGGGCGGTTAAAAGCTTCGAACCGTTCAAGGCTGCCGGGCCAGACGGGATTATTCCTGCACAACTCATAAACACGCTGGAGACATCAGCCAAATGGCAGGTATTTCTCTATACAGCCTGCCTGACTCTTAGCTACATTCCGTGCTCCTGGAGAAGTGCCACGGTAGTGTTTATTCCTAAGGCGGGGAAGGCGCCTCATTACGAGCCATAGTCCTTGGACTATAGGCCGATAAGTCTCTCATCCTTTGTGCTCAAAACCTTCGAGAGGATAATAAATGACTACCTCTTCTCTACTATTGATAGCAACCTGATCTGTAGCTATCAGCATGCATACACCAAAGGGAAATCTACAGAAACTGCGCTTCACAGCCTAGTTTCTGTTATTGAAAAATCGCTGTATAAAAAGGAGTACTGTCTTGTGGCCTTTTTAGATATTGAAGGAGCCTTCAACAACATAAGCCCTGGGGGTGAATTCTGGTTCTATGAAATGATAACGTGAAAAAAAGTGTATGAATTTGAAGTTTCTTTTCACAAATTTTGTATGAAATTTCTTTTCATTTTATCATTTCATAGAACCCGAATTTGCCCCCAGATGCCATAAACACCGCTTTAACAAGTCTGGGCATAAGCAGGTCTTTTATTGGAATTATTGATCAGGGGTAGACGAATAGTTTCATCACTGGGCTCGGTTGACTTATCACGCTATGTCACAAGGGGAACGCCTCAGGGTGGTGTTTTCTCCCCGCTTCTATGGAACCTCACAGTCAACTCGATGCTGCGAGACACAAGCTGCGGGGGCGGGAAGGTAGTGGCATATGCAGACGACTTAGCTATTGTATATAGGGGCAAATTCCCACAAACCCTGTGCGACTTGATGCAAGTAGCACTGAGAGAGGTTTCCTCATGGTGCTCGCGATGCGGACTGAGCATCAACCCGGGAAAAGTAGAACTGGTCCTTTTCACCAACCGCTATAAGATACCACCGCTAATACTACCAAAACTGAATAACGTGCACCTGAACTTGGCTGACAAAGCCAAGTTCTTGGGCACAGTTCTGGATAGGAAACTAACCTGGAAGGAGAATGTTCTTCAGCGCCAGAAGAAAGCGTGTATTGCACTCTACAGGTGCAAAAGAGCCATTGGAAAGAAATGGGGGCTCAGCCCCAAAATACGCAAATGGATCTACACTGCAATCATTCGACCAATCATGGTCTATGGAGTTGGGGTATGGTGGCCTGCGCTGAGCAAGGCAACAAACCTTAATCTGCTAGGTAAAGTACACAGATCTTGCATGATCTGTATAAGCGGTGCGTTAAGAACAACGTCCAATGAAGCACTCCAGGCCATTCTTGGCATTTTGCCACTCGATCTGGAAGGGTACCGGGTAGCAGCAGCATCGGCTCTGCGTCTAAGGGAAACGTCCGGCTGGGGCGCAAGCACTACTGGACACGCCTGTATTTTGGGATCCTATAGCTTTCTTCCGCTGAGCACAGATCGTTGTGCGACCACAACAGTCGGAGATAGCGGTTTTAAAATCAACATTCCCAGCAGGGAAGAATGGGAGAGCACCGATCGGAGTCCCGCCACTCATGGCGGCACTTCCATTTATACTGATGGCTCGAAGTTAGACGGCAGAGTTGGGGGAGGGGTTTATTCAAAGGATCTGAACCTTGAGCTCTCTTTCAGACTACCTGATCACTGCAGTGTCTTCCAGGCTGAAGTTTCAGCAATCATGGACGCCGCGGCTTGGATAGGCCAACACACTATCAGACAGGACATTTTTATATTCAGCGACATCCAGGCGGCCATCAAATCCCTTGGCTCTTACTCGTTCAACTCTGATGCCACATGCAAGCTTATGCTGAAGGAGTACACACTCCGCCAAGCCAACAAAAGATGGCTGCAATCTCCAGGATGTCGGATATCCAAAGAAACCTGGCCGAAATGGGATCATAAAAGATCAACACAAATTTATGCCCTAAGGAGAAGAGAAATCTCCATATTAATAGGCGTATTAAATGGCCACTGCCTCATTGGTAGGCACGCAGAAAGACTTGGTGTGCCCTACCGACGATGCTGTAGGAGTTGTAAGGATGAAGAGGAGGAGGAAACGGTGGAGCACCTCATCTGCAACTGCCCGGCTTTAAGTGGCGCGAGAATGCGCTTCTTGGGAGTTCCCTTCCTGGTCAGCCTACGCCAGGTCACGGGGCTGGACATAAAGGACCTGATGGCCTTCATCAAGTCATCTAAATGGTTCGAGGAGGAATAACGGTGTCGGTATAGGAAATTCAGTCCCGGGATTCTGCTATGTGGAGAATTCCGTTAATACCGGGATTTTCCATATGGCAGGGTCCCGGAACTGACTTTCCTAGTGTTGGTGGTATCACAGCGGGCCTTTTTAGGTGTACCTCTGCGGCAGCCACTTGAACCTAACCTAACCTAATTCTTATAATTACCTACCTTGTTTTCTTATCCCCAAAATAATTTAGATTTGCTTTTATGTATGTATATTCTGTTGTCAAACGTATGTACATTGGAAAATCGGCGATATGATTTAGAAGCTTCGCCTGCCGTTGTTCTCTTGCACACTCTGTTGGAAAAGATTCTGAGGCATTTGGATATGGTTGGGGTTACCAGGCATGGTGATAATACGGTCAGTTGATCCAGGTAATGGTTCAGCGATTGTCCTCCTTTGCCAATAATAGCACCAGCCAAATCTTTTGGAATGGTAACTTGCATACTGTTTTTGGGAGCATGACCAGTGGGAAGATACCCTGCATTGGGTTTGTTATTGCTAGGCCCTGGTCCAATGCCATCACCGTCACCGCCAGATTCCATGCCCCGGATCCGATTCCATAATTTTGGTTGTTTCGTCCACTTAAGCTACGATTACATTCATACTGAAACAGTCGGCTGAGTGTTTGGCCACGCTCACACTACAGCCGACTTCGGCCTTCCGGCAACATCACACATCCACACACATGTGTTTTAAATGAGCTCCGCGATTTCATCCGATTTCCCCCGCATGCAAACAAACTTTGACCGCCCGATAAAATAGAACGCGTTGTTGTTGTTGTTGTAACGAAGTGTAGCCCTGCCCAGCGTGTACTTTTCCTTAACCTAAATTGTCATCAATTTCTTCTAACGGGAGTCCTAGGAAACTTGCAGTTTCAACAGGGTTGGACCAGAGGGAGATGGGTGTTAGAAGAGTGGGCTCCGAAGAGCAGATAAATAAATGGTTGGTATTATGGGGTGACGAGCCGCATGCCGGACATTCATTCGGCACGTCAAGGTCTAGTCTGGATAAGTAGGAGTTTAACCTGCTACAGTATCCAGAGCGTAATTGAGCCAGAGTGACCCTTGTCTCTCGAGGAAGATGACGCTCCTCAGCCGCGACGCGAGGTGGTTTGGCGTGCAAAACGGCGTTCAGTGGACAGAGCGAGACATTAGACGCAACGGACGTGTCATGGATGTGCTTCAGGGCCTGCGTATGTACCTTTGGATCAAAGGGCGAAAGTGTGAGGTGCCGGATCTCATCAAAATGCTCACGTAGATGTGCCCTTACGGTCCTAGGAGGTGGCTCATACTCAAGCAGTAGTCTGTTGGGATGTTGTGGTTTGCAACAGTTCAACAGGTACTGCTTGTTTAGCATTTCATTGTGCTCCAAAACTGGGAGCATTTCCACCTCATGATGTAAATGATGTTTTGGAGACATAAGGACGCATCCCGTGGCGGTTCTGAGTGCGGTATTTTGGCAGGCCTGCAGTCTTTTCCAATGAACCTCAGCAAGCCCCGGCGACCATATCGGCGACGCGTAATTCAGGATCGGCCGACCAATTGCTTTATAGGTTGCCAGCAACGTTTCTTTGTCTTTACCCCAAGTGCTGCCGGCTAGCGACTTGAGAATTTTGTTGCGGCTTTGTAGCTTAGAGACAATTGCGGTTGAATGAGCAGCGAATTTGTGCATGGGGTCGAAAGTTACCCCTAAGATTTTGGGGTGAGAGACAGTAGGTAATTTTTGATCGCCTACGTAGATTTCTAACTCCATGCCAACTTGCGCCGTCCAGGTCGTGAATAGTGTCGCCGAGGACTTCGTTGGCGACAATGTCAGGCTCCGGGCAGTGAAAAACTCAACAAGAGAGGGGAGATAACCATTGATCCTGGAGCATAGCTCATCAACGGAAGTGCCAGAAGCCAGGATCGTACAATCGTCTGCGTAAGAGACAATCGAGACTCCATCTGGTGGGGAAGGAAGCCTCGAAATATAAAGATTAAACAGAAGCGGGGAAAGGACACCACCCTGCGGTACCCCTTGTTTAATCTTTCTCGGTTTTGATTTTTTGTTTCTGAAAACTACAGACGATTGACGACCACTCAGATAATTGGCGGACCAACGCTTAAGACAGGGGGGGAGCGATGAATCTTCCAAATCGGATACCAGTTGTCCATGATTTACTGTGTCAAAAGCTTGAGACAGGTCAAGAGCAACTAGAACCGTCCTGTGATGAGGGCTTTTCTGGTTGAGTCCGTCAGTTATCTGAGTGTTAATGGCATTTAGAGCAGATGTTGTGCTCCGTATTTTTCTAAAGCCATGTTGGTGCTCGGCTAACCTCAACTTTGATGTGTAAAGAGGAAGTAATACCGCCTCCAATGTCTTCACTACTGGCGAGAGGAGCGATATCGGACGATAAGACTCCCCTACGTTAGCTGGTTTGCCAGGCTTTAGTAGTGGGACCACGACTGCCTGTTTCCATTTTTCAGGTATGACAGAAGTGGCCAGGGACAAATTGAAGACGGTAGTGAGGTATTTTACTCCCTCTTCGCCGATGTGTTTTAAATGCACCATGGCTATGTCGTCAGGGCCCATAGCTTTAAGAGTTTTTGGCTTTCCTGATGGCCACTCGAACCTCTGTAGCGGTGATGGAAACGGGGGCATTGTTTTTGTGTTTATGCGCACACCTGAAGATCCTACGTCTGTCCCTGTCCTGTGCAGGGTGTGGTACAAACTGTCGGCAAAAGGCCGTTGCACTTTTCTTCGGGTCACTAAACGTCTTATCACCAAAGGTGATGTCTAGGTTTTTTGGTGGGCCCGTCGAATTTGACAGGGATTTGACTGTGGACCATAATTTTCCAACACCGGTAGAGAGGTTACAAGACCTCAGATGCTCCTCCCATTTGGCATGTTTGTGTTCATCTACCAACCGTCTGATTTCCGCGTTGAGACCACTGATCTGTGGGTCTGCGGGATCGATGCTACGTATATGGTCACGTTCATTGGCCAGGGCTGCAGCTTCAGTTGGGAAGTTTGGCCGTATATTTTGTATTCTCCCAGCTGGTATAAAAAGGGCTGCAGCTCTATTTATGACCTTACGTATTTCCTTTTCACCTTGGCGTACGTCAGTCGGTATGGGAAGAGCACCAAAGGAGCTCTCAGTAAACTCAGTAAAGCCAACCCAGTCAGCCCTCCTGAAGTTTACGTAGGATCTCTTCTCAGAGGTGGTGAAATCCGGGGCACGATCAACGGACAGGATGATTGGCAGGTGATCTGATGCCAAAGCCACCATTGGGCGCCAGTTTATGCAGTTTATTAGACCCGGACTAACAATTGTTATGTCCGGGGAGCTACTGCAATTTACTGCCATCCTCGTGGGGGCGTCCGTGTTCACCGCGCAGAATGTGGAAGCGTCAATTTGCTCGGCTATTTCCCGTCCTCTGCCGTCAGCAGAATGGCGTGAATGCCACATGTCATGGTGTGCATTAAAATCGCCCATAATGACACGGTTATCGCCCCGTAGGAAATCGCTTAAATCAGGGCGATAACTTCTGGGACAACAGGTGACGGGAGGTATGTAGATGTTTATCAGCTCGAGATCAACACCTCCAGCTGAAATGACAATACCCTGTCGCTCTAAGGGTATGTCCTCTTGGTCGGTGTTGAATGCAAATTCCCTATACCGCACGGTTTGGTGGATGATGAACGCAAGACCACCCCCACCGTCCGTACGATCATGCCGGAGAATGTGGTAGCCACCACTCGCTCTGAGATCCGAGTGGGTGCCAAGTTTAGTCTCCTGGATTGCAGCAATTTTGATGGAGTTTTGCTGCATAAACTTGGTGATCTCCACAATCTTGCCAGTTATACCATTGCAGTTTAATTGCATTATTTTGAAATGCGGGGGAGAGGCAATGGTCACTCTGGGAGTCAGGGACTGGTGCGCTCGCCGTGGAGGTAATATGCTAGTCCGTGATCGTCGTCGCAGTCCTGAAGGCGACAAATTCCGCTCGTTGGGAAACGAGGTAGAATTAGTCGGCAATGTGGGCTGCACAGCTCGACAGCACGGCGCAACATACGCATCAGTCCATAGATTTCTGTTTGCGAGCCCTGAGCATATGCGCAGGTGACATTGGCCAAGGCAGATATTGCACTTGACCGATGGCACTCTGGACGCATATATTCTGTGCCGACAAACAGTGCACATAGTGTGAGGGACCAGGAGCTGATGGCCTTGATTCACACTTGTGCCGGTACCGGAAGAAGTAGAGGGGAGGAGAATATTTTGGGGCGGGAGTTGTAGCTCAGCAGTGCTCACGACATCGATAGATGTGCTACGTAGGGAGTAGCTATGAGCTGCTGTGTGAGGTGTTAGCGCGCTAGGGCGCGAGCTACAACTGGGAACACACAATGTTTGCTGAGCAATAGATATATTGCGAAGGGGAGGCGATAGCGCTACGCCGGAGCGTCGCGAGCCACGGGACGTTCTAAGACGTGAACAGCAAGGCGCCACGAAGGTTTTAAAAAAACTAAGAGGCCGGTGTGTTTTTGGATCTAGTCCGGAGCAACTAGACTTGTGTAGCCAACCTTTACAAGATGTGCATTGCACCGAATGCGAACATCTGGTATAAATTTTCTTCCGGCACACGCAGCAGAACCATTCTGTTGGACCAGGGTTTAGCTCAACGCCAGACCGGAACAACAGAATAGGGAGCAGCCCTGCTGCAAGGAACTGCTCCAGGGATGACAATTTTAGGGGGAGGAATCGTGACACGTTAGACAGGGTCACTTCGGGTGTACTGCTCTTGGCCAGGCTGTAATAAAAAAATACAGCCTGGGTCGTTTCGGTACGAAGGGTACTGCGCAAGCACATGTACCTTTCTCGCAGAACCGGCAGTACGTAGAAACGCGTTCGAATTTCTTTGTTGAGGCCGGAAGAAAAAGTCGGTTGCAGTGAGCGTAGCCTTAAGTTTAATCGCCCATGTGAAAAGGCTCCAAAGGATGATTTACATGGGGCGATTTTTCTAACCTTTTTTTGAAGTTAACTTCTTAGGCGGCGATATGAAGTTTTGATTGAGAGTAAAATTTGAGAAAATGGATGACGATGAAACGGAAGTTATGGCAAGGAAATAGAAATTGTAGCCGACTTTCAGGCGTATGTTGCAGACTTTCAGGCGCAGGCATTTTTCTTATATCTCGGGAACCATTCGACCGACTTGGATAAAATTTGGCATTATAGATAGTATGATTCATTCTAAGATTATATGCGTGGGTGTTGCCACTTGGGGCGGGTCACAGAGTTGCCACCTATCTCAATTTTTTTTTTAAATATTGAGCAAGATATGCCAATACGGGTATCAAATGACCGTATTCCAAATATGTAAATCTCAAGCAGGGGTGCCACCTAACCGCATTTTATTTATTTTTATTAATATCTCGGGAACCATTCGACCGACTTGGATAAAATTTGGCATTATAGATAGTATGATTCATTCTAAGGGCCACTTGCATAAAAGCCGATTACGACTAACCGGAGTTTAATTGACGTTTTTTGTATGGTTAGCTGTCAAGTTAATCGCCGATTAGGCGTTATCGGCTGTTATGCAAGCGGCCCTAAGATTATATGCGTGGGTGTTGCCACTTGGAGCGGTTCACAGGGTTGCCAAATGTCTAAATTTTTTTTAAAATATTGAGCAAGATATGCCAATATGGGTATCAAATGAAAGGTATTCAAAATATGGAAATCTCAAGCAGGGTTGCCACCTAACCGCATTTTATTTACTTTTCTCAATATCTTGGGAACCTCTCGCCCGATTTGGATAAAGTTTGACATTATAGATAGTATGATTAATTCTAAGATTATACGCGTGGGTGTGGCTACTAAGGGCGGTTCACAGGGTTGCCACCTATCTCATTTTTTTAAAATATTGAGCAGAATATGCCAATGTTAGTATCAAATGAAAGGTATTTTGGACCTTATTCCAAATATGTAAATCTCAAGAAGAGTTGCCACCTAGGGTTGCCACCTAACGGCATTTTATATACTTTTCTCTATATTTCTGGGATGAAGTTTGACATTATAGATTGTATGATTAATTCTAATAGTACATTTACACAGCACCAAATTTGGTAAATTTGGCGAAAAATTGCAATTTGGCGCTTTTTTCCATACAAATTTCATTTTCCAAATTTGGAATTCCATCGCATTTGGCCTCATTCGCTGAACAATACAATCCACAATTCCTCAAAATAGCAACCCTGCCTGTGTTCCACATTTAGAATTGCCCAGCAAAGTACTATTATAGTACGTTTATACTGCACCAAATTTGGCGAATTTGAATGTGTCATTTCGAACCTGTTTACACTGGCAAATTGCATTTGGCTTCACCTTCCCTGCAAGAATCTTCTACCAGAATGCAAAGCCAGCGAAAGAAAATGCACCACCTTGATGTTTTAAACACATGTAGAGTAATAATAAATGAAGAATCAAGAAGGCTTCTCTCTTTTCTTAGTGGAACTGGTCCAGTATCATAAAAAAATAGTTGAAATTGTTATTCCGAACTGTGCATAATGCAAAAGTTTTCACACGTTAATTACCCATTAAGGTTCTTGCTGGGCAATTCTAAATGTGGAACACAGGCAGGGTTGCTATTTTGAGGAATTGTGGATTGTATTGTTAAGCGAATGAGGCCAAATGCGATGGAATTCCAAATTTGGAAAATGAAATTTGTATGGAAAAAAGCGCCAAATTTGCAATTTTTCGCCAAATTTACCAAATTTGGTGCTGTGTAAATGTACTATAAGATTATATGAGTGGGTGTTTCCATTTGAGGCTGTTCACAGGGTTGCCACCTATCTCAATTTTTTTAAATATTGTGCGATATATGCCAATATGGGTATCAAATGAAAGGTATTTTCGGTCGCATTTCAAATATGGCAATTTCTAGCAGGATTGCCAGCTAGGGTTGCTCCCAAACAGTGTTTTATTTATTTTTCCTTATGTCTCGGGAACCGCTTTGCCGTTTTGTATTAAATTTGGCATTATTAGTAGTATTATTCATTCTAATAGTACATTTATACTGCACCAAATTTGGCGAATTTGAATGTGTCATTTCGAACCTGTTTACACTGGCAAATTTGCATTTGGTTTCACCTTCCCCGCAAGAATCTTCTACCAGAATACAAAGCCACCGAAAGAAAATGCACCACCTTGATGTTTTAAACACGTGTAGAGTAATAATAAATGAAGAATCAAGAAGGCTTCTCTCTTTTCTTAGTGGAACTGGTCCAGTATCATAAAAAAATAGTTGAAATTGTTATTCCGAACTGTGCATAATGCAAAAGTTTTCACACGTTAATTACCCATTAAGGTTCTTGCTGGGCAATTCTAAATGTGGAACACAGGCAGGGTTGCTATTTTGAGGAATTGTGGATTGTATTGTTCAGCGAATGAGGCCAAATGCGATGGAATTCCAAATTTGGAAAATGAGATTTGTATGAAAAAAAGCGCCAAATTTGCAATTTTTCGCCAAATTTACCAAATTTGGTGCTGTGTAAATGTACTATAAGACTATATACATGGCAGTTGCCACTTGGGGTGGTTCAAAGGGTTGCCACCTATCTATTTTTTTTTTACTATTGAGCAAGGTATGCCTATATGGGTATCAAGTGAAAGGTATTTGAGAACGTGTTCCAAATATTTAAATTTCAAGCAGGCTTGCCACCTAGTCTTCCTATCTTTCTTCGTACAACTCTCTTTCCTATCTCCCTCCCTTTTGCTCTTCATTGCCCTCTTTCCTTCTACCACGCCCCTCTTCTTCTGTATGCCATTCGTAGTGGCCCCTGTTAATTTAGGCCTAATGCTACCCATGTACCAAATTTTAAGGAAAACTCACCATTTATAAGATATTTTCGAATGGATCGTTTCCCTAGTCCACTTCCCCGAAATAAGATATTGTGAATCTAAACCATTCTCGAATACATCTTATTCATATTTCGTTATTTCTGAACTTAAGAAGTTAACTTCTTTCACGTCTACTGGCTACACGCGGTTCGATAAAAATCGACCCATTATAGCTGGAATTATTGGTGATGTTTGTCGTAACGCTGTAGTCGTATCCAATCAGCTGATTCGACCAACCTTATGGGATTTAATGCAATCCATTATTGGTGCCATATCGTAACGCTAAGATCGTAACCGGATCGTAGCCAACCAATTGGTTTTTGGTTTTCCGCGGTAACGTAAACAGCTGATTACCTTTTTTGTTCATTTAATTTATTTGTTTTGCATTAATTTTTCGAATTTATTGGTTTTTGCTATTTGGTGAGTTATCATTTTACATTTTTAAAGAAAATATTAATTAAGATTGTGTTTGCTTACAAGTTTTTGCAGTCAATCAGCTGTTTACGGTTACCGCACCAATAATCGATAAAAATGTATCGCATAGGGTTGCGTTAGGGATACGACTACAGCGTTACGACAAACATCACCAATAATTCCAGCTTAAATGAGCCTTAATAGTTCGTGGTTATTTTATTTTTCTTATCACCCTGTGATTCAGCCAAGAAAAATTCGCAACTGTTTTTGATAACATTATTGAACTTCCCTAATGATAATATAAACATAGATAAAAGTTTATTTTGTTTATCAAAATGTTTGAAGTGGAACAAATATCTGCGGATCACAAAGACGTTATCCATGATGTGGTGTTCGATTATTATGGACGTCGCATGGCAACTTGCTCCAGTGATCAAACTGTTAAGGTAATTCATTCGGTCCAGCAGAGAATAACAACTTGAAAAAATTACCATTAAAGGTCTGGGATGAGGATGAAATGGGAAAACTAACGATTTCGAGCAGCTGGAAAGCACATTCTGGTTCTATTTGGCGTGTTTCATGGGCACATCCAGAATTTGGACAAGTTTTAGCCACATGCTCGTTTGATCGCACTGCCTCTGTATGGGAAGAAGTAGCCGGCGAGAAAGTAGCTGCCACTATGACACCTTCACGCCGTTGGGTGCGGCGTACAACACTTGTCGACTCACGTACGAGTGTCACGGATGTGGAATTTGCACCTAAATACTTGGGTCTTTTGTTAGCAACAGTATCAGCAGACGGTATTATACGCATTTACGAAGCTCCAGATATAATGAATCTATCACAGTGGCCAGTGCAGCACGAAATATCAAACAAGTTGCCATTAAGCTGTATATCTTGGAATACATCCACATACACGCTGTCCTCGCATCTCTTGGCCGTAAGATATGTCTAATTGAGCCGTTTAAAGCACAGTTCTGCTTTTATTTGAGTTAGGCATGACGCTATGTAAGGGAAAATGTGTTCTATACAACACGCTAACAGGGTAACTCCTAGCTCCCATAGCAACCGAATAAATTTCAAAACTAACTTGTGAAGTGTTTCCCCTATTTGTTTACAACTACACCTTGAATATCTCCGGACTTATGCCACTTGTGTTTTAAGGGGCTCAATTTAGTATTTAGTTTTTCTAATTCAAGTATTGCAGGCCGGTAGTGATGATACAATAACGCAACAAGGAAAAGTTTTGATATTCGCATATAACGAGAGCGCACGGAAATGTGCCAAAGTTGAAACAATAAACGAGATCAACCAGCCCGTGACTGATTTATCTTTTGCCCCTGCAGCTGGACGTCGATTCCATATATTGGCAGTAGCCAGCAGAGATTTGTTTATTGTAAATATTCATGGTTCTAGGTAAGGCTATTAACTCTTTACCAACCTTTAATTAATTTTTGTGTACTTCTAGTGATTCATTCGCAAATATGAAACTTGACATACAAACCACAAAGTTCAGTGAGCATAATTGTCCAGTATGGAGAGTTTGCTGGAACATGTTGGGAACAATGCTTATATCAACCGGCGATGATGGTTGCGTTCGACTATGGCGAAGTAATTTATTATTCATAGAAATTTTTGCATGGTTTTAGTTGTGTTTCCTTTATTGCAGTGAACTATAAAAGAAATTGGAAATGTGCCGCTGTCCTTAAAGCTGAAGGAAGCACTCGAACATATGAGCCAAGCCTTAACTCACCTACATACACTGCCGCCGCTGCTGCCACTGCAAAATACTATAAAAAAGGAACAATAAGCAATCCGAACCAAGTTCCATGGCATTGATATATGCTAATTAATATACCTCTACATATAAATATCAAAAGTAGTTATTTTTTCTGGTTTAAACCCCTAGGGCACTATGTTCCGAATCGAAAAATATAGACGCAGAGCGACCCGGTCGCATAAGGGGACATCTATGATAACGGAACCTCTTACTTAGTAGTTTCGATATGTATAATCCATAGTGATACACAATGGTATAATCTTTAGTGGTCTCTCAACGACATCCACACTTAGCCAGTGGGAGCCCATGCCAGGTGTCGCACTGTGAAGCTAGCTAATAACATTTAACCACCCGAAATTACTGAAGAAGAAAATGTTCTGAAGGCTTAACTTTGATCTGAATACAGTGCAAGTTTAAACTAAGTTTAAGCGGCCAATTTGAAAGGGATAACTAGTCAACTTTGTCAATGGTTTAAACCTGCACTGAAAAACCGGGCCTTACCCTGCAAAAATCGTTGGATTATGTGTTCCAATTTTCTGATATTGGAGTACTCCAATAGTAATCCTTTGTATACATAATCGGGCCACCTTCAGCTTTTTGAAAGCCAATCATTGCTCCTGCCTTATCGACGAAAATCATCCAAATGAAATGGAATGAAGGAATAGTATGAAGCCCAATAAGCCATTTTGTTTGATATCAACCTGAGACGCATTTGAGATGAAAACTTCAACGTCAATTCTCACTTTTTGAAAACTTAATATCAATCAATTAATTTTCGATTTAATGATAAACTACCAGTAGCAGATTGCTAAATGAGTATTAACTTGAGGTATAATTAATATAAAAATTATAATATAAATGTCCGACAGTTTCTACCTTCACAGTTCTTATACCCTAAAACCTACCATTCCCTAAAATAAATTTTGTCCAAATCGTGGTACATTATTCTAAAGCTTGACCCTAATTATTTCCCACACAGCATTTGAATGAATGAATTTTGAAAATATCCATGATATAAATCAAAATGTATTCAACAAAGTGTGATCGACAGTTAAATATTTTCTCTTGTAAGGGGCTATAATGTCAAACGAATGTAAACAAATAAATTAATCCTTTATGGTGCACCATATGTAAATTGGGTATCATTTTCTCTTCATTAATATTAGCAATAATTGACCCATATATCATCCGCGATTTTTGTAAAAAATGTTTGGTTACAGTTTTCTTACCTTAGCTTATAAAACAGTTGAATTCCAACCGTTCTTCACTGGCACCGAAGTTTTTTTCACTACCAGTAAAATACTTCTAAATTTGCTACCGAATATTCTTTCGTATTGCTTATTTGAATTAAAGGTAAAATATAAATATTGAAAATTTAAAACAAAAGTTAATTTACAAATATTCCTAAAAGTTTATAAACGGAAAAATTGTTTTCAAGTGGGTTAAAATATTTTTTATGTTTGACATTATACCCTGGTTCCGATTGAGAGCAACGTCAAATTCAAGCACACTTTGTTGAATTCATTTTGATATAAATACTATAGGTACAACCGTTCTCTCTTTTGATTTTATTATGACGTTTTTAAGCAATATAAAATATGTCAGTATATAGGTCAAAAAGAAAAAAAATATTCAAAAAATTTTAAATATGTAGTCGCAGCTTTTCTTTCCAAACGTTTTTATTTGAATGACTGAATGACGCGTTTCTTAACTAGTGTCGACATACACTTATCGAAATTCCGATACTTTACGATACTTTTGACATTTAAAGCTTAGGGCTAGTACATACGGTCAGTTAAGGGATAACTTAAGGGTCAGATACACTATTCAATATGGCAACATAAGATATAATCATACACGGTTAGCCTACTGTACATGAGACGTAACTGTAATCTGTAATATACTACAGTTCGGCCATCCTGACCCTCAAATTGACCCCAATTTGCCAACTTTATATTATAATAATATTACAAGTTAATTTCTTATTTCTATATCTAACCCGGTAAGCGTTTCTTCAGGACCTCTTTCGAGAACCAGGTCCGCTGAGCTCGAGACCCATTTTTTGAGCTTATTAGCTTCAACAACACCATTGTATGGTATTTGTGTGATCTGGCAACCGTCGACATCGCGTATTACATACCTGTCATGAGGTAGGACCCGTTCAATTACATAAGGCCCCCGATATTTTGGATCTAATTTTTTGTTGGTGCCTGTCGTAGTGTTAATGTGTCTAATAACTACGTAATCGCCTTTCTCATACTTTTCAGCAGGCCCATTACGTTTAAGAAAATAGTTATGATTTAATTCTTGCGATTTGATTATATTTTTTTGTGCGGCATCTCTCACCAACGCTAAGTCACGCTCAACTACACTATTATTCTCGTCTAAGTACTCAGTTAGCTCATCAATAGTTTCACCCCGCTGAGCGACGCCAAATAGGAGGATAGAAGGTGTTGTTTTTGTTGTCATATGGACAGTATTGTTTAGTATATATTCAGCATTGCGCAATGTATGGGGCCAATCTGCATGCCCATGTTTTTCACAAGATTTAGCCATTAGTGGTGTAAGGACACGGTTAACTCGTTCCACCTGACCATTCGCCTGCGGTGACGCGGTTGCATTTAGTATATGTTGTATATTTTTCTTTTCTAAAAATTCTTTGAATTCGGCTGATGTGAAAGATGTGCCTCGATCACTGATGATACGTCGGGGTCGGCTATAGCTATCAAAGAAGTTTTGGAGTGCTGCGCAGGACTCTTTAGAACTCGTTGTTGTTGCAGCGTACAACTTCGTAAACTTTGTAAAGCCGTCTATAACGACCAATATATACTTCTTTTTTGAGCTGATGGCAGGCAAGGGACCTAAATGGTCAATATGTATGGTATCAAAGGGGATGGGTGCTTTGGGAATATTAAATAAATTTCGTTTATTCGTTCGCATCGGTGCAGAATATACTATACACTTTAGGCAGTTACGGATAAAATTATGAACGCGAGTTTTCATCTGAGGAAACCAGTAGTGCTTTTTTATTTCAGCACAGCACTTGTCTATACCTAAGTGTCCAATTTTCTCGTGTATATATCTGATAACATTATTTACCATTTCATTTGGCACGTATAATCGACGAGTATTCGAGGGCGATATTTCATAAACAACTTCGTCTCGGAGCTCGTATTCATTACTTTCTTCAGTCTCTAATTTGGATCTAAGGCGGCAAATTTCAGGGTCACGACTCTGTGCTATTCGTAATTGAAAATCAATGTCAAGGTCACTTACAGCCCCAACATTCTCTATTCGACTTAATGCATCCACGTGAGCCATTGATTTTCCAGGTCTATGTTGTATTGTATAATTGTATTGTTCCAACTGAAGTGCCCAGCGAGCAATTTTAGCTGAACCATTTTCATTAGCTAATGTTTTTGCCAATGCATCACAGTCAGTTACAATCTTAAATGGCCTACGATCGAAATATGTATGAAAGCGTCGTAACGCGTACACAACAGCAAGAGTTTCTAGTTCGTAACTGTGTAATTTACTTTCCGATTCAGACGTAGTTTTTGAAAAAAAAGCAATAGGGTGAAATTTTGAATCATCTTGTTTCTGCAGCAGCGCAGCACCAAATCCCTTCGAGCTAGCATCGCAGTGTAATTCAGTATCTCGCCCTGGATCAAATATGGCTAAAATAGGCGGCTCTATGAGTTTTTGCCGTAATGTAAGGAAGGCTTGGCGGCACTCTTCAGAAAAAATAAAAGGTATATCTTTTTTAAGAAGTTGAGTCAAAGGGTAAGCAAGCTTCGAAAAGCCCGGAACAAAACGACGGAAGAACGAGAATAAACCAAGACATGTTTGTAGCTGCTTATGACTTCTTGGCATCGGATATTGCTGAATTGCTTCAATATGCCGATTGCTTGGCGAAATTCCGGAAGAGTTGGCTTTAAACCCTAAGTATTCTATCTCAGTTTGCGCGAATTTACATTTTTTTAAATTGAGTTCAAGACCGAAAGAACGCAGTCTTTTAATTACCTTTACTACAGTGCGTAAGTGAGTTTCAAAATCCACAGAAGCTATCAAAATATCATCCATGTATACTACAACCAACCCAGCAGAAATTAAGTCACGTAAAACATTATTTACAAAGCGCTGAAATACAGCAGGGCCATTTTTTAAGCCGAAAGGCATTCGTATATATTCATATTGTCCATCAGGTGTCACAAAGGACGTATATTTAATTGAATCTTCGTGCATTCTAATCTGATTAAACCCGTTTTTGAGGTCCATTAAGGTAAACAACTGCTTGCCACCCAAATGTTCTAAACAGTCGTCAGGTAATGGCAGGGGGTGATTGTCTCTTACCGTTATCTTATTAAGAGGACGATAGTCGACACATTTTCTAATTTCACCCGATTTTTTGCGTATGGGCACGATTGCGGAAGCATAGGGAGAATTACTGGGGCGTATAATATTTCTCGACAACAGGTCATTAATAATTTCTTTGATTTCAATTCGTTCCTGATGCGAAAGGCGGCGGGGTCGGCGGTATATAGGGATATTCTTAGTAACCTCTATTTTCATGCAATAATTATCAGAGCTGGAAGGATTTACCTCAGTTTCTTCATATGCGCATTTAATAGTGGACCGAAACAAATGTAGTTGATCGGGACCTAGCGTGGTATCTATATCAAATATATCATCTTCTTCTGAAGTAATGTCAATGGCGCACAAACTAGAAAAACAATCCGATGTATCACAAATCGAGGTTTCCAGTAACTTATTGGTTACAGCACCAATGTTTACTTTAACCAGATCATCACCAGTTTTAATTGTCATAGGGGTATCGAGCTCACAAACCGAGTTTTCCGATGACCTAAGTATGCCAAGAGATTTCAGCCTTTCTTTTAATGAGGTATTAACAAAGTTTTTGTTACACAAACTTTTAAGTTTATTTATTGAATAACAATGTTTGAACTTAACTAATTTAATATTTGCCTTTTTGAAAAAATCGCGGCCGATAAGCAAAGGAACAAACAAAAATTTATCTGGTAATACAATCAGCTCTTGTTTGAATAGTTTATTACAAAGTTTAATAATGCATTCGGTTCTTCCATATGACATAAGTTCCTGGTTTCCAAGGCCGCGGTATATTGTCTTAGTTAAGGAATTCTCATAAAATTGTGGTAAAACCGATCGTTGAACGAAACACTTAGGGCTGCCGGAATCAAAAAGAGTGAAAACACTTTTAAACTTGGCACACTTAGGGCTAGAGTATCCGAAAGCAACACTTACCATTTGCAAAGCCTCCAATTGTTCAGCAACAGCAACAGCATCTCCATCCTCCTCATGAATTTGACCTACGCCTCTATTAGCAGCTGATTGATTGACAGCAGGACGAGCTGGGCAATTCCTATACACGTGATCCAATCGGCCACAACGAAAGCAAGAGCCATCAGGGCGCTTCGGCTTTGGGCACGCACTTTGATAGTGCCCAAAGCGAGAACAATTAAAGCAGCGGACTGAAGTGTCAGCCGAAGGTGCACTGGTAGACAAAGGGGCATCAGATTTTGCCGGTGGCGCAACATTTGCACTTGATGAAACAGCCGTAGAACGACGGCTCAGAGTTACAGCAGATTGGCGAGAACGTAAACGCTCGTAACGAACTACCAACGTCTTCAGTTCACGTAAGGTGGTAGCACCGTAAAGCATTGCAGCACTTGTAGACACATCGCCGATCCCATTTATAATAAGGTCGATTAATTCACATTCCTCAATTTTAGCTCGTGCAGCAATTTCCTGCATTTCTATGACATAGCGATGTACTGTCTCAGTTGGTCGCAAGCGTCGGTTCCGCAGCTGAGTATACACTTCATCAGTCGAATACTTCCGACCAAACTCTTCAACTAATGCATCACGTAAAGTCTCGTAAGTGTGTGCGTTTATCGTCCGCAAAAATACTTTAGCTGTGCCACTTAACAATCGGCGAATTCCCACAAAGCGTGCTCGGTCATCGAAGCGTAGAATTTGAAAGGCATCTTCCATATCTTCTACAAATTTTAGCACATCGTAAGTATCGTCCCCATTGAACTGCTGAACCATAGACTCTATGACGTTCATATCCAGCCGAATGATTGGTGCTGATTGTGACACCATCCGAAGGTCACTAACTTCCTGTTGCAACAGAAGTAATTCTCGTTCATGCTTAAGACGATTAATGTGTTGAACGAGCGATGCATCAGGATCAGCAGTTGATTGTAAAGTAGTCACATCAGGGCCACTTCGGAACTCATTGGCATCAGCATCAGTAGAATTTCCAATGTCCTCAGTAGAATTTTCATTGGCACCGTTGGCGTTGTCTTTCTCCAGGCTTTCAGTTTCTTTTAACATGGAATCAGTTGGCGTTAAGTTACCACCGCAAGCACCACTTGCATTAAATAATTCTCGAATCTGGGATATAGTTGCCGTTGACGGCACATCAACTCCAAGACCAGTCAGAACGGTAATCATGTCTTCCTTCGATGTACGGTTCATTTTAAAAAAAAAATTTTTTTTTAGATCCTGTCCGCAGAATTGTAGTCGCAGCTTTTCTTTCCAAACGTTTTTATTTGAATGACTGAATGACGCGTTTCTTAACTAGTGTCGACATACACTTATCGAAATTCCGATACTTTACGATACTTTTGACATTTAAAGCTTACATACACTTATCGAAATTCCGATACTTTACGATACTTTTGACATTTAAAGCTTAGGGCTAGTACATACGGTCAGTTAAGGGATAACTTAAGGGTCAGATACACTATTCAATATGGCAACATAAGATATAATCATACACGGTTAGCCTACTGTACATGAGACGTAACTGTAATCTGTAATATACTACAAATATGAAAAATTTGAAAAAAAAATCAAAAAATATTTTCCAATTTACGCTGCTCGTTTGGGTGGATGCCTGCTTTTTTTATATTATAAGCTTTTATTTAGTTTCACCTGACGGCTGTCTGTAATCAAATCTTGCAAGTTAAATTTGATACACTTCCCGGTGTCCGATTGATCTGAAATTCTGCACCCATGTATAACCCCGATGACAATGGAATATTATACAAAAAAATTTCGATAGGTGGCGCGTGGGTCGCTATATTTTCAAAATTCGCATTTATGGTCCGATTTAGCTGAAATTCGTAACATGTATTACTACCATGAAAAGAAATATTTTTGTAAAAAAAAATTCCGCTAGGTGGGGCTGAGATAGCGGTAATAAAAACTCAAAATCGTAATTATGGACCGATTTGGCTGATATTTTACGTGTGTGCTACTTAATTAATTTCTAAATGTTAAAAAGAATTGGACCCGCTAGGTGGCGCGTGAGTCGCTTTATTTGAGAATTACGAAAGTCTGTTTTCAGTGTCGATTAATTCGTTTTTCAACGAACTTCCCGTTGAGGTAGGATCTTGAAATTTTCATCATCGTTTAGTTTTCTGCCTCCACGCAAAATAACAAAAAAATAATTCCGATAGGTGGCGCACGAGTAGAGATATTCGAAAGTTTTCATTCCAGGAAATTTTGCTTTTGATATTGTACTAACTTGCAGTTAAGATGGGATTTTGCAAATTTTCATCATCGTTCAGGCTTCGCTAACAGTAAATAAAAAAATTAGCTTAATTTCAAAAATCCCATTTATCGTTTAGTTTAGTCTTTATTCCAATATCCCAAAAGTAACTTTATTAACCACGCGGCTTTATTGTAAAAGATTCTATGGTTTCTGTTGCTGCTAGCTGCCGATTGATGTCGCTGCGACATTATTGCCTCTTGTTGATAAACCGAAAGTATCTTTATTAACCACGCGGCTTTATTGTAAAAGATTCTATGGTTTCTGTTGCTGCTAGCAGCCGATTGATGTCGCTGCGACATTATTGCCTCTTGTTGATAAACCGAACTAAAAAGTAAAAAATAAAATTAAAGAAAAAAAAACTTTTTTAAAAATAAGCTTTTATTGGTTTATAAAATTAACTATAAAGTAAAAAATAAATTGACTGTAAAGGAATATAACACTTTATAAGTTCATTGTAACCTTTAAAGGTAATTTGACAACTTTTTACAAGACTCTCTTCTGCTGACAGTTCTTTGCTGGAGATTTCAAGAAACAAAGCTACTATAATGAGGTTTGATCAGCTGATTTAAACTTTTTTTTTCAAATATTGACTCAAGCAAAAAATAAACCGCGTGCAGCCAGTACACATATATATAATACTATATATTATATATATGCCAGTAAACGTGAAAGAAGTTAACTTCTTAAGTTCAGAAATAACGAAATATCAATAAGATGTATTCGAGAATGGTTTAGATTCACAATATCTTACTTCCGGGAAGTGGACCAGGGAAACGATCAATTCGAAAATATCTTATATATGGTGCGTTTTCCTTAAAAATTGTTACATGGGTAGAATTGGGCCTAAATTAACAGGGGCTAGGTGGCAAGTCTGCTTGAAATTTAAATATTTCGAATACGGTCGCAAATACCTTTCACTTGATACCCATATTGGCATATCTTGCTAAATATCAAAAAAATAGATAGATGGAAACCCTTTGAACCGCCCCAAGTGGCAACCGCCACGTACATATGTAGTCTTAGAATGAATCATACTATTAATAATGCCAAATTTAATACAAAAAGCCAAAGCGGTTCCCGAGATATAAGGAAAAATAAAAAAATACGGTTTGGGGGCAATCCTGCTAGATATTGTCATATTTGAAATGCGACCGAAAATACCTTTCATTTAATACCCATATTGGCATATATTGTTCAATATTTAAAAAAAATTGAGATAGGTGGCAACCCTGTGAACAGCCTCAAATGGAAACACCCACGCATATAATCTTAGTATGAATCATACTATCTATAATGCGAAACTTTATCCAAATCGGTCGAGCAGTTCCCGAGATATAGAGAAAAATGAATAAAATGCGGTTAGGTGGCAACGGTCGAAAATACTTTTCATTTGATTTAAAAAAAAAAGAGATAGGTGGCAACCCTGTTAACCGCCCCAAGTGGCCACACCCACGCATATAATCTTACTATTTATAATGCCAAATTTTATCCAAATCGATTGAGCGGTTCCCGAGATATAAGAAAAACGCCTACGCCTGAAAGTCTGCAACATACGCCTGAAAATCGGCTACAATTTCTATTTCCGTGCCATAACTTCCTGCCACAACGTCCGTGCAAATAGCTTCTGTTGCATCGTCCTCAATTTTCTTAAATTTTACTCTCAATCAAAACTTCATATCGCCGCCTAAGAAGTTAACTTCAAAAATGACTCAAGTTGAGATTTGGGATAAGGTTGTGATGTCAAATGTGTTCCAAGTTGATATAAAACTAAGCCTGGGAAAGTGAAAGTACTCAGTTCGATATAAAAAGGAGTACTCCAAATGTAATCCTTTTTCAAGGAGTACCTTGAGTATCTACTGTCAGAGTACCTTGCTAAGTAGAGGCTAAATTGCTCAATGTTAGAGAGCACGCGGAAATGCTGAGTGGACAGTTCCTTCTGAACTGTCTTAAGCCAGGACATCCAAACCGGCATCTTCTGGTTGTAGATCCGCACCCTAGAAACATAAGACGACCACTCGCAAGCTCTATGATGAGACCCGCATCACATCACGTTACCGTTTTATCTGCGGAAAAATAAGCGGGCTCTAACCGACATCCACACTAAGGGCCGCTTGCATAAAAGCTGATAACGACTAACCGGAGTTTAATTGACGTATTTTGTATGGTTAGCTGTCAAGTTAATCACCGATTAGGCCTTATCGGCTTTTATGCAAGTGGCCCTAAGTCGGTAGATACATTTGTCAGGTCTCGACCTGTCAACCTCGTTCTAAACAGTCATCCACCCGAAATAGCTGAAGAAGAACTCACCTTACCAAGGGCGACTAGAGTCACTCTGGCCCAACTTCGGTCTGGATACTGTAATATGTTAAACTCTTACTTATCCAGACTAAATAACAGTATATCTGATACATGTCCTGCATTTGGTATGTGCTCAATGATACTTTACATATAGTTTAACTGCTTAAATGAACCTACTCTTCTAACACCCCTTTCGCTCTGGTTCAACTCTTTTGAAACTGCTCGTTTCCTGAGAATTCCGTTAGAAGATCTTGATGAAGATCTTCGGAAGCACTGAGTAATGATCGGCCTTCAATAATCTGACGGTGGCCCGCTGAGGCATTACAAAGGATTACAATTGGAGTACTCCAATAACACGAAATTGGAACACATGATCGAATTATTTTTGCAGGGAAATTGTTTATTGGGTAGTTTACGTGTTTCATTACTATTACTAATAAACAAAGTACAGTTCAATATATTTTATTTATTATCAGAATTCTAATTTGGGAATCCCCGTTAGTATAATTCTTTATTTTTTTAGGTATGGGCTCAGCCAAACATTAAAAAAAAAAAAAAAAACTAATGGCGGCGATATACCAACAGGTTATCATAACCTCTAACGAGATTTTTAGCCGAGCTTCTCTTTCCAACTTGTGGCGTGTTGCTTTTTGAGTTTTCTACAAGTTGGCGGGACCTACAGTTTTTTGCCGACTCCGAACGGCACTTGCAAAGCAAATGAATTTTTTGCTGAGAAGCTTCTCATGGCAGAAATACACCCGGAGAGTTTGCCAAACCACTGCCGAGGAGCGGCCCCGTTTAGAAAAATTATTTTTCTAAATAATTTTTGATGTTACTTTTGCCGGGCATCGAACCGCCACGACTTGGTGTAGAAGGCCGAACACTTAACCGCTACACCACGTCGGCCGCCAAACATTTGTGCATAGTAATTTCATATATGTAAAATTAATTGATTTTCTGAGTGCGGTCAGTTTCAAACTTAACTTTTCGTTGTAAAACTAAATTTCAAAAATTTATAAATAGCCCGGTAAAAAGTCAATGGGACGTTTTGATAAAAAAAAGCAAATACTTTTTCGAATGTTATTCTTAAATTTTGAAGTTTCTTCATATGATTGTTTTCTTTTGTTAATACAGAGAAACCTCTCCTAACGGACACCTCTATTGGACGGACACCTCCTTTGGCCGGACAGTTTTTCATGCACCAAGTTTTAAGTACATTTTTTAGAACAAATTACCCTCCCTTAGGCGGACACTCTCTTGGCCGGACGCGGACAGTTATTTGCTTTAAAATTGGACAAAAAACCTCTACTGAGCGGACACGAACCTCTTATCAACGGACACTGAGATCAGTTTTCATAACAAATCAATCATAAACCTCTCTTGAGCGGACGCGAACCCCTCTTAAGCGGACAAAATACAAACAACATACAAACATATTTTTGTACGTATGTATTTACCAAATGAAAACTGGGGATTCCCCGAATAAAACCAAATGGACGTTAGACAAACACTCAAATTTAAAAAGCGTCACATTGGAGGTTTAATTACATAACGCAGTGTTCGTTAGCTAAATTTTCAGGGTTGAACGTTTACTAGTGACAGTGAGTTAATTGTTCAGTCATATCGATGAAGTTAACGAAATTTCCTCCAGCGAAACCGCCTTGACTTGCGTTCGAATTATTGCAAAAATTGGAAAGCCATTTGCAAAATAGTTTTCTTTTAAAAAAACAAAGAAATCTTAAGCAATCGACAATTCAGCAATTTTTTAAATAATGAGTCTGATAGTTATGGATTTATATTACTTATTATCTGAAATATAATTTATATTTATTTTTATTTATGTTATTTCTTTATCTGAAAGCATGTGAATGAGTTATGCATGCTTTGATATGAATTTTTCAAGCAATATATATATGTACATATTTTTTTCGCAATGTAAAAATTGAAAAATGTCTAAAATAGCCATCCACTCCCTTGAGCGGACACCTCTCTTGGGCGGACAAAAGTTGGCCGACGGTGAGTGTCCGCCCAAGGGAGGTTTCTCTGTATTATGCTATGGATACACACACGGAGATTATCTCCAATAAATCTTCTTTAATCAGATCCAAATTTTACCCTGATACACACAAAAATGAAGATTAACAGCATTGAGAATTACTAGTTTGGTTGTTATTGCACCATATTTGTATATTTGATCATTAAGTCTTTGAATTTACAAATTCTTACAGACTAAGTACAAAATTAAATTAAGAGAAAAACCATCTTAAGGTTCTAATTAAAATTACATAAGGGCAGGTAAAATCAACACCAGTGGAACTGAAAAACATGTTTAACTCAGTACAGGCTCTCGAGAGAGGAGCATTCCCTGCATAGTTAGTTCTAGCTAAGCCAATTTTAAAAGTAGAGAACTGTCGAAGATTTCTGCATGGGACATTGAATTGGATATTGCTCAGCAAGGATGGACAGTCCACCATTCCAGAGATTATACCAATTACAAACGAGCAGGCCAAGATCGACCTTCTACATTCCAGTGTGTTAAGTTCAATTAAAGCACATCTGGACTGATATGATGGTAAAGGGTCCACAAAGTTCAGAGATCGAAGGACAAAACGAAGGAAAACTTTCTGGACACGCTCAATGCGGTTAGAGGGACCAACCTGGTAGGTCCTCCAGATGATAGCGGCATATTCCAATCGTGATCTAACAAAGGCACAGTATAATGTCTTAAGAGTATGAGGGTTTGTAAAAGCAAAACAGTTTCTACGTATGAACGCAAACATAGCATAAGATCGTGTTATTACATAGTTAATCTGACTAGTGAAATTAAATTTAGAGTCAAAAAACACCCCCAAATCCTTAATTTCATTAAGAGTGTTTAAAACATGACCACCGATACTATATGAAGAACCTATGGTATTGGATGATTTTGAAAATGTTACATGAAAACACTTTTGTATGTTTAAAGTCAAACGATTTGAACTGCACCAGTTTTCAACCCTTAGAAGGTCTGATTGTAGACGTTCAGAGTCACGAAGACTCTTAACGACTGCGAATATTTTTAAGTCATCAGCATACAATAGGTATTCCGCGAAAGAGAAACATGAACCAATGTCATTTATAAATAGTATAAAGAAGAGGGGGCCAAGGATACTACCCTGTGGGATACCAGAAGATGCTATGAAAGAACGGGATTTGACGTTATCCAAGTCAACAACGCAGAGCCTATTAGTAAGGTACGATTCAATCCACAACAAAAACGTGGAATGAAAACCAAACGAAGCAAGTTTCTGCAGGAGTAACCGATGAGACACTTTATCAAATGCTTTCGCAAAGTCTGTGTAAATCGTGTCGACTTGAAATCTGTTCTGAAATGCAGAGATTCAGTATTCACTGAAAACAGTCAAATTGCTAACGGTGGAGCGATTAGGAACGAAACCATGCTGATTGTTCGTAATTAAGCCTTTGACGGCAAAATATATTTTATCATTGACTATAATCTCAAAAAGTTTGGATACAGATGAGAGCTTCGATATCGGTCTATAATTACGGACATCATTTTTATTGCCACTTTTAAATATGGGAGAGACTGAAGTCAGTTTCCAGTCATCCACAAAAGTACCCGAAGCAAGTGAGAGATTAAAGATATCAGTTAAGGGCTCAGCCAAACAAACACAGTTTTTCAGTAAAAATGCCGAAAGACCATCTGAGTCTGTCTTAGATGAGGGCTTAAGCTTCCTAATACCATTCAAGACATCCGTAACAGATACATGTAGGGAGCCAAAATTAATCGCGTGTTCAGCGACATCTAATTGTCGAAAGTCGGATCTTATAAACCAGCGCGACGCCTATCTGTCAGCTACCCTTAATTTCCTAGTGTTTCTTGGTGTTGTTGTCTATTTATGTACAGAGTGTTGCCAGTGCAAATTTTTTTAAACTGCTCAAGTCTTCTTAATTTTTGGGAGTTTATAATGAAGATTATGCTCAAGTTAACTCCCATAAGCGCAGTTAATTCGGAATTTGCGCTAATGTATCAGCCGTATAACGTCAAAATTCCAAAATGAGTTTATCACCTGTTCATCAGAGTTGTTTTTTTGGAAAAAGAGCATCATTTTGCGCCGAGTTGCATTCGATTTGGTATAAAAAATTAGTAGTAGGTTGCATAAAAAAGTAGTTCGCTAAAACTTAGAAATTTGATTTTTTTAACATAAATAACAGCGAATTATATAATATTATTAGTTAGAATAACTCTTTCGAGTCTGCTCACTATTTTCTCTTAAACAAATAACAAACAACTGCTAATAAATAGATTCAAACCCCAAATTTGGTATTTGTTTCATTTAGGGGTGAACTCCTAATAAATTAGCTAGAATTATGGAAGATAGCTCAAATACGGGTTTTGGCCTGAGGATCACGAATCCGGAAGCGCTTTTTAATTTTTTTTTGTGTCTGTGGAAAGTTATGGTCAAAAAACCGAAAATTGACCCGGGTCCGGTACCAAAATTGGGGCGGGTTCTCTTCAGAGAAGCAAAATATTGATACACTATGATATATATCGCTCATTTGCTGCAACGTTGCATAACTAAAAAAATGTGATATTACAGAAAACGAATTTTTAGTTTTTGAATTGATGTATATTTATATGTGATATGTAATTAGGAGTGTAATGGGGTGTGGTTGCTGTGTGACCTTGCCCAATCCCGACTCTTACGTCCTCGTTCGTACACTCTGGGCAACGTGAGCTATCTAGGCTTGCGGCAGAAAGAGAGGGAGCCCCGGTGGGGTCACTCTGACATACTTGGTTTAAGGGCTCACCGAGGTCTTTTCGCAGCGTCTGTTCATCATGAGGTGCGGCTGTAAGCGGGCGTCTGACTTGTAGCAAGCGGCTCGCTGTATAAATGTGTAAATCTTCTACAAAAACCCCGAAACGGGTTGTGCGCTGGGTTTGGGACCCGCCACGTAAAAGACCAACTCCAATGAAAACAAAGACAAAGCCTCGGATGAGAACCCTCTTTAATGTTGACGACCCGGCAAAACGTACAAGGAATAGAGATTTGGATATTAGGGCATGTACATGGAATGTCCGGACCCTTTCAAGGGATGGTACCGCTGCCCGACTGGTTGATGTCCTCGTAAACGCAAAGGCTGACATCACCGCCCTGCAGGAAATGCGATGGACGGGACAAGGAAAGACGACCATCGGACCTTGTGACGTATACTATAGTGGCCAGACACGCGGCAAAGCGCGTGGTGTAGGATTCGTGGTGGGAGAGAGACTTCGCCGCCAAGTACTAGCGTTCACTCCTGTGAACGAACGTCTCGCTGCGATCCGCATCCCAACATAACATTTATCTGCGCCTATGCGCCGACTGAGGAGACGGACGACGCAGAGAAGGACTCCTTTTACGATAAACTTGAACAGACTTATGATCGCTGCCCCCAACATGATATCAAAATCGTGCTCGGCGACTTTAATGCCAAGGTGGGCAAGGAAGGAGTCTTTGGTCCTACAGTTGGAAAATTTAGTCTCCACGATATAACATCACCCAACGGCACTAGGTTGATTGACTTCGCCTCTGCTCGCAATATGGTCATCAGTAGTACTAGGTTCCAGCATAAACGAATACACCAAGCCACCTGGCTGTCCCCTGATCAAAGAACAAGAAACCAGATTGATCATGTCATGATTGACGGCAGACATAGCTCCACCAGGGCCGTCGACAGGATTTCCGGGCCCGGGGGGATCGAAATTTCCGGGCCCCCTATATGAAGTATTTTTTTTTTAGTGATCTCATTTTTTATTTAAAAGTAATACATGTATACAAGAAGGTTTTATACATATGTGGCTAAACTTATAAATTAACTTTTCTTGAATTTTTTGCGGCGAAATTCCGAATTAAAGCATTGTAGTCTAGTTACCTTGCTAAACGAGATTCTATACAAAGAGTAGCTAGCCCAGAAACACGATCTTGTGCAGAGCACGAGCGCTGAAAGTTCTTTATCCTAACAAGAACACTAAATGAGCGCTCAGCACCAGCAACTGTGACAGGTATTGTGCAAAATAAACGCAGCGCGATACAAATATTTGGAAAAAGCGTTTGTAAATCCTGAGAAAAAATTGCATTCAACAAATTGAATGGTGTAAGGGCTATTTCAAAATTAGTTTCGTATATGTGTTTCAAATGGATTATTTCATCTTCTAAACCCTTTTTAACGTCAAATTCATGTACTTTCACAAAAATCGTAGCATAATTTCGAAGTTCGTCTTCTTCCATCGTTGGGAATTGCCATAAAAAAGCAAATGTTGTATTCAGCTTTTTCATGCCTTCAAATCGACGAGAAATTCCTGAAATCACTGAATCCACTATGACTAAAAATGTGTTCCTTTTGAAATCAGTTATGGCATCTCGTTGATGTTCATCTGAAGATATTCGGAGTCTGTTCTTTCTGGTTAAAGGGAAGGATGTTGAAACATCTAATCCGCTGGCTACGTTCTCACATTCACGCAAAATGCTGTCCCATTGGTTACGAATGACTTGTAAATCTGAGAGTAAGCTGTCAAGATTTTTTACTTCAATATCGACAGTGTCGTCTGTGCCTTGTAGAATAACGCTTCTTTCATTGATGGAGCTCAAAATCTTGCACCAAATCGACGACATGAGGATACACTCAAACTTGGTTATGTACATTAGGACTCCGTTTATATCACTCCTAATTTCTGTAGTCAAATCGAATTTAGTTAATTCTTCTAGAGCGTTTTGCAATCCTTTGAGATGTTTTGCAAAGGGTTTGACTGCGTCGATTCTTGCAGACCATCTTGTATCTGAGAGTTTGTGAAGTGAACCTGGTACATGTTTTTTGAGAATTTCCCAACGTTTTGCACTACTGCTGAATATGTTAAAACACTTTTGAACCACTCCGAAAAAGGTGATTGAGGCTGTACAACATTCTGCAGCTACGACACCGCACAAGTTCAGACTGTGAGCGGCGCAGGGCGAATAAACGGCTTTCGGATTTTTCTTGATAATATGACTTTGTGCACCATTAATTTCACCTTTCATGTTACTACCGTTGTCATATCCCTGCGCACAACATTCTTTCAAAGGAATGTTATATTTTTCCAGAGTATCACAAATCAAATTGGCGATTTCTGCTCCAGTTTTTTTAGTGTAATCGACGAAACACAGAAATCGTTCTTGGATAGTAAAAGTCTTTTTCAAAGAGTTAAAATTAAGGTATCGCAAAACAAAAGTGTTTTGCTCGTCATTACTCGTATCGGTCGTAGCATCGACGATAATAGAAAAGTATTTGGCCTTCTTTCTTTCTTCTAATATTACTGAAATTACGTGTTGAGCACAAATATCTATGAACTCATTCTGAATAGATGCAGAAAGATAATGCACTTGGAGACGTTTGTGTTCTTGTTGAGCGAATCTAACTTTTTCCAAATGCTCGCGAAGTATTGGATCGTAATAGCTGATGTGCTCCAGGATACCCAAAAAATTACCGTTGTTTGGTTCTCCTACAAGATTGCTTCCACCTCTCAAAGCTAATCCTCTTTCACCAAGGAAAATAATGGTGTGCAGAATCCGCTGTAAGACTTCTTGCCATTTTTTAGTTTTGCTGATAATATGCTCATCAAGAAGTGTATCAAGTGAGCTGTCATTCTGGATACGACGTTGCGTTGAGCGCCATTGAAGGAAGCACTGAACGTGATCGGGGTTTCTTTCGTGTCCTGGCAGTTTGTCATACAATTTTTTCCATGATTGATGTTTCGAATATCCTTCTGGACTACAAAGCTTAGAACTATTTAGCTTATTAGGATTTAGTAATCGACAAGGTAAACAGTAAAATGCATCCATGCTGCTACTCCATACCAACCAATCGCGATTGACGATTTCACCATTAGGGAAGGTTATGTATAGGAGCGAGAGCGGAAATGGCTCATTTAATCGATCACGTGGAAAAAAAGCAGGCATTTTCGCGTGACCACGACGAACGACTTCGTTTACCATATCGGGCGGCACAAACTCGGTTTTTAAGGTTCCAATATCGTAATCGTAGAGATAGTGTTGATCGTTTTGTGATGCGTCTGGTGAATTTGTTTTTATAGCCTTATCTTCTCCGTCAGATATTGGCTCTTTTTCAATTATTTCTGTAGAACAGTCTTTAGAGTTAATGGTTTTTTCGGGATTCTCAGTTTTTCTCATAGCTTCAGTTATATTTCCCGAAGAATCGGAAGCGCTTATATTAACACTGGAACTGGCTGTAGAAGTCATAAGCTGCAAATCTCTCTCAGGTGTTTGATCGTGGCTAATATCAGTAGTATTATTCTGTGTTTCGTCGATTTTCCCGGCATTTGAGTTGCCGAAACTAAATCCAAAAAGGGTTTTTTGTTTTTTTGCCATTTCTTTTTCATTTTTTTTTCTTCTGTTCTCGTTCTTTTCGCTTTTGAGCTCCAGATTTGTGGCGATACATTATGAGTTCACACTGAAAATGTTAATTAATTTAACAAACAATCAATAAATACAGTATAATGTGGGTTTGAGCCTAAATTTTAAATTTTTTTGTACTACATACATGACCAAACCAAATATGGTTTCAAATTTAAACTAGACCAGTTTTCAAGAAAATTCGTTAAGTGAATTCGCAGCATGCCGGTCTGCTCTACCACTGAGCTACATCGCACACATAAATTTTGTGGGCAAAATTCAATTTTGAATAAGCTTTCAAAAATAAATGAAAACAAAACAAAAATTTTAAACAAAAAAGTTTTAATTTTAAACCGAAAAGTTTTAATTTTAAACCGAAAAAATAAATAAAAAAATTAAAATATTCCAAAAAAAGTTTAAAAAAATCGCTTAAACTTTAGACGGGCTTAAAATTTAGGCTCATTTTTTTAACCGTGTAGTTGGCCACTCATATTTACTTCATACTTCAAAAAATTATTTCTGTCATAATAAGTATAAAGAATAACGATACTAAAAAATGATTTCTATAATTATGGAGATATTGCAAAATCAATTAATAAATTTGTAGAAAAGTGGGCGGTGTCACGGTATATAAAATTTTCATTTGACAATTTCTGAATGTATTTAGATTTTCACATTTAATAAAGATTTTCACAATTAAAGAAAATTAAGCTGGGTGGGGCACTTACCTGGTTTATAAATAAATCAAATAAAAATAATTTCACTTTCACTTTCTGCTTAAGTTCTGTCTTCACTCACTAAAAACACACTATTTACTCCACTTGCAGCATACTGAGCTGATAAACACACTCAATTAATTTTCCTTAAAAAATCAAATTTCCAAGGAAATCTAAGTTTGAATTCTAAACTATCAAAAATATGATGCTGAAATATCACGGAATTTATGTACACGGTTGCCAAAGGCCTAAAAGGGAAGATTACCAAGCTGTTGAAAAATAACCCAAAAAATTACCAAGATGTTCAAAACGCAGGTTCATTGTGTTAACAAAGAAAATAACAATTTAAAAAATATATTTTACTTCGTATGCTTCACATATCAGCTTTTAACTTTAATTCAACGATATCGGCATTACAACATAAAATAACTTTTTTCAAATTATAAACACATCTGCACAATGAAAACTGTTAAATAATTGGAGACACTTCTTTCTAGCGTCACATATTTTTCTGTCAAAATACAAAATTATATGCCCTTTTTATTCAAAGCCGTCTCATACTTGCTACGAAAAAGTTTCAATGCAAGAGCAAAAACAAACTTGACAAGCGAGTAAAATTCTTAGCAATCATGTGCAAAGATTCTTAACTCGAAGCGACTTATTCTTAATGAATTTCAAAAAACTCCATATTTTCAAATAAGGGTTTTTGGTTCGTTAAGGATACATTTGTAGTTCAGCTTTATGGTATTGATAGTATGAAATTCAAAATTATTTCGTAACCTAGTTTTAAATAAGCTTAGTTCGAAAAATTTCCGTTCCGCAGTAGCTGAGCTGTGTGAAAAGATTATTAAATAAACGACAAAAAAAAACCACCTACTTTGGTACTTAATTACAGAATTTGGCAACAGTGTGCGATTTGATTCGAAATACCGACGAAGCTAGTTTGTGCACTTTTTATCTTGTTTATCTTATTTTATCTGTTTAGTTTATATATTTACCGGAAACAAAGTAAAAAAAAAAGTAGACACAAACTACGGTCGGAAACTCGGATAGATTGTATGGTTGCTATTGGAATAAGAAGTCATTGTATGGTGAGAATATTCAAATATTGCGTGGTGAAATTGCGATTTATAGGGCAAGCATGAACGAATATGAGACAAGTGTTGTACAAAAATAATCGAATTATGCGGCGCTGTTAATTTTTTCCGAGTTATTCAAATTCCCGGGCCCCTAAAAAATGCCGGGCCTGGGGGGTTTCCCCCCTGTCCCCCCCCCCTCTTGGCGGCCCTGAGTTCCACCGTTCTGGACGTGCGTACACTGCGTGGTCCCAATATTGACTCTGACCATTATCTTGTCGCAGGCAAGATACGCACACGGCTCTGTGCAACGAAGAAAGTGCGCACAGTAACGGAAGGAAAGTTTGACGTCGAGAAGCTGCGCATGACACAGACAGCTGATAATTTCACAACTCGACTCTCACACCTACTAGCAGAGGGCAATCCTCGACCTAACGATGTAACCGAGCAATGGAAGCATATCTCTCACTCATTGCGTACCGCCGCTGAGGCCACTATAGGGTTCCAGCGAGCCCGCAAGAACAACTGGTACGATGAGGAATGCAAAACTGCCTCGAAAAAAAAGGACGCTGCCTACAAGGAGACGTTGCGAACGGGCGCAACCCGCAGTGGAAGGGGGAGGCCTCGACTGAGATGGAAACAACAGGTGGAGGATGACTTGAACTCCCTTGTGGTTTCCAATTGGCGTCGGTTATCGCTAAAAAGGAATGACTGGCGTGCTTTGATACGAAACGGCCAAAATCGCTTAGGCGGTTAAGCGCCAATAAATGATGATGATGGTCAGATCTGCGTAGAGCTCGTACAGCTCATCGTTAAATTTCCTTCGATACTCGCCGTTGGCATCACGGGAAGGACCATAAATCTTCCAGAGAACTTTTCTCTCAAATACTCCAAGGGCCATCTCATCTTCTCTTGACATTGTCCATGAATCTGAGCCATACATCAGGACAGGTATGATGAGAGACTTATGGAGGGTGATCTTTGTTCTTTGAGAGAGGACTTTACTTCTCAATTGCCTACTCAGTCCAAAGTAGCACTTGTTGGCAAGAGTGATTCTCCGCTGGATTTCTAGACTGATATTATTTTCGGTGTTGATACTGGTTTCCAAATAGACGAAGTCCCTCACAGTTTCAAATTTGTAACTATCAACAGTGACATGGCTGCCAAGGCGCAGGCGCGCCGATTCTTTCTTTGATGACAGCAAATACTTCGTCTTGTCCTCGTTCACGCCAAGACCCACTTTTTTCGCTTCCTTATCCAGTCCAGAGAAGGCAGCGCTTACGGCGCGGTTGTTAAGGCCAATGACATCTATATCATCGGCATACGCCAGCAATTGCACGCTCTTGTAAAAGATTGTGCGTATCGTGAAAATCTGGTCGATGGTAGACTTACCAGGTCTAAAGCCACACTGATAAGGTCCAATCAGTTTGTCTACGATAGGCTTCAGCCTTTCACACAACACGCTAGAAAGAACCTTATATGCGATATTAAGAAGACTAATTCCGCGGTAGTTGGTGCGGTTAGCGGGATCGCCTTTCTTGTGGATTGGGCAAAGCACACTTAAATTCCAATCCGGAGGCATGCATTCGTCTGACCATATTCTGCATAAGAGCTGATGCATGCTTTTTACCAGCTCTTCGCCTCCGTGTTTGAACAGCTCGGCGGGTAGTCCGTCTTTTCCAGGCGCTTTCTGACCATAGTCCAGCGAATTAAAGCCCAAAGACTCCGCTGGCTGGGCCATGTTATGCGAATGGACAAAGAAGCTCCAGCACAGAAGGTTTTCCTATTGTCGCCTTAATTCGGTAGCGGAGGAAGGGGGAGGCCTCGACTGAGATGGAAAAACAGGTGGAGGATGACTTGAACTCCCTTGGGGTTTCCAATTGGCGTCAGTTATCGCTAAAAAGGAATGACTGGCGTGCTTTGATATGCAACGGCCAAACTCGCTTAGGCGGTTAAGCGCCAATAAATGATGATGATGTAATTAACGCGATGCTGCGTGAAATGTTAAAACCATAGTAGCGCAACTCACAGCTCATCGCAAAAAAACACACATATATATATATTCTCTTTGCTAATACACACGCACAGTATATTCCCCATAAGCACAGAAAAATATATTCTGAAACGTTTGGTAAATAATTAGGGCCAAACTTTAGAATAATGTACCACGACACGCTAGAAAGAACCTTATATGCGACAAAATTTATTTTCGGGGTTGGTAGAGAGGTTCATATCTATAAAAACTGTGAAGTTAGAATCTTTCGGACATTTATGTATATTATAATTTTTATATTTAATTATACCTCAGGTTAATACTCATTTAGCAAAAAAGTTCATCTGCTACTGGTAGTTTATCATTAAATCGAAAATTAATTGATTGATTAATTGATATTAAGTTTTCAAAAGGTGAGAATTGACATTGAAGGTTTCATCTCAAATGCGTCTCAGGTTGATATCAAACAAAATGGCTTATTGGGCTTCATAGTATTCCTTCATTCCATTTCATTTGGAGTCACTCAGCCAGTGCCTTCCACTCAAATTCGTAAGAAGAAGAAAATAAGTTGCCAAACTATAGTAAGGATAAACAATGGGATAAACAATGGTTAAAACCTCGGATATAACCCTTTGTTAGTTGATCAAACATATTATTTACGATGTTGTTGTTGTTGAAACGAGGTATTGCCCTGCCTAAATGGCAGACAGGGTCACCCCGAGGGTATTGCTCTTGGCCGGGAAAAAATTATCGGCCATCCTGGCTAGGAAATGCTTTACAACTCCAAGCCAACAAAATACGAAGCGTTTCCAAAAGGAGCGAAAATCCCATTTGAAGGAATGATAATGGGAGCGTCTACGGATTTAATTGTAAAGAGGAGCCCGCACGGAGTCCTTCCGAACTGCAAGGAAACAGTTTTTCCATTATCTGCGTATCTGCGGGAGTGTTTTGGAACGCCATAAAAGCATCCTCAGGAAACTTTTCTGCATTGATTTTTAAAAGGCACTTCCCCGTCGGATACGCTTCGCCGGGAGTCCTAACGGAGCACCTTACGGACTCGTTTGGTTAGATGGGACAGAATGCACAGGTTTTGCTATAGGCTTCGGTATTGAACACTAAAAAGAAACGCCAATTAAATTTTTTTTATTTATAAATTTTTTTTTTTTAATTCTGACAAATATTTACATCCCTCAATTCGTAAACAAACCCAGGCTTGAATGATAAGTTGAACAAAAGTCGGATGGGTACCAACTTTGATGCATGCAATTTTGCAAGACCCGTTGACACGAGTCAATTTTCAGAATCATCATGAAATTGAACGAAAAATCGAGCAATGTAAACGGGACTTAAAGGAAACGGGAAAACTTTACGAGTAGAACGCTTTGGGAAAAACTACTTTGGGGAAATGATAAGAGGAGGTCGTACTCATCACAACTTTGAAAATAGAAACCAAAAAAATTTTCATCATCGGTACCTACCACAAATCGGATAAAATATGTCAAATGAAGGAAAAACCGCTCGAAATCCTCAAAAAGTTAGTAATAGACACCTTTGAAGCACCTTTTTTTTTTTTATTATTTTGACATCCCTGCAAAAATCGTTGGATAATGTGTTCCAATTTTTTGATATTGGAGTACTCCAATAGCAATCCTTTGTATATCTCATCTGACCACCTTCAACTTTTTGAAAGCCGATCATTCTCGTGCCTTGTCCTGCAAAAATCGAGAGTACTCTATTTCCTATCCAAAGAATACTCCCATTGGAGCATCAGAGTACTCCAAATGTAATCCTTTTTCATACAAAAATTGTGCTCCAATTAACATTGCGATCTCCTAGGACTGGACCTACTTCAACCTTCGCTTTGTTTCTGCTACTCCCTGGAGTACCTACAGTCAGAGTACTTTGCAATGTACTCCAATGTTTTTACTCCTTGGAGTATCTACTGTCAGAGCACCTTGCAAACTACTCCAATGTTGTTACCTCCTTGGAGTATATACTGTCAGAGCGATAGTGTCGTGATTTTCGTCGATAAGGCAGGAGCAATGTTCGGCTTACAAAAAGCTGAAGGTGGTCCGATAAGGTATACAAAGGATTACTATTGGAGTACTCCAATATCAAAAAATTGGAACACATAATCCAACGTTTTTTGCAGGGTATGGAGTACTCTGAGGCTCTAATTGGAGTACTCTTTGGATAGGAAATAGAGTTCTATCGATTTTTGCAGGGATGTGTCCCTTTTTTAAAGCATGTTGCATTGTGCGAAAGTCAACCCGGTATTAGTTTCCCTTAGGGGTCAACTGCTAATAAATTTGCTAAAATTATGGGAGATAGCTCAAAAGACGGGGTTCGGCCTCAGCATCACGAATCCGGAAGCGCTTTTTTAATTTTTTGTTTTAGTGAAAAGTTATGGTCAAAAAACCGATGGTCAAAAAACCGGGCTACTCACCTGCCAAGAAATGTCAAACTCCATATAAAAAAACGCTTAAGAATTGGTCAAGAAACGTTTTCACACGTCAAATTTTCTTGAGCCAATACTCAGCTCATAAGAAAAAATACTACAATTTTCGATGGTTGGCAACGCCGGTTTACCTCAAGAAATAAATATGCTCGTATATATTTCTTGAGGTAAACGTGCAGATTCACGGCAAAGATGAGTATATTCTTCGCTACACATACATTTTATACATTTTTATAATAGTAATCTGCCTTAAAATGGAAAATGCCGTAAACGTCAAAATTTCTTGACCAGTAGTGCGATTCAGTAACTTTTGTAGTTTCCACAAACAACAATTTTAACCTTATCACAAATGGTTTGTTTTATCACATTTGCGATTCACTAACTGGGTTTTAACAACACTAGCTAAGTAACTATTTAAAGTGAGAAAATATGGCATCTCTTGCACTGAAATGTCAAAATTTGCGAAAAACACAAAGAGGAATTGAAGAAAAACAAATCATACCTAATTATTTATTTAATTGTCTAGTTTAGCTGTCAACTGCTAATAAATTAGCTAAATTTATGGAAGAGGGCTCAACAAACGGTGTTTTGTCTCAGGATCACGAATCCGGAAGCGATTTTTTAATTTTTGGTTTCAGTGAAAAGTTATGGTCAAAAAACCAAAAATTGACCCGGTTTCGATACCAAAATTGGGGCGGAATCCAAGGTATTTATGTACAAAAATAAGCCTGGGCAGTTGACATCTAAAGTAGACAATTACCAAAAGCGCTTCCGGATTCGTAATTCTGGGGCAAACCCCGTCTTTTGAGCCCCCTCCCATAATTTTAGCCAATTTCGGGACTCACCCGGTACAATTTTCTAAACTCGGATGCCCCAAGCTCAAAGGGATTGTCCGAGTCTCTGAGGAAGCGCCGATCTACCGTTGCAAAATTGAAGACATGCATGGATGAAGGGGGTATGTCGCATTCTCACTCAATTTCTGTTTTTGGCATTGGTGAATAGTGTTTATGCAGATCTATATTTCTGTCTTATCAGAATCTGCCTATCGTGAAAATTGTAGAAGATAATTCATGGATGAAGGGGTATGTACACAACTTTTCAATATGAATTGTGGAAGAAGGGGGTATGTTCCGTTTTTTTCATATAAAACACTAAATATAAATTTATGCTTTTTTTTGCATATTATGCAACGTCTTTTATGGCTTTGCATAATTTTTTTGTCAGTTTTCCATAAAGATTCGAAAAAACCTCAAATGTTTAAGCAAAACTTTAAAACCGATTTTCTCGTTTCACTCAAAATGCGACATACCCCCTTCATCCATGCTTGTCTTCAATTGTCAACAACATTTTCGGACAAGTCGTATGCTACGAACTCAAATGCCATCTTTTTTATGTTTTTTTATTATAAAACTTTTATTAAAAACAGAAAATCCTTCATTTAAAAATTTAAACACGCCAACGAATACCGCGACAAATTATCGTTTGTTCAAACGACAACACAAACAGCTGATTGAGTTTTATCGCATTTTGTAACAAAACAGGCGATAAAAGTTAATGAATAGCAAATGTGTTAAAATTATGTGACAACGAAGTCACCGTCAGCAAATGTGGTTAAAAAAGTTACTGAATCGCACTACAGGTATAAGAAATATATGCTCGTTTTTTTCTTGAGGCATTTCTTGGCAGGTGAGTAGCCCGCTTTAGATAGACTTGAAAACCCTAGAAAACACGTTTCATTATAATCCGGGTGCCCGGGGCTCACCACGCACACTCAGCAATCGTCTGAGAACTTCTCAGAAAACAAAAACAAAAAAGTGCAAAAAAAAGTTTACTTCAGAAATTGTTTATTGGTATAAATAAATTGTATCAAATTTAATTCGGTAATTATTCAATTAAAATGAGTTTTATAGATTGCGAACATGTGGGTGACTTTATTAGATTAGCGATATTGTTGCATTTATTGTGTCCAAGCGAGAAGAACGATTTGCAGAATTTCCATTCTTATTCTAACAAACAACAAAATCGATATTGCAAAAAAATTATTCAGGAAATTTTCAAATAGAATTGAGTAATGTTCTACTGAATGCAAACAAATATACGCATGATATTGCTTTGTGAACTCTCGTCGCGCAAAATAACCATTGAAAATTATATAAAAATTTCTTTATGTATAATATAATTAAATCTGGGTGGAGCAGTTGGAGTTAGGCTGGCACAGAATTGGTTATGAAAGCAGTGCACCCAGTATATATTCGCAATTCCACGGAGTGGTTTTGAGGTTACAACGACCCATCTAACAACCATATTTAATGTGTTGTTGCTGTGATAGAATCTCGCCCTGATTTTTGGGGCTTCCTGTTACGAGCGGTTCTGTGCACTGGAATGACTCGCAAAGTCCAGAAAATCCAGGGCTATTGGTTCTGACTATATAACCGTGCTGCATCTCAAAACATCAGTTGTATCGACCTATATTTCCTCTCGCCAGTAGTTTGCTAAAACACCGCTTTCAGAACTGCTACTGATGGTCTCCTTGTGTCCTCTATTCATCATTTACACCACAAAAGGAAACGGTTTATAGGCAGGCTCCTTTATTGAGTCCCGTCCTGTGAAAGCTGTATGGAAAATCCCAGCAACTTTTTTTGCTGCCAAGGAAGGTCATCTCCCTGTTGTTGTTGTTGTTGTTGTTGTTGCTGGTGGTGTTCTTGTTGTTGTTTACAGCAAAAACACTCCCCAAAGGCTTTTTTATCCAGACTGAACCCTGACGTGCCGAATGTATGTCCGGCATGCGGCTCGTCCCCCCACAATATCAATCACTTATTCTCTTGCTCTTCTGAGCCCACTCTTCTAACACCCATCTCTCTTTGGTCCAACCCTATTGAAACTGCCAGTTTTCTTGGACTCCCGTTAGAAGATATTGATGACAATTAGGTTAAGGAAAAATACGCGTTGGGCAGGACTACACCTCGTTAAAACAACAACAACTGGTATGCCTACCTCGGGCATATTCCATAGCCCTAACATCTCCATCGAGAGACAACGGTCACTTGGCTCAGTTACGTTCTGGATATTGTAACAGGCTCAACTCTTACTTATGAAGACCGAACCTCAACTTGCCAACCCCTTAGTCACATTTTATAATAACACCAATTTTACTTTGGTCCAACCTTATTGAAACTGTTCATATTCGCCAAAGGACTGTCGACAGTGATCACAAAAGATACTGACGGTCCTTTCCCAGATATGAATCCAGTGCGCTCTTGTACTCCCTTGCAGTACATCTCGGACTGTCGCGGGAGCGATTCGGTGTTACCATTGCAACCTTATGTTGTTGTTAACAATGCTTGCACTATCTAGAGTGTATGATCATTCCGAAGATCTTGTTGTTGTTGTAGCGAGGTGTAGCCCTGCCTATATGTCAGACAGGGTCACCCCGAGTATATTGCTCTTGGCCGGGTCGATATAAGAAAACGGCCCGGGTCGTTTCGGTACGATGGGAACAGCACAAGTACTGGTACCGTTCTCGTAGAACCGGCAATACAAGGAACTAGCCGTGTAGGCCATGTAGGTCATTTAGCGTTACCCAGGGTGCACCAACTGGGAGGCGACCTACTTTTACACCCCCTTCATCAAGCTCTTCTAACGGGAGTCCAAGGAAACGTAGAGTTTCAAAAGCGTTGGACCAGAGACAGAGGGGCTAGAAGAGTAGGTTCAATTGAACAGTTAAAGAGATGTAGAGTGTCATGGGGGACATACCACATGCAGGGCTTGTGTTTGAAATGGTGACATTTAGTCTGGATAAGTAAGAGTAACTTTGTTTTATCCAATGTAACCCTGTTTTTATCCTACGTCGTCCCCAATTACTTTAGCTGACTGGCAGTTACTAGCTTAGTGCCATCAACGTAAATGTCTTATTCGTTTCTCATTTGGTGCGCCCATGACGTAAAGAGTGTCGCCGTTGTTGTTGTTGTTGTAGGCTATGTAGGTCATTTAGCGTTACCCAGGGTGCACCAACTGGGAGGCGACCTACTTTTACACCCCGTAAAGTGTCGCCGTAGATTCAGTCGGTGATATTGAGTGTCGGGGATAGGACACCACACTGTGGCACCCCCTGTCTAATACGACTAGATTTAGCTGTAGTGTTTCTAAAGTTTACCGACGCCTGCCGCCCATTCAGATAATTAGCGGTCCACCTCTTTAACTCATCAGGGAGACAAGTGCAACCTTCTAGGTCAATACTAAATATTATTTAGTGATCCATACTTTATTTTCAAATTGAATATCCGTTACATGTATATCAATTTATGTTTTTCTCAAGCCCTAAGTGACGTGGTTGGATTTCTTTCTCAACCGAACTAAACAAACATCAGCATCAGAAAAGCAATTGTAATAAATCGATTAACAATGTCTAAAGGCAGCGAGAAACCTTTAACAATCCTACATTACAATGACGTTTATAATGTTGAACCGAACAGTGGAAAAGAACCCATTGGAGGAGCAGCACGTTTTTGCACAGCTATTAAATCATTTGCACATCTGGATCCACTAGTTCTCTTCAGTGGTGATATTTTCTCTCCAAGCATGCGTAAGTTATGTTTTAAATTATGAAAAATGAAATTTGTTAACGTTCATTTCTGTTATTTAGTGAGTACATTCACTGAGGGCGAACAGATGCTACCCATACTAAGGGAATCGGGCACACATTGCGCTGTTTTTGGCAACCATGATTTTGGTATTTATTTAAAATTTTTTAAGGGCGGATTTCTCGACTCCCTGTGAACGTGAAAGATCACTGTCAATTTAACAGCCAATTCATTTGGCCTTTATTTTAACAGGAGGATGACCTGGCCGATAAATTTATAGTGAGCGTTAAAGTTGATGGCTAGTCGACAAATCGGCCCTAAATAAATAATAACTCACCTCAAGATTTGCTTTCGCAATTCACTTTTAGATCACGGCTTAGACGTTCTGGCAAGTTTGATAAAGAAGACAACTTTTCCTTGGCTTATGTCCAATGTTGTAGACAAGGAAACTGGAAAGCCTCTTGGTGGTGGCAAAACACAACACATCCTAAATCATAATGGCACGAAAATTGGTCTCGTTGGGTTAGTGGAAAGGGAGTGGCTTGAAACATTGCCAACTATTGATCTAAATGAAGTTATCTATTTTGACTTCGTGGAAACTGGAAATAAATTGGCATCACAGCTACGAAAAGAAGGCTGTGAAATTATTATTGCATTGACTCATATGCGCAATCCAAATGATTTCAAATTAGCGAAGCATGCCGTTGGAATAGATTTAATACTAGGTGGACATGATCATGTGTACGAGGTTACTGAAATTAATGGTTTGAAGGTTGTTAAGTCAGGCACGGATTTTCGCCAATTCTCCAAAATAACAATAGAGAAAGAACGCGACGTGAAGGGCAAACTTGTGATGAATATTGAAGCAATAAATGTCACATCAGCATACGAGGAGGACAAAGATTTAAAAGAGGAATTGGAAAAATTTTCAGGTAGTTTTTTTTTGGTGCCAGAATGTTTTTTAAAAACAAATTCTTTGCACATCAATTACAATCGATGCATGTTATTCTAATTTCTAGAAATTGTTGACTCTAAAATGACCGAAGTTATGGGAATTTTTACCGTTGAATTGGATGGACGTTTTTCCGTTATACGCACACAGGAAACCAATTTGGGCAATTGGGTGTGTGATGTGGTTTTGGCTGCCACAGGCGCTGACGTGGTGATTATCAACTCTGGCACCTTTCGTTCAGATCAAGTTCATCCACCAGGTCCTTTTACTATGCGCGATTTGGTGAATGTTATACCAATGAGGGATCCACTCATATTATTGGAGATTTCGGGCAAATGCTTGCTGGATGCTTTAGAGAATGCGGTATCTGCGTATCCAAAGTTAGAAGGAAGATTTCCTCAAGTGAGTATTGGTTTTAAAAAGGGGCTAAAGAGTTGTGCTAAATCAAAATACTTTAGTTTGCGATATATTTTTATGGAAGTGTCTATTTCCACATGACCGTACGGGTACGGATAAGTATTTATACGGTCGTAACCGTAATTTATACGGTCGAAAAATGCCCGTCCTTTTAGGGGTTCGTAACGGATAGGAAAATTTTCGTCGCAAAAAGTCGGGTCGTGGCGGTAGCCACGGTCATTTCACACCCGGACTTAACATGGTGTAGCCCAGGATTATTTGCTATAAGCGCGGCCGAAGGCCCCAAACTCAGAAAGGTATTCTACACATAAATAAAGATATTTATTTCGGTTACAAGGAAAAAAGTCGTGCATGTACCAAAATTGGGGCGGAATTCATGCTATTTATGTGCAGAACACCTTTCTGATGGCTACGCCATTCCAAGTCCGGGTGTGTGACCTCCCATTCAAATAGGATTTTTAGTTTTAAGTAACATTGGATGTTAGAGCAATAAAACGCTGGAAGTAGTCTGCCGTCCTATTTAAGAATGTGGGTATCTACATATTTTTTAGAAAATAAGTTATTTATATAGGTGTACTCGTCTTGAAAATTCGGGTTTATTCTTGCAAAAATATTTCGTAATTTGCAAATGAATATAAAGTTATTGCTAAATTAAATTCTGTCTTTTGCAGTATCTACATAGTTTTTCCACAAATCCTAAAAAAAATGTGGGTATCTACAAAACTTTTGCCGTATCTACACTTTTAATAGGAAACCAAGTGAAATTAGAGCCGGTTTCCTATTCAAAGGCGACGTATCTGCTCTATAATTTGTAGATACCCAAATTTTTAAATAGGAGTCTCAGCTTTTTGTAGCTGGGGCTCCTTTAATATTACATATAAAATATGCAGTATCTGCTAATGGAAAGTTTTCTAACAATATTTTGCATTGAAAAACGATTAGTATCTACATTTTGCATACACAGGAATCGAAATTAATGTTTTTTTTTTGCATAAATAGAAAGATTTGGATATGGACTTTCTAAAATGGTAATTTTTAATTACAAAATTAATATATGTCGAAAAGTCCAGATCCAAACACATTTTGTTCATTATTTCGGTTTGTGCTAGAATGTAGATACCCACATTCTTAAATAGGACGGCAGTAGTAATATGAGCTTAAT